>JAQMYJ010000015.1:16037591-16075706 GCA_030014305.1 Clarias laeviceps | reverse complement strand
CTCCACTTTGGTCTTCCCCTAGACCTCCTGCCTGGCAGTTCCAACCTCAGCATCCTACTACCGATATATTCACCATCTCTCCTCTAAACATGTCCAAACCACCTCAATCTGGCCTCTTTGACTTTGTTTCCAAAACATCTCACATGGGTTGTCCCTCTGATGGACTCATTCTTTATCCTATCCATCCTTGTCACTCCTAAAGAGAACCTCAACAGCTTCAATTTGCACCGGAAGGACACCTTGTCCCTTTGATACTCCAAAGTGAGTGGAAAACAATCATATACATATCATTTATGTTTGATCTTGAAGATTAAATCATCAGTGAAGCATAGTTAACCAATAAAAACAAATTGAATGAAGGATTACATTTTAAAGTGTGTTGATTGATTCACAACATCAATCCGATTCAGGTATTGAGTTACATGCAAGAAACCTTCCAGCTGATGATAGCCTTTCAACAGCACAGCAGCAATGCTGTGTTGGCAGCTGATGTTAACTGACAAGAATCAGGCAGGAAAACATCCTTAATTGTTTTTTGAACTGCTAAAAAAGTATGAGCAATGAGAAAAAAATTATAAATATCTTTATATAACATTTTGTATGATTAGAAAGAAAGATTAGAAGGCACATCTCGCAACTGTTCCATATTTGAGGAGAATAAGAGACGTGCAGTGCCATGAGGCAAAGAGGTAAAACTTTAAAAGGAAAACTGTCACTTTTTCCTGCAGTATGAACATAGCCTAAATCCAGCTGAGTCAAAATACAACCTTACCAGCAGAGAATCAATTTAAAAGTTTAAATCAATTTAAAAGTTAACCTTTAAAGCACAGTCAAGAACATCCAAAAACTTTATTGTTATATATTTAACTGAGAGAAAAATGTTCCAAGAAAAAAAAGGAGCGAGTATGTAAGTGAGGGGGAATGTTAATGAAACATAGACTCATCCAAATTTTGGGAATACTTTCTTTACAAATTAGAGGATTCTCACACCATGATTTGTCTAAAATATGTTAAACAGTGGTGGATATTGACAATGACTACATGCTATTTACCTAAGCAACTTTTTAACACTTTTTACTTGAGAGAAGTAATATTAGAGAAGACTGTTTACTCGTTTCCAATGGCATTTCTCAGTGAATTTCAAATAGGGTTCCATCCATCCATCTAGGAACCTTTGTAATCCAACTAGGGACCGTGGAGGCCGATGCTGACCAATGTATTTATTTGCATCTGATAGAACCATGAACCATCATTCACACACTACAGAAAATTTGTGAGGAAAGCGAAGGATCTGGAGGAAACCCACTAAGCACGTGGAGACCATGCAAATTCCATGCACACAAGTTTTGATTTAATCCAGTATTTATAATACATTCTCTGAATGTGACATAAATATGCTGATAACCTGCTGTGTGATAAGCACCAGAGAAACGTAATATGGACTTAATGTGGTTTTCCACATCATGGCATGGACCTACAGTACCATGGTCATAGCACAAGCCTACAGTGACATCAGTGACATCCCAATGACAGCTCAGTCAGATGTGGCCGATTTCTTTAGTTATTACATGACAGTTGAGATAAAAGTTCTAGAATTGATTCCAAGTGTTGAATTTACATTCAGTAGCTGTTCATGCTTGTGAGATGCTTCACAACATCTAGCATTTCATTTTGTGAAAAATTTGTAGCATATATTAAGGAACAGGGTGAATTCTGAAATGTATAAAGCTATATTTTCTGCACAGACTCAGTCAAATGCTACAAAACTGTGAAAACGACCTAAGGCGAAGAAATAGAATGCTCTTAAAGGGCTCAATCACCTCCTTTTCACTTTGCTTTTCACTTACTGAAGGTGAAAATACCTGCAGAAAACAGCAACTAAAGGCATTTACAGCAAAGCGTCTTAAGAGAAGGGACTCAGCACTCAGTCATTGCCAGCAAAGTTTTTTTAATGCGAATTGTTATTTTGGCCAATTAAAATGTATAGTATTTAATGGTTATTATAATATTTTTGTTAAACCTATTAAATTAAAACGGAAAGTCTACAGTGCCACCTGACAAGGGGTGGGATGTATTTGGCAACAAGCAAATATCCAGTTCTGGGTTGGGGTGTGGGAAGCATAAAATAACGGGCAAGCATAAGGACAAACATGCTGGACGAACAGAACAGTAGTTCCCCACCACACAATTTTAAAAAATGTTAAAAATCTGCTGTTAATGTTTTGGAGCTGAGGTTTCAGAGGATTTTGTGCAATTCATGTTTCAACAAGACAGAGTTGTTTTGGCAGTATAATGGGGACCTACACAATATTAGTCAGCTGGTTTTAATCACATGATGCATTACTGTATGATATGATTTTTTTTTGGTATTATAAAAGCCTTAAAAAGATAAAATGATCACATATTAATTAATTATCAAAAATATATTCTCATTTTCAGTGATGTGGATACACCCAAATGTACTCCGTTATACACCTAACATATGAAATATTTAATTATTCCTGCAGGTTTTGTGATAATTAGGATATAAATGAAAGCAAAAATCTAATTACCTTTATTTTCAGATTGCTGAAAAACAGCGATTTTTTAGTGAAACTAAATTAAAGCATAACTTAAAATAACATCAACTGTTTAACAGAAACATATGAACCAAATAAGACTGCCCATATGGAAATATAACCTATGGACAAATATGATCTTCCAATAGCCCTTTTAATGCTACTATTACCGCACAAATCCATATTATTGCGAGAAACACTCAGTTTTCAGTAAAAAGAAAAGACAGTACATCATTACTTTAAGGAATGAAGGTTATTCAGTCTGAGAAATCTTAAGAATTTTGATATGTTTGATGTATTTGATATATTGAATGTATTCTCCAAAGTGCTGCCACCAAAACCATCAAACGCTATGATAAAACTAGCTCTCATGAGGACCATCCCATGAAAGGAAGACCAAGAGATACCTCTGCTGGAGAGGGAACAAAGAAATGAGGCGACAACGTCCTGCCTTCATGGCCAAATTGAAAAACAAACAGAACAGACTTACTTTGGCAAAGAAACACAAGAACTGAATATTAGATCAGCGGAAAAATTTGCCTTGATCTGAAGAGTCCAAATTTGAGATTTTTGCTTCTAACTGGCATGTGTTAGATGTAATGAGAGTTAATAGACAGTTCCTAAATGTGTGGTTCCCACTATAATGCATGGAGGAGGAGGTGTGATGGTGTGGGGGTGCAATGATGGTGCCCTTGATGGTGACTAATCAAAATTAAGGGCACACTTAACCAGCACGGCTACCACAGTATTTTACAGTGGCATGTCATCCCACCTGGTTTGCACTTAGTGGGACCATTATTTATTTTCCAACAGGACACTGACCCCAAACACACCTCTTATATGTAAGAGCTATTTCTCCAAGAAGAAGAATGATTGAGTGCAATTGAGTGCAATTGAGTGCAATTGAGATGGTTTGAGATGAGTCAGGATGAGTTTTGTATATCACTTATCGTCTGTAATGCTTTATCCTGTATTCAGGGTCGCCTGGAGCCTATCCCAGGAGCCTTAGGGCATGAGGTGGGGTACACCCTGGGTGCCAATACATCGCAGGGCACACACATACACACACACTCATGCATACACTATGGGCAATCTGGGAGCACCAATTAGCCTAATCTGCAGGTCTTTGGACTGTGGGAGGAAACCAGGGTACCCCGAGGGAACCCATCAAGCACAGAGAGAACATATTATATATAGAGATTATATTAAATATATATAATTCATATTAAATGCACATTTTGTTATATATGTTTACCACATCTGCATTATTTTGTACAAAATCATTCAATATCTCCAAACATAACTTAAATTAATAAGTTATGGAAGAATATCTTTCATTCCTGTAAAGACAGCAACACGTTACATACCTTTAGGCTTCACATAGCTGTTAGGTTTTACTGAGTGTTCTGGATAATATGAGTTCTTCTGGATTATTTTGTACATAATAATGTGTGTGTATTTATGTATGCATGTATATACTACTATATGTGTGAGGTGGTAAGGTGGTAAACATAATATCTCCAATATGAATTACCTTAAAATCACCAGGTTAAAATTTATTTGGCAATATGTAATGTATGTTGTTTCTGTATAGTTACTGTAAATGCATAGATAACACAGTAGATTAACATTCAGGGGCATGCATACATCCTCATATATTGAAAGGAGTAATATATGTTTTAACATATATGACAATATTCATCCATCCCATCCAGGAACCTCTGTAGTCCAGCTAGGGTCCGTGGAGGACAATCGTGACCACTGTATTTATTTAAATTATGTATGGCCGTGATAGGACCTCTGGTCACCATTCACACACTAAAGGCAATTTGGGAACGCTAATTACCCTGATCTGGATGTACAGTATTTGCACTGTGGGAGGAAACCCACCAAGCACAGGGAGAACGTGCAAACTCCATGCACACAGGAATCGAACCCAGCACCTGGAGGTGAAAGGTGACAGTGCTAACCATTAAGCCACGGTGCCACCACATATGACAATATACACAGCATTATAAGCCAAAACATTAAGCCCAATATTGTGTAGGATCCCCTTATTTTACCAAAACAGCTCTGACCCCTCAAGGCATGACTCCACAACACATCTGTGCTGTAAATTGTAATCTGTCTGAATCAGATTGAGATGAAGGGAATTTGGTAGCCAGATTAACAACCTTGAACTTGCCTGCTAAGGCAAGCTGTGATGCACGGAGTGCTCTGATACCTTTCTATCATAGCCAACACAGGCTTGGTTGTCCAGGTACTGGTCACCAGGTACTGGTATATATTTAATAAGTCATGTTATTAACTGCAATTAACATGGCAGTTGTGTAAGTGTTGTGGCCGATCGGTGTATGTAACGTTTAAAAAGTGTATCTATGCTAATACAGTACATGTAGTATAGGTCCATAAATTGTATTTCTGTATGGGTGATCTTTTACAAGGCTTTATTTTTACTGAGATTAAAAATCCTATTTTACATCTAACAAGGATACCATGTATTTGTAGGCTACATAATGTCTCTTAGTTTTGAGTAATTTTTCCTCATTAGCATTAGTACACTGCATTTGATTAAATGCCCACTATTCTGTTTGCTACATCTATCCTATTTATCCTTCCAGGCTTTGCCAAAGATGTGAAGTTTTTGGCGTGTTCGGTGTCATGTCAATTCTCCCTCTGCGCTTTCTCCTTGTAATATACCCGAGTCCTCAACACTTAGAAGGCTTGTGGCTATCTACTCCCATCTGTAAGTAGTGCAATGAAAAGGCAGACCACGCAGTCAAAAACAAGGGGGGGTCTATTAAATCTTTTATGTTCCCAAAAAAAGCAAGCACAGTAGGTTGTAATCCTGTGCTAATTCTGAAGGAGTTGCACCAGTTTCTGATGACCTTGTCTTTTGATTTGCTAAGAGAGGTAGTAATAGGTCAAGCAGGACCT
This sequence comes from Clarias laeviceps, assembly GCA_030014305.1. NCBI lineage: Eukaryota > Metazoa > Chordata > Actinopteri > Siluriformes > Clariidae > Clarias > Clarias laeviceps. Next base: position 16,070,211 of record JAQMYJ010000015.1, on the reverse strand, counting down.
GTTCAGTGCTTTATGTTCTTACTGCTTCAGAAGATCATTTTAAAGTCGTGCCTAACAAGGAAAGTGGATTCCAAAATCAAAGTCTTGCCCTTCAGTCTCTTTCAAGACTTATACAGGAAGCCTTCTCTCCCCAGAGGCCTAAGGGAATTAATTACCACTACTGAGCAATCATAGCTGAGTCTTACCATCCCCAGCATGCTAGTACACACATGGCATCCTGGCTGAATCTGACTGGCAAAGCATAATGTCTGACATACTGTACATTAGGATTATAGGATGTGTGCTGTAAATCTAGACTCCAGATTCATGCTGATAAAATACGGAGCCACTTTCTTTGTTAAAGATCTATTTTCTGAGTTTTCTGTGAGGTCAAGTGCTGTATTGTGTATGAGGATTTTTGATGTTGCGCATAAGAGCCAGCAGTCCAAGAAGAGCAGTATACTGATGCCACAGTCCATCACACGTGATATAGATGTCTACATCTCCAAAACGTTTGTAGCATCACAATAAGGCTGTAGTGTAGGTTGTTAAATGGGACTTAAGTCTTGGCATGATTTGGCCGTCATACTATTGATGGTAAAAACAACAACCATTGTCGTCGATGGTCGGAATGGTGTTACTAAATATTATCTTTTATTTTTTTCCACCAAATGTCTCAAAAAATATTTTACCAAAAATTCCAGATTTTATCACATGCCTTGGCTGTTCTCCCATGTAGGCCAGAACTATGAAGCACTGATGATATTATTGTGGTCTGCGCATGTTGTCCTTTTTGAGACAGTGCACCCTGTAACTCCTTCAGCCTTGTAGCTGGCCTCTTGAACACTTCTCTGATAATTTTGCTTCTTGCCTGTGCTTTCAGTTTGGAAGAATGCCCTGATCTTGGTAATCTCTGGGTTGTGTCATTTTTTTCCCCACTTTGTTATAAGGGATTTCACTCCTAGAAGCTTCAGCGTTGTTAATCTTTTTATAACCTTATCTAGTGTCTTCTTTTTTTAACACCTTCATCTCAAAGGGTCACAGGCAGTTCCTTGTTCCTCATAACAGCAGGACTAATCTGACCTGCTGTTCTGACAGTGAGACCTTCTAAAGTTGGTGGTATTTATTGTGAAATAGTACAGTTGGTCACAGGAATATTTGGAATGAACACAAGCGTATCCTGCTTGACATATTTAGTGTATTTAGTTTGAGTGCTTATGAAATTTAAGTATCAGTCTTTATGAAATTTAGACAGCATTAAAAAAAGGAGGTGAATACTTGTCAAACAGCTTTTATATTTTTGTTTGAAATTATACATAATTCTTGGGACATTTAAATCATTAATTTAATTTTATATGTGTAGAGAGACACTTCAGAATGAACAGGAAAAAAACACATTCTAATATACTGAAATGTAATTTTGTTGTGCCCTCCGCAATTATCGGCACCCCTCGTCAAAATTGGTAAAAAATAATTAGGAGAAAATCCATATCTTGATGAAGTAGCTTCATCTCACACTAAGATGTAAAAACAAATCCTTCATCAAGAATTAATACTTTGTACAACCCGCCAACATCTCTCAGTCTTCTCCTATGGCATTTCATAAGGTTGGGCAATACATAGCAGGCCATCTGAGACCATTCCACTTTACAGAATTTCTCCAGATCAGCCCTCTATTGTGCACTCTCCTTTCAGCTCACCCCACAGGTTATCAATGGAGTTCAGGTCAGGAGGCTGAGATGACTTTGGGAGAAGTTTGAGTGGTCAGCTAACCATTTTTGTGTTGATGTGACATATGCTTTGGATCATTGTCCTGCTGGAAAACAACTCAATTTTAGTTGCCCGGCAGAGGCAGCCAGATTTTGATTTAAAATGACCTGGTATTTCATGGAGTCCCTGATACCTTGTACCCTAACCTGGTTTGCAGGGCCTTTGAGGGAAAAACAGCCTCACAACAGTACAGGACCTCCATCATATTTTTCAGCTGGGAAAAGGTTCTTTTTATTATAGCCATTCTTCTTTTTACACCAAACCCACCGTGAGTGCCTTTATTGCCAAAAAGCTCAATTTTTGTTTCATCAGACCATAAAATATGGTTCCAGTCAAAGTTGGAGTAGTGTTACAAAATCTCCAGGTGCTTAAATTTGTGGTTATGGACAAAAAAAGGCGTTTTCCTGGTATACCTTCCAAATAATCTATTGCACAGAGGTGGCATTTGATGTAGTTTTGGAGACTTGTTCCTGCAATTCACCAACGCTGACCCTTGGGGATTTTTTTTGCCACTCTTACCATCCTCCACACTGGCACATATACTTGGGTCTTCTTCCTGGCAAATTTGTAGCAGTTTCATTTGATGCCCACTTTTTTTTTTATTACTGCCCTAACAGTAGAAATGGTGATTATTTTTTTATTATAATCTGTCTTTTATAGATATTTTTTAAACTTATTAAGTTAAACGCATTTCTCTTTTATTCAGTTAGCGTGTTCCTTTTTCTTCCCCATGTTGATGGATGATTAAGGTAATTTGGTCTCTGTGTCACCCCATTTAATTACCCAGTTAATCAGGAAGTCACGGATAACAGTTTGAAAGCTCCTACTCACCCACTAATCAACTAAACATTAACTAAAATGTAAAATAATTGCTGCATGTGCTTTTTTTGAATTTTTTTTTTTTTTTTTATGATGAGGGATTTTTTTTTCTCTGAATACATTTATATCAATTAAAGGTTGAATTTATTTTTATCTCAGCGTGAGATGAAACTACTTCAGTGAAAGGTGGATTTTTCCTAACCCTTTTCCCTAATCTTTACAAAGTAGAGGGTACCATAATCACTCCGGGGTGAATACTTTCTAGAGGCATTGTATACAGTATACAGACATAGGATAACTCTCTTGATGTTATTGTCTTCTACTCACAAGACTTTTTGGTGGTGATGTTAATGGTAGGTGTGCGTGGCCCAGTTCCTGCTGTGTTGAAAGAGCTCACTGTAAGGAAATATTGAGTGTACCCCTTCAGACCACTGATGTTCACTGTGTTCTGGTTTGCAGACACTCGCACTTTACCCATGGTCTCTGGCTTAGTGTCGTCTTCCCAGTATATGACCTGTGTTTACATAGCAGAGTAGAGACCACAAGTTTTTGACTTGAAAAAGTAAAAAGAAAAGGCATGAAAATGTGTGGGAAATTTAGAGTCAATGCACAGTCCTATAAAACATAACAATCTATTTTATTGTAGTAATGTGAAAAAACAGTAAATTATTTAATCTATGAGGACTGATTGTTTTTATGATGCATAAAGTCTGCCCTAAAACATACAGTAAGCAACCTCAATTTTATTTGTGACTGGTGTAATGTGGGAATACCAGTAGTGCGTTTTAACATGTGGGCGATTCACTTTTATTTAGGAGGTCAGGAAAAACATACCTCATAACCCAAAACTCTTTCAGGAGAGTCAGAGAGTGTCTGCCAGCTCACTTCAAATTCGGTGTCAGAAATACTCCGAGCCCACACTCCTCCCGGCATTCTGCTGGGCTCTGTAACAAAGGAGAACACAAGAGAGTAGCATTAAAGTAGACTGTTCTGGAAATGTACAAAAAAGAAAGGTGAGAAAAAGAACTATAAACAGTAGTGTAGGCAACGATTCTTGCAAAAACACAATTCTTACATTTGCAGCAAAAGTAATACAAAGCATTTTCATCTAAAATGTAAATGACTGTTTTTTTTACTTAAAGTACAGTACGTCTCTTATAGTGCATGGGTGTAATGTACTCTGGGTGTAGCTATACACAATGGAGGTGGGATTGATTTTCAGGAAACACAAAGAGTGCAAGAAGTATTGTACTGTGCAGTTAAACCGATTATTAATCAATCATCGATTGCTTTACCCACATTGATGATCGATTATAGAGTGGTTACAGACTCCACTAGAGTTAAGATCAGATGTGCTGTATTTAATGTCTGAAATATGTACAGTAGTTTTTTTTTTTTTAATCCAGTTGCAGTTTTCCATTTCATTTTGAAACAAGAAGGCACCAGACAACCCTTGTCAGTGTGACATGTCTCTCACATCATCATGCAATATTTTTTCAAGGATAAAAGCCTAATGTTTTGTGCTAAGCACATCATGCTTTGTCTGTAAGTAGGCGGCAGGCTGAAGATTCAATTCAAATTATGCAATTAAAAATTCACATAATAGTAATAATAATAATAATAATAATAATAATAATAAAGTAAGATATTTATTTAAAGTATATTTAGTATATTTAAAGTAAGATATTTAGAAGTATTTATGATAAAATTCTATATCAACCCTGAAATAGTTTCTGAAATCTTGCATTCTCACCTTCCTCTGCTGAGAACACCGTGGTGGCAGGGCTAAAGGGTCCCTGGCCTTTCACATTGTATGCACCCACTTTCACAGTAAAAGGAGAAAATGGTGCAATGCTCTCGTTCCGGTAAACATAGCGTCCTGGTGCTGATGTCACGACGTGTGTCCATGTCAGCTCACCAAGCAGCCGCAAAGCAATGATGTAACCAAAACCGTCTCCGTTCTGCAGCTCCTCAGGCACAGGCTGTGAGGAAAAATACAAAACTATAGTCTTACTAAAACAGAGACACCATGTTCACAACTTATGCTAATGCGGAGCTTGTTGTCGCTTGTGGAAAATGCACAGTATGACAAGAAACTTGTTTGTAATAAGAAGCCACTGCAGAAAATAAATAGCATTATAGGGCCCTAGGGCCCAGCTGGAGAATGGGTCTAGCTTTGGCTGGGGGTAATAAACACTGCTGTTCAATTCCATTCAATTAGGTGAAACCATTAGCTCACGCAAAGGGACTGGTAATACAGACAGATGACTTACCTCCCACGTTATTACCAATTCAGACTTGGAGCCTCCTCCACCTCCGACATTAGCTGGTGCTGTATCAGGAACTGGGTGAAGCAAAAAAAAAAAAAAACATTTCGCACTGAGAGCAGCAGACACACAGACATAGCACCAGCCTCAGTTTGATCTTTATTTTCAGCCTCATCTGCACTTTTATATGCAACAGGGTCACACCAATTACTTTGAAAGCCATTTACAACCTTCATGAGCAGTCTCGAATAAGCTGCTTACACTGGATCTCCATATAACAAGATAGATGGATTCTAATGCAGCAAACTAAGGAAGTGGATGATAGTCAAAATTGCTTTTAAGCTAATATAGGCTTGTATCATTCTACAAATCATATATGTATGTGTTTTTCTTTGATATGCATACTACAATTTGGTAACACAGTTATCATTAAAATAGAAATAAAAAGCAGTTTATTCTGTTTTTATGATGATTTTCATAACTTATTGAGCTGCATAAGCTTTATATTTATAAAAGAAGCCAAGGGAAGCGTAAAAAAGTCTGATATCTATGTTTAAGCATTACTCCAAAAATAATCTTCATGGCATAAATCATCATATCGGTATATCAAAAGTGTCATCTTGTCCATGGAATATTGATACGCACCAGCATCCTCGGTTCTGGTCTTGAGCGAGGCTGGACTTGGTTCTCCTACACCAACGCTGTTTCTAGCCAGGACTCGGAACTCATACTCCACCCATGCGTTCAGGTCCACCACCGTAGCGGTCAAAGTGTTCCCATCTATCACCTCTGGAACTGAAAAGAGATACACAAGACCTGACTTAGACAAAATGATCTTGATTACCCGCAACCCCAAAAGCAAGAACAAGCTCATTGGACTTTATTGGATCTTATTGGATGCCAAACCCTGAAACTATGTCTAACAATCGTGTTCTTTGTAATTGAGTTTTTTGTATTGTATATATATGTTTTTTAAGACATACAGTATTGTTGCGAAATTCTTCACTCATATAACTCAAGCAGCATGAATCCACATCATTACATAAAAAAATATTTAAACTGTACAGTGTGTGTGTTAAAGTGGGAGGCTGTAAACATCAAACTGCATTTGAGTTTTCTGATTTGTCAGGTAGAATCAAAGTTATCATTACTTTGAAACACATACATTTTACTGCTACCTAAAAATGGGAATGATGTCACAAAATGCTTGTATTATTATTAATATTATTACTATAATTATTGTTCAAAGAAAATGCAAAAACATGTGATCATCATATGTATATGTCCTCTTTCTTTGACTATTTGACCCAGTTATTATTATCATTTTTTTGCTCAGTAATGTTTGTATATTTGGATAAAATGAAATAAAATTTACTTCACCATTAGAGGGGACAGTATAAAGGTAAAAAAAACAAAAAAACTCTTTAAAATAGACAACATGAACCCTTAAGAAAAAAAAGACTCAAAAGAGAACCAATGATCTTTTGGATAAATCTAAATAGTGTGATTTTAAATGTGTGTTCTTTTAATTTAGGGCTTTCAGAAATGTTGTAACAATTAAATCATCTGTTAAACTAAATGAACTATAATGAGTTTCTTTGTTTGCTGTATTGCACCTTGAATTGAAAAATATAACTTTTTTTTTACTCCTTTTGAAGTGACTCCATACAACAAAGAAAGAAAATAAAAAGCACTGAACAATTTTATGTTGTCAGAAATATTTATTTTTATATTAGTTCTGGGATTGTTCTTGCAAGAACAGTATTGTCAAGTGCATTTGTAGTGTACATATAATATGATAATTGTTAGCGTGAACATAGCCTTTATAGTTGTTATAGTGTTGCATATTTCTCCGTGGACTTTGCACAGTTTGCTGTTTCCTCCTTCTTATTTTATGAAAAATTAGATGGAGAATGTTGGTGGATAGGAATTTTCTGGTCATGCCACATATTTTCAATTCAATCTAAGTCTGGGATTTCACTTGGCCAAACTTTTTTCAGCTATTCCTTTTTGCCCTGTGGGCCAGAAATTTAAAATATATTCTTTACAAACTTCAAGCTTTTTGTTACCTTTTTTTTTTTTTTTAAAGAAGTAGCTTCCTTCGGGCCACTGTGCCATAGAGGTGGTGATAGAGCTGATGATATTGTTTAAGTTTGCACAGGCTGTTTCATCTATTTTTCCCTCCCAACAGATTAATTATCAAGCTTCAAGGACAGAACTAATCTGATCTCCGATTTTATTCTGTGAGACTCCCTAAAGTCAGTGATAATTACTGCATAAGCATACAATAATATAAAGATGAATTTGAAATTAACCCAATTTATCCTGTATTCAACATGTATAACACGAGTGCTCAAGAAAATTCCTAGTCCTAGTCCTAATTATCATAATTTTTTTTGTTTGTGTAGGGGGGAGAAATCCAATTCCAATATAATTAAATTTGATTTTGCAATAAAAAACATAGAGAGATAATGCCTGGCGGATACATTCTGGAGGCACTGCATACTATATACTATAAACTCAAACAGTAATAATTGTGCTGAAAGAATGGTCCGCCCTGAATACATTTTTGTTCTGTTAACAGAATCTAATTTTTCTAATATAATAAGATAACAAAAAGTAATTTACAATGCTCATTAGAGAAATTAAGCCAATTGCAAAGGTGTATACTGTAAAAAAAAATTAATTGGTCTTCCCAAGTGGACTTCATGTTAACTGAAATGCATTTCCTAAATGCACTTTTGATTATACAGCACACAGTTACAGAATGGGTTTATGCATGATTGAACTATCGCAGTATCACCCAGATGAGGATGGTCCCCTTTTTTCCTTGCCACCATCACCTCTGAAGTTATATATTTATAAATCTATACATTTTTAAACGTATATTCAGGAATTTAATTTCTGTATTGCTGATGTGTGACGATGTCCATATTTGAAAGCATTATATAAATAAAACTGAATTGGATTGTCATTTCAAAATGAATATAAAAGAAATATTGACTTATATGCTCATGTTAAAGTCATTATCATGTACAAAGAACTGTCTATTGTACATGTTTGTATCTGTCAAACAGAACTTCTCTTTACCTGTATTTACAGCCTGCCACCCCACAGTGAAAGCTGTTTTGGTCTGGATGATGTAGCTTAGGATTGGACTGCCATTGTCCTGTCCAGGCCTCCAGGACAGCTGTGCTGTGCTGTCTGTGACCTCCTCTACTGTTATACCATCTGGAGCTCCAGGGGGACCTGGCTCAATTCAACAATTTTCATTTATGACTTTATTATTTTTTTTTGGTCACACATTCCAACGTGAGTGAAGGCTAGAATCAGAGAGCTGGGTTATCCACTGAACAGTGAAACTGCAGCGATTAAAGGGGGATGCTGAGCAGCAGCAGTCTCATAGTTCTGGCATTTGCAGTCACTAAGCCAGACTAAATAATCTACGGTTTGCTTCAACTGCACTAAAACCCTGGAGCTGTCGAGAAATACGCTCTCTTCAGGCTGTAATATCACATTAGCTGCATTAATGTGATGTAAGGCGGTATGTGCTATAATATGACAGTAAACTGGGCTTTCCAGTGAGATGCTTGTATTTCACAGAATCATAAACAGCTTTAAACTCCCAATATATAACAAGTAAATAAATAAATAAATAAATAAACAAAAAACAAACAAACAAATAAGTCCTATAAGCAAGCAAATAAATAAATAAATAAATAACATTTATAGATTTTGTATAATAAATATATACAAATAATAAATAAATGGATATAAACAAAAATAATTATATAAACATATATTTCAATAAATAACAAATAATTACATAAACAAACAAACAAATGAATGAATAAATAAATAAATAATATGAAAACAGTCTACTTCTTAAACAGACTATAATTACTTTAAATAAGAGATGGTTTAAAGTCTGCTAAGCCACTGTACTATTTCTAAGCCTCCTTTAATCTTTTAAACTGCAGATGTTGACCAAGCTGGGCTAAGATTAATTAAAAGGTATTGATCCTCTAAAGCTCATTAGTGCTCTATGATAAACACCTTTGACAGGTTCCTCTAATTAACTCATACTAAAGGAACAAAAAAAGCATGGATCAATTCATATTACACGGAGAGCACAATAAAAAAAACAAGGTTAAAACAAGAACTGAATTTAAAGTTGAGAAATATATTGGTTTGAAGGGCTTAATTTACTCAGACTATTTCTATGTACACATATTTTCTACTAGAAACATAAATATAGCTACATGGTTCTACATTGTGAAATGCATGTAAAATTACATGATTATTATTAAAACTATAAAAAGTAAATTCTAATATTATTAACAATATAATGCATTAAATATAGCTTATTTTTTCCACACAATTCATTCCCTATACTGTATGTAAGGCAAAAGAATTTACAAATTCTTTTTTTTTTTACCTTTCACAATCAAAATAGCAGCTGCAGACAAACTTTCCACATCAGTATCGATGAAGCAGACATACTTCCCGGCATGCTTTAGCTGAATATTGCGTATCATTAGATCTCCAGCCACCCCCTTTGTACACAGACACACAAGACACACACACAAACACTGGCTAAATTGTACAGAAATAACTAAATATCATGCAAACAAGTATATCTAACATACATATTCAGAGGACTACAGACATTATTATAGAACTTGCATCAAATATACACATTTGTTGGTGTAATCAGTTAGATATACAGTGTATTTATAATACAGTAATTTCAGATGTGTTGCTGGAGTTCATTTACTGAAGTTTACTATAGTGTCTGAAATGTCTGTCCTGGATAAACATTCCTCATGCCTAACACTGCACCGGATCCAGCTACTGAACCTAGAATATAAAGGGCTCTAATTAGGGAATGAGTACTAGAAGTGCAGTGATTGGATGTAGCGTGTAGACAGTCTGAATTACACAATAGTGCTTGTGATGAATAATAATTAACATGGGTGCAATTATACAAATGTGTTAATTTAATAACAATAAAAAACGCTGGCATGTTCACAACTAAAAGTGTCAGCGATGTATTTCATTTATATAATCAAAACAGAAATTACACTTTGCAAGTAGTGGTAGTATTATCTGTGTTGGAAATGCTTATACTATAAGAGGATAATTCTTCCCTGCACAAAGGCACTAGTACTTGGTACACATTGCAGCCAATGATCGCTGGCAGCCGAACCGTAGGACCAGTTACAGCAACACCAATGGCTCATAAACACATACATGCATGGATTAGACACTAAGTGTATCAGGCTGGCAGCTCATCTGGAGCTAGAACACTGGAGGAGAAGAATATGCAAAAAGGCTATGTCTGCGCTATTAGCCTGAAGTGACACAAATCCAATTGTTCACGCTAATGTGACACAGATCTGATTTTTAGGGCTGTCTGAACGCACCAATCTGGTATCTGTCACATTGGTTCTGTGTCACTTTCGTGTGTGGTCCTAGATCGGACACATTTTCAATCCGTGGTCATGCGACTTGAATGAGAACAGTCAGATCAGAATTCATCTGACGCGATCAGTCAACACCAGCAGCGTGGGGATTTCATAGCGTCATAGATTATTTGACTTTCTTCCTTCTTCTGGACTGCAACAAATATCGCCGACTAAATGCCTGCCATCTTCCTGAGCAAACTGCTGGTAAAATCACATACGGTGTTTGAAATGAATGAGTGGTCGCACAAACTCAGGATGTGTTTTATCTCAGATTGTGTGAGCGAAGCTGTATCGATATGCACGAAGGTGTCTCTTCAGAGAACAGACGCATCCATGTTAGAGTCAGATAAAAGTCACTTGTCATTATGAATGTGAACTATCATGACAAATCCGACCTGACCAAAATAATCAGAACTGAACAATGTGTCTTGTAACGTAGCCTGAAGGTACAGAGCACTTTCATTAAGTTATTGTAGGTTGCCAGTGGATCTGTCACAACAGCACCAATACACAAACCTCATAACATTTCCTTTCTCTGTTCCCTTTTTCTCTAAGAGAAATTCCTGTGGTTTGACTGGTACTGAGGTTTGACTGGGTTCAATTGCCTCGGATACTTGTGCTCCTTTGGCCATACAACAAATAACAACAATACGACATATGTTCTAATCTTAAGCAGAGATATATAAAGAAATCATTAAATGAGGAAACACTGTTCTAAACAATAATCTAAAAGCATAGAGATATCATGATCTCACTGATGTGATTGTAATTTTAATTTAATCAAACATTACAGTCATACCCCTAGGCTATTAGAGTATTTACAGATTCAGAAGACTTAGAAGTATAAAAGCCAGCATTAAAGAATTAATGTGCATTTTGAGCCAAATGTAAGCCTGCAGCTTAGCTTTCATTATGATAACAGTCCTATGGAACTCCTCTAAGCCATGGACTTCTGACTGATAAGCCCAGCAGATGGGGGACGTGGCAGAATTAATAGAAAACGGAAGCTTATTACAAATATGAATCAGTGTTAAACCGAAAATTTGGAAAACGCTGTGTGAGAGCATCTGTCTAAAGGCTGATTGATTTGGCAGTGAGTTTAGCTTGATCAGCAAATAATTAGTCTTATACTCAAGAACCAAACAAACTAATTAATTCACTAATTAATTGTAAATTCTCTGCCATTGATTCATAAGCAAATGTACTTTCGCAATGCATAACAACTATCAAACATCAAAGCCAATCTAATTTCTTTTATTCATTCTTACCTAAGACAGCTTTATAAAACTTTCTTCGAGAGCTCAAAGCAATACAGATACAATATATATGCCTGGAAGCATATTTTTTCCACCTCCTTTGTTGATATTAATTTATTATCATTACACAGAAAAGAATAACTGATTTTATCTTAATCTAGCTCAGGCTTTGCAGGTTACTAAGCACCAAAGCAAATATGACTCAACTCATACTAGGGCACAGCATAGAGGACTAATTAACATTTGATGGGAAGAATATTAAATAAAAGCCATTAATAATTATGCAAAGAGGACAAAGAAGAAGATGTATCAAACAGAAGCTCTATCACAGGTGACCTGTGGTCCTTATACAGTGTGAAGTTTAGCCCCATCATTTTTCACCAGGAGCAAAAGATAATTAGCAGTGATTATATAACAATAAAGCTTAAGTCTTAAGAGTCTCAGGGTTTACTTTTAGTGTTATCTGTCTCAGTGATTATTATGTGGAGTATAATAATGTTATACAGGTAAACCCCAGTGGAAAAGGAAAATCTGAGTTAATAACAAAAAATTGTTAAAACATGTCACACCAATAACGACTAAAGCACATAACATGTAAAATCCTACACAATTTACTGAAAAAAAATCTGTCTCTTAATGAGCTCATATAAAATGAGGTAAAAAAGAGCTTAAGTACGATGGGCGTTCAAGTCAAATCATGACGTTTGATTGTGCAGAAAAACGGAGCACAGTTACGAGAGTAAAAACTTCCTTTATTTCTCTATATAATCCTAATGCACTTATCCCAGCGTTTCACTAGTGCTAAAATACCAAGGAGGTAGAAAGTTTCCTGATCAGACTGCCTGCTTCACGTTTGAAATACTGCCCTCCCAGGAACTCCTTTAATGGCCCAAACATGTTGAATTTGCTTGGAGCTTGGAAGGATGTGACAATAACTCCCAGCTGAGTTCCTTTGAAGTGTAAGTGGTGTCAGTTGTGCATGATTGTACTTTTCTCGCAGACAGATGCGTCTCTTCTGCGAGTTGGTGACAAATTATCCATTAATCCAAAAAGGATCAGGTGTTCCACTCGCTGAATGTCCACGTGCTGTTGGCTTCGAGCCACCTTGGCTGGGATCGAATATACTGGTGTCTGGCCTTCTTTAAAACATTTGTGCCATTTAGATGTTTTCCTGCAGCTAAGAATCTCATTGCCGTACAGTGAAGTCTTCTGGAAAGGTCATAAAACAGTTTTTCACGAGAAATTCCTTTTTCATTTAGAAAGTCATGGGTTGACTTGAACGCCTTTATGTTTGCTTTCTATTTTCATTTAATAAACCACTAAAGGCTAAAAGTGATTCTATTGTAAATGAATTAAGTTTTAAGTAGACACCACAAGTGTCAGAGACCTCATTTTTTACATCTGAGCAATTCAGAGTTTAGGGCCTTGCTCAAGGGCCGAACAGTGGCAACATGGTGGTGCGGGGCTTTGGACCTGGGACCATCCAATCAGTAGTCCAACATTTTAACCACTGAGCTACCCCTGCTGCCTATACAATCAAATGTTTACTTACCCCACCAACATGTTCATAGTGAGGGTCGAGTTTGTTGAGGAGCTGTCCGTTAAAGGCCCAGGAGAAGGACACATCCAGAGAAGCATCACATGCGATTTGGCACGGCAGCACGATGCTCTCGCCCACTATGATTTCCATATCCGCTGGGCCCTGAGTGATCCGTGTGGGATCTGGGCAGAACATCCCACACAACCTCATATTACAATATGCTGCTATGTGTCAATCAATGAATGTTCCATTTCAGGCCATGGAAACCTAATAAATGCTACATATCAGGGTCAACAACTTTAAACAACTTTAAGGAAAAAATATAGTTTTAAATGACAAGGGCTGAACAGGAAGTGATGCAGAAGTGGGCATAACTATTTTATTAACTCACATAGATCATTAAAATGAAACATGTTTGTTCTTCTTCTATACAAAGGTACTAATCAACATAGTCATCACAAGCAGCGCATTTGTGCCATCGGTGAACCCAACTCTCTTTGAAAAATCCCCTTTGTTGCAGTTGATGGCCACCCACTGCATTACAGAATGTTTATGCAGATGTCACCATTGACAAGAGCGAAGTGCATAGATGGATGAAGAAGTGTAAAGAAGGGGAAACCAGCAAATCACAAACCACACAGTGGGAGACAATCAACTGTGACGAAGGATTTTCAAAGCGGATTTGAGAGTTGTTAATAAGAATAATAAAAAAAAGGCCACTTTTGCATTACTTTTGGTACAGCCCTCGCATTTCTGTGTTTCCTTTTGACAAGTAGTTATTTCCAGCAAGTAAGTACCAGCCTCATTTTAAATAAAGGCTAACCTTTTCTCTGATGTATCCAGTTGACCCAATTTAGAATTACAAATGGTAGATGTCATTTATTTTTAATCTACATTTAAACTCCACAGTATCTGCAAGACTACTGCAAACAAACACTAGCCCTCAAGTGAAACTTACTATCTCTGAAAAGATGAATTTCGAAAGCTGGTTAATTGATCTTAATCTCTTGCGTTGACAGTGACCAGAAAGCTTTCCGAATTCAAGAATAAAACACAAACACCATCTGAATACTTGACAACAAACACCTTATGCTTATGGCTCTAAGAACAGCACACAAGCCAATGAAAGTGTAAAACAACACTTACCTATGACCAATAGTCTTCTGGTGGTGCTTGCCATCCCAAATTGATTTCTCGCCAGGCATGTGTAGCTGCCTACATCTGTCTTTGTCACATTTATGATTCTTAGTGTCCCATCAGGGAGAAGACTTATTCTGAAGGAGACAGACAAGTATTACCTAAAATTGAAACCTCTTTGGCCAACAGACTGTTTTTTTTTTTTTCTTGGCTTTTTGAAAGGGCCATATTAGGGTGTTTTATTGGATTTGAAAATCAATCATCTCTTGGTGGTGCAGGGCTTTCAGCTGATGTATCTTCGTGGCAACAATACATGTTTATTACTGTCAGTGAACATCCCTTCAAATGCGCAGCTGATGAGGCCTGTAATGAATGTGCTGCACTTACAGCCACTTCATACTGCACATTATTCTCAAGAAGCCTTTGGGGCAGCCGTGAAACCATAACCAAATCCAAAGTTTTGCATGTCTAAGTAGTATCAAACATATCTGAATAAACTTTTGTAGAACTTTTCAAAATTTATTGATTGGTTACCACTACAGCAACATATGCTCAACGTCCACCTTAATAGAAATACAGTTCAGTTGCACAATCAAGCAGTTATCTAATCAGCCAATTAAGAAAAAATCAAACAACATACTGTAATATAGAAACAGGTCAAAAACTTCAGTTATTGTTTAAAAATTTTTAAATGAAAAAAGAAAAAGTGTGATCTTTGTAGCTTTAAATGTTGGTATTACAAAAAATTATTTGAGTATGTCAGAAACTGCTGATTTTTAATCTCCTGGGATCTTAACATATAATAATTTACACAGAATGGGGCAAAAAAAACAAAAACATCGAGTGATGGGTGGAAACGTGTTGTTGATAAAAGAGAAAAGTAGAAAGATTGCTTCAGGCCTCCAGAAAGAATTATTATATATAATAAGTCATATAATCTCTTTCTACAACTGTGGTGAGAAGAAACACACCTCAGCATGTACAACACATTGAACCTTGAGGCGGATGAGCTGCAACAGCACAAAACCACATCAGCCTCCACTTCTGTCAGCCAAGAACAAGAATTATTGGCACCGGCTCATCAAACTGGACCAATAAAGATAAGAGAAAAAAAAGCTCTTTCTTTAAGTCTGTGCCCATGATAGTCTTAGATCACTGTTCTTTGATAGGAGTGGAACCTAATGTGGTTTCCTGCTGCTGTAGCTCATCCCCTGCAAAGTTAGATTTGCTGGGCGCTCTAAAATGTTTTTTTTTTTCTCACCACAGTTGGAGAGTGTGCTTATTTGAGTTACTTTTCTGTCAACTGAAACCAGTCTATCCATCTCCTCTAATCTTTCTTATCAATAAAGTGTTTCAGCCTGCAGATCCTCTACTCACATGGTGTTTTTTGTTTTTCACACCATTCTGTGTATCTACGTACTAGGTTATGTATAAAATTCAGCAGTACTGTATTCGTAATATGCAAAACATCCACTTTGATATCAACAACGATGTCAAGTCCCTGAAATTATATTTCTTCTCATTTTTTATGTTTTTTTTTATATTACTATACAAAATCATACTTTCAAGAACATGCATGCATTTACAGAAACATTAATTCATTCATATTCTATTCTCCCTATCCTATGTAGGATTATAGGGGAGCCTGTAGCCTACGCCAGAGAGTTCAGGGCACATGGGAGGGGATACACTGGATCCAGTGCCAATCCATTGTATTTTAAAACACCAATCACCCTACAATGTATGTCTTTAGACTGTGTGTGTATGGAGGGCATTTAGAAACAAAAGGCATCATTTATATGAGCTGCTGTATGATGAAATTTTTAGCATCCAACTTGTGCTCCTGAATATTTGTAACTAATGTAAACCTTGACTTGATGTTACATCGGCGTGGCAGATGTTAAAAGGGCCGCCAAGATTAGCGTATAATGAATGGGAGCCCCTTGTGGGGCTTAGACAGGCAGATGGTGGAGCAGAAGTAGTTGTGGAAACTGCTGTGGATATTTTCTCCCATTTCTGGGAGAACTTCCTCCTTTTCGTTTAACACACTTCCTTCTTTTCTCTTTAACATTTCTTTTCAGTTACGTTTAAACACAACTTCTTTGCAAACACTTTTCTTTAAACACAACTTCTGTCTATTTTCTTTTTCACTCGCTCTTCTCTTTGGCAATATACCAGAGCGACTCGCTCTATACCTGGTGCTACCTAAATGACCGCATGCCGCGTGCCGAATCCAGGAGGCCTATATAGGCGCATGCTCAGGTGTCGCGCATCTCCTCTGATTGTCTCCACGGTGGCGTTGCCTAGCAACCATGCTCGCGGGTGGCCGCGGGTCTGCCTGGAAATCCGTAGTGTAGCTGACTGCAAATTTGCCCACGGCGTTACACTTTATAAACTTTCAATTACATAATTTACCTGGAATACTTTTACACTGTTTATTAAACGTACAGCATTTAGCAGTCACCCTTATTCACACCTACGTACTTACAGAGAACAATCACTCATTCTCACTCACTTATTCTCTATACCTGTACATGGTAAGGGGAGGCCTGGAGCCAATCCCAGGAGACTGATGGCAGTAGGTGGGATATACCTTGGATGGGGTGCAAATCCATCTCAGGGCTCAAGCAAGCACACACTCACTCTCACACACAATGGGCAATTTGGAAACACCAATAAGCCTAATCTGCATGTCTTTGGATTGTGAGAGAAAACCGGAGTATCCAGTGGGAACATACCAAGCATGGGAAGAACATGCAAACTCCACATACAGATCAGGGGTGGGACTCGAACTCTGGAGATGTAAGGCTATAGCTAACGCAAATCAATAAATTAGGACAAATAATACTAATCATTCAATTATATAAAAAAAGAAATGTCACTGTATTTGAATTGACAAGTCTGTCTATGCATAGTCCCAAGCTTTCGAATGGCTCAGCTGAAGAAAAAAAATGCACTTAATTTCTATTGCTAACAGTTAACAACAGTTTTATTAAATTATTTAAAAAAAAAAAAAGTCAAAATATTACCAACTCAAAGCTATCTTGACATTTTATGGGTGTTTGTGAGTGTCAGAACATGCAAATCAACTGTGCCGCAGATATACTTGATAATTTAAACTGTGGATCTATAATGCTGGATCCTTATACTGTAAGATCAACTTGTTGCCAGTTAAACTGAACTGGCGATGTCTCACTGAGTGCTCTTTACACAAACACACCATGGCGTAACACTAATGCCTTTGTTCTACCTATGATTTCTTGACACAATAATTCTCAATCCACTTAATCCTAATTCACTAGAAAATAAAAAAAGGCTTAGATTCTTTTATCATCTTCTATCATGAATCATTTCATACCTCACAGAATCTGTCCAAATTACTGTGCAACCCCCTACCAGGCCAAGGTAATAGTGTTCTTTATAATTCATGAGCATTATGGTCAGTGTCCCTCCACAATTGCTATTGCTCCATCACCTTTTGATAGCTGTTACAACACTACAAGCTTACTGAAACTAGTGATGTGAAAAAGTGAGGGACAACTAGAAAAGAGTAAGATAAAATAGGGTAAGCTACAGAATTGTGTAGGTTATTTTTTTGCTAGATAGTGTTCACGTTGTTCAGAAAACAATAATTCACTCTTCTACTTACATGTAGAATACAGGACAGAATCTAATGTGAGGAATATGTGAGGAATGTCAGATCCTATTATTTATATACCAGTAAACTGGTGACAGGATCTTAGGTACCCAAAACTATATATGCCTGTTTGGACCAAAGGCCACCCTGTCTAGTCCGATCATAGGTTTTAAATAGGATGCCCTTCACACTGCTGCATCTTTCCAAGTCTTCAGTTTAATCTATATAATTTATTAGATTTATAAGATTACAAAACTATGAAATAACACACATTATGTAACTAGGAAACAACAACAACAGTCAATTTTATTTCAAGACATGCCTTTCTGTAATAGTTGTGAAGTGCAGTTGCAAAAATCATCAAGCACCATGATGAAGCTGGCTCTCATAATGAGCATCACAGGAAAGCAAGGCCAAAACTTCAAACACAAGTTTATTAGTGTTACCAGCCTCAAAAATCACTAATTAAAGCCACATTAGAGTATTAACTGTTCAAAAGAGATTATTGCATATTTCGGATGCATTCAGCATTGTTTTATAATGTATAAAGAAATAAAAATCAGGAATGACCATGGAATTAGATGGTGTGTCCACACACAATACACACACCAGTCATCCATTACATTGGCAGCCCCTCCATTGGCATGGTTGTTGGTGTGTGGTGGTGGTGTGTATAACAGACAGGCTGTTTTGTTTATAACCACCTCTTGAGTTTACAGAGAATAGAGCAAAAGAGAAAATATCCAGTTTCCCGAGGATAAAATGCCTTGTTGATGCCAGAGGTCAGAGGACTGGTTCAAGCTGATAGAAAGGCAACATTAACCCAAAAATCTTGTTGCAACTGATGTATCCTAAAGAGCATCTCTGAAAGCACAACACATCAAACCTCTAAGCAGATGGGCTACAGTCGCAGAAGACCACACTAGGCACCGCTCCTCATCGCCTGGTCTGATCAGTCTTGATTTTTGCTGATATTAGTCAGAATTGGACGTAATTCATATAAAAGCATGGATCCATCCTGCTTTGTATGAGCGATTCAGCCTGGTGTTGGTGGTATAACAGAGTGGGGGATATTTCCTTGGCTGACTATGGGCCCCTTAGTATGAACTGAGCATCATTTCTGTCCCACAGCCTACCTAAGTATCGTTCTTGGTCATGTCCATCCCTTTATGTCCAGCAGGATAATGTCCCATGTCACAAAGCTAAAATCATCTGCTGTATATATACGGTACAATTGAAAAAAACAAACAAAAAAAAAACACTAAATAAATGTTTATAAGTGCAAAGGTACTGTTTCAAAAGTCCACATGCTGCGATGAGCCCTAGATTCTATGTGCTTACTGGGTCTCCGAGGTTGTTGGATGTTCCATTTCATATTTTCAGCTTCAGAATGGTGCTAACACACTAACTTTACTAAAGCCCACATTGAAACAGACTCAACACCAGACTCTTAATCAAACCCCTTTGACATGGCAAGGCTAAGATAATTTTATTAACATAAAATGACAATAGACTAACAGTGCTTTTAGACAAACTAATGATAAAGAAATAGTGTCATACACAAAATGGCAATCAGAACAAGCAAACTTTGTAATGTAGTGGACATACAGATTGTATATTACGTAGGGAGTAACTGAGCAGACAATTCTTCTGTACTCTGTGTCTGGGTGTAATAGAGTCCAGGTGGAAACTATCAGTACTCTGGTGAACTGAAGTGTGTGTGTGTGCTGAGAGCTGTAGTTCTTAGTGGCCACGCTTTGGGTCAAGCTGAGTTTTGGGCGTTGAAGACTAGCACCGATTCCAGCAAATGAATTTGACAACACATGCAAACATACACACACACACACACACACACACACATTGTTGACAGCTAAAGAGTTTTTCAAAAGTGTTAAAAGGTTAAAGCTAAAAATAAGCTAATTAGCTTTAATCAAATCAATGATATTATTATTATTTCAGGTTGATGCCCAAGTAACATACCTGTCTGTCTTTTTGTACGGCAGAACTCTCTGTATAACTTACCCATAAAAACTTTGTAAGGTTGAGTATCTTACGCCTTGTTTTATGTACGTTAAAAGCCACAAACAGCAAGAACCAAATTCCTTGTGTGTGTCAAAATACTTTGTGAATAAAACCTGATTCTGATTCTCACCTTGGACTGCTGGAGATATGTTTGCTCTAACAACCTGTGTTTTTATCTCATAGTGGCGTTCCACATGCCTGCTTTTTATTAGCATCACAGTTTCAGAACACATGAAAATTTTACTTCAGGCAAATACAGAAGCACTGGCATTGTTTCATTAAATCCTGTCCAGCCAGTTTTGCGTGATGCTGTATCTAAATCGGCTGGACAGGCAGACAGACAGACAGACAGACAGGCAGACAGACAGACAGAAAATTTTGAGCCTGCTTTTGGGTCCTCCAATGTATGAAACATAAAGATATTATTGAAAAAGTAAGTTCTGTCCAGATACACAGAGAAAAACCTTACTTTTATTAATCTTTATTAGGGCTGCGCCGAGGCATCAAAATAATCAGGCTATTACGTATATTTTTTCAAGATCATGAGAAACATTCAAAATAATTGTGGTATAAGGTTATAACAGAGTTTGGCAATCCTATTTAAAGAAACGGCTGCAGAAGGCATAACAAGGTGTACCTAATGCAACAGCTTCCTGCACACAACAGCTGTATCTCAGGCCTCTTGTACACAAAGCAATTGTGCTGTTCCTGAGTTTTGTAGCATTATCTCTCTGTGATCAATTCTCTTTTGAAAATAATCTGCTCGTAAATACTGAAGTGTATCATGGCTCCCAAGTGCAGCAAAACCAGTGCAAGTGACAATTCAAAGCTTCTAAAAGAAAAATACCTAGCGTTTTTCACTAAAAATGTTTTATTAGAGACAGTGTGTGCAGACAATTATTTTGCCAAATTATGTAAGAGTGGAAAATGGCTTTTATCTTGTTTTGTTGTCAAAGTGTTAAGGGAGAGAAGGTCAAATAATCAGGGAAACAGAAAAAAAACAAAAAACAATAGAAACTCACAATCAAGAAAATTGGAACTGGTGTGAACAAGCAATTTAAATAGATAGCTTGATTGGGAGAAAATTAAGAATTAGATGTGCCAGAAATTATATGAGTGTGACCTTTATTATGTCTTAGTTGGATTTGGTGCGGGGAATAAAGAACAGTGGCTCCAAACAACATTATGACTGAAATAAGTCATAAATCATTATGACTACGATTTTTGTCATGAAATTAGGATTAACATATAAACTAATAACCTGTTTCTAATAACATGAGGAGAAAAAAAAGAAAGACAGTACAAAAAGGGCAAATAGGAATTATGAGAGAATGTGCACTAGGGGAAAAAATCTGAGGAGGAAAAAAGTAACAACTTTACCTCTCTGTGCTCTGGAGATGTTCACTGCCTTTCCTCCAGGATGTGATGGGAGGGGGATAAGCCTGGGGCTTACACTCCATGGTCACAGTGCTGCCAGTTTTAGCTTTAAGTAATGCTCGCACTTGGGATCTGGAGAAATCTGGGGGTGAGGCTGAGAGGAAGAAAAAAGTGGAACAAAGAGAGACATAATAACTCATCTACGAGCAGAAGGGAGTATCAACTGATCATAAAGAGTGCAAACTGATCTAAACGCGGCAAAGAACATCCAACGTGTATAAACTGATTCTCCTCTGAAAGTGTACTCAAGGGATAAAAATTCTTCCAAAAAAAGACTCCCTCAACTGGTGTTTAGATGATGGTGATGGAGAGCGCTCTAACGTGTCTGTCCAAAATATCCCATAAGTGTTTAACTGCGCTGAAACTAACAACTAACAAGTGAGCTCTCAGACCCTGTGGATTTGAGTAGTGTCAGCCAGGCTCCTGTCTCAACAGGACAAAAAAATGTACTGTAATCATAGAACAAAGGTGATGATTCAGCATAACGTTGTGCTGTTTTGTAGTGACCCCGCCATCTAAGAGGATAATGGGAGCCAAATTACTCCAGAAACACTGCCAACATAACATCAACGTAACAGAGCCACTGGACGGTCCTTTGTTATTCATTGATAGATCAAAGCGTAGACTTATTAGACAGACAGATAGAAGGCATTTAGTGATTCCAAAGGGAACTGATCTAAGACCTGTAGGACGGAAAACAGCACTAACTCAACCCGACATAATTAACACCATGCTAGTTAAAGTGCTTTGTCAATACAAGTACTGTATATGGCAATACTAGATCAATACAAAGTGATGTAAGGACAATGAATAGCACAATCTTATCATAGAGCAGTGGAAAAGGGCAACTGATCTAACATTCCTTGCTGTGTGGACTTGCTGTTGGCCACAAGATAGCATTGCTATTACGTAATTAACCTGGGGTGTTCAGCCAACACCTGTATAAAAAAATAGTTAAGTGCTTTACATGCCATACTGGGCACTTTGTTTCTGAAATAACAGTGCCTTTAATTGGTTCCCTCCTCACTCTCGTTCCTTTTAAACATTGCTTTTATTAAAACTCACTGCTTTCTCCTACCTTTGATCATAATGTGGCTAAAACGGTGTATTGAAATTATGCAAAAAATGAAAAAGGAGCAGGACTTTTGTTCATGCTGTTACAGTTGCAATTATTTTGATTTGGAGAGCAAGACATTCTGTCATGGCAAATGAGTGCTCACAGACATTTAGAGATGCTCTTATTAGTGGTTTTATGGTTTTTGCCTTAGTTTTCTTCCTTTAGTATTCAATAACAATTCCCACCCATTTGCTAGACCTCTCTGAGTGTGAGCCAATTAAATATTTTTCTCCACAGCCCACAAATCAGACACTGCATTGTTTCTAGCTGTGTTGTGACAGTCCAGGGGTCTGTGTGGATGCTCCTGCTGGGTGGTGTTTATTTCTCATCTTCCATAAACCAGAATGTGGAGATGCTTCTTGGAGCCACTAGAGGGCAGTATGTCTTAGTAGGCGTGGTTGGAGCCTATAAGAGGACATCGCCTGTGGATTCGCACTCTTGGACGTTGCTTTTGTTGTGGCTGTTCTCTGTTTGTGCCATGCACCTCTGCTTTGGTAATGTCCTAGCCTCTTTTCTTGGTTGGTTAGAAGTGCATTGGTTCAACCTCACTAACCTGGTTTGGGTTTAGAGCTGTGGTTGGTATTGGTTGTGATAAAAAAAATATAGAAGAAAATAAATCATCATGGGACAGCTCAGATTCATCAATTATTGATAAACATATTGTGGTATTTTTGTATTCATTATTAAAATACGTTTATGTATTCAGAAACAGGTTCTGACTTTTTGTCACATGCTGTTGAGCCACAGTGTGACAATGCTTAAAACCTAATAGTTTGGGATGTTAGTATCTCTCTGGATTGCAGTCTCTTCAACCCCCAACCACAAAGTTTTAAACTATAGCTCACAATATTTTCACAAAACTTTGTTAATGTGCTTGGGAAGACGGTTTTTGAGGTAAGACTCAAAAAAGCAATATAAACAATTTCATAGCAAAACTAACATCTATTCTTCATAAACACAAAGATATTTTAATTGATTTTTATTTTATTATGTTGCTTGTATTTCAGCCTGAAACTCTCTGGTTACACAAACATAGACTGAGGCCGGAAACATTTCTATCAGTTTTCCTCTTAAGTATAACAAAAGCGTTATGCCCTAGAGAGAAGTTTTCCAGAGTCCATTACATACTTCAGATGCATGAAACAAAGTAATTTGTAATGATGAAGGACAGAACTAAACAAAAAAGAAGCAGGAAAAGGAGAAAAATAGAAACCTCTTAAGAAATGTCTTACCAAGCACAACCAGCTCAGCGCTGAAATAAATGATGCCATGTTTGTTTTCCGCGACGCACTGATACATGCCAGCGTCAGACAGGTTCACTGAGACTACAGTTAGCGCTCCATTGTCTATGTGAATCCTGTCCTGCAAAACACACACATACACTCAGAGAGAAAGAGAAAATATACTGAATACACAAAAGAACGCATTTATTCATGTAACTGTTATATCACAGTTACTATATTTTCATTATTGCATACAAAATTCTACATCTGAATGAACTAGTTGAAGCTAGATTATTGACCAGTGTGAAGTTGCACCCCAAATGATCAGAAAATTAACAAGTCAGTTTGTGCATGCAAAATAAACATTTGTGTTCATTCGGTTTTTGAGATATAAAACATTATGTTTTTATTACACAGCAACCCTTAGTCACCTCTTTGTGCATAGTTTGTGCTTTCAAAATGAAAACTCTATTCATTCTCAAGATATTAAAAGTGCATTTTTCTACTCAGGCCTTCATCCTGTATGTACTGTACTGTTTAGTGCCCCACTAAAAACTTCAGTGCCAGTCGCAGGACCAGCAAGAAGGAAGAGCAACAGCCAGCCAAAACTACTTATGGTAGTACTTTCAGCAAAAACACACACCTGATAACATTATGTCATCTTAAACTACTTAAACTCTGTGACCTTATTAATTCCTTCTAAGCCATTGCAAACTGCATCTGCACAGTTTATCCTGTGTTGTGGTTTGAGCCTTCATTACTGCTACAGTAGTTAATGTACTGTAAGTTCAAAGTTTTGCCAAATCCCTCTCTAATCCCTGAACAAAAGCACTACTTGGTATGTGGAACAATGGATTCTAGACCCTACTTTCCATTTTATGCTTTTTGGGATTCAACCCTGGAACAGTTAGTAAGCTGAGGCTATTATACAGTGGAATAAGTGGAGGCATAAAGAGAAACTTACCCCTAATAACATAAAAACCTGGTAGGCATATGACGAGTAGTGGGGTACTTTCTTTTGGTACTGCACCAATGTCATATTATTGCACAGAAATGTTCCATGAACTGTAATCTCACTAATATTAATATAGAAATTAATGAACCTTTTTCATTAATGAAAGTGATTTTAATTCATATTTAAATCTTGTCATATAACAGACAAATCCAGTGAAATAGTGCTATAGCCATAGTGGATCATCAGTGGATCATCACACATTTTGCATCACTATTTGGACCCAGCTGAGAACCCTCCCACTGGATCACCAATGATAAGAGCACTCATTAAAAGTGCTAACTGGTATAGAAACTGGAAATCTAATGTGTTTCTACTTCTTCCTATTAATACTTCCAGTGACTACAAAACGAATTAGGCCTTCAGCCAGCTGTATTGAGTAGATCCAGCTTTAATTTTTGCTCATTCTATTTCAATACCAGTCTAAAGCATATTCTGTAGTATATTCAGTACTGCTGCTGTGTTGAGTATCTGCTTTATACTCTAATCTTCACTTAGTTTTGATGACAACCTTCCAGTAGTCACCGCCTTAGTGGGCTGTAATCAGCCATAACAGATCCCTAACAATGCTCGATCACACGACATTGGGATATTGTTGAATGAATCATCCCAACACAATATTGCAAATATAAATTGAAACAATATTTAATATTAGCATTTATTTATATATTTTAAATCTAATAAATCGTAATCACTGGACCCTCAGGGAACCTGCTGTTAATCCAATAACTGCTTTCTCAATGGGAGTGGTGGCTCTGGCGGTTAAGGCTCCGGGTTTGAGCCCATTGCCACACCCCATATTACCCACCCACTGCATGCAATGCCGGGCTCAAGCTCAGGTAAAAAAAAAAAGAAAAAAGTTGCATCAGAAAGGGCATCCGGTGTAAAACCTGGGTCAAGATGTGTGCAGATTGGAATATCTGCTGTGGTGACCCATTGACGGGAGCAGGTGAAAAAACGTTTATAGTGCTTTTTCAAAGGAGCACCACTAAATATCCTTTAAAAATCAAAAAATATTGCCGACTATAAATTTCTGTTTGAACCTGTCGACAGTATGAGTATAACTTATGTGGACATGGACTCACAGAGTGTGAAAATTCCTCCTGCTCTGACCTGTTTGATCTGTGGCTATTCCTAGGTGATATATATTATGGCTGAATGTGGGATCTGGTGGAAAATTTTAATCTTGGGATAAAACAAAAAATTTTACAATGTTAATTTTAGCTATAATCTTAAATTCTGTTAATTTACTACGAATTGTGCTTGGCAGAAATGATTGTTGTTATTAATGGAAAACATTGTTTTAATTTAAACAATTTGAACACAACCCAGGCAGATACCAACAGTTCGCCAACATTCAGTGACTTCGAAAAGACCTCGCACACAAAATATTTTTATTTAAGCTACGGCGAAAAAAGGTATAGTTTAAAAGAACCTCACTCTTATCATAGTCATAAAACAAAAATAAATGCCTTAAACCCAACTTTGAGAAAAGCTTCAGGCTCTTCGAGGCCTTTATGAAAATGTTGATGTGGAGAAATTTGAATATACTGTAACATGTGTATAAGAATACAGTACCTGCATTAGTATACACATACTTGTAATTTGCCCTGCAGTCACTGCTGTCAGTGCTGTGTTGTAACAAGATTAATCAACATTTTCTGACCAAAAATAACTAAAAATGTATCGGTGCTATAATTCTTAACCTTAATATGTGGGAAAAATACTTTAATTAACATGAATGCACAATGGCAATTTAGGAATTGACACCATTGGTATGTAATGAATATATTTACAAGCCTTTTAGTCAAGAGTAAATTCAACATATTTAGATGTTACTTTACCTCTGTATTAAGTAGTTCTCCATTTTTTAGCCAGCTGTATGAGGGCTTGGGTTTTCCACTTGCTTTACATTCCCAAAACAGCCTTTCGTCAATGGATAAGGCACTGTCGTGCATGGTCTGCACCCACTGAGGCTTAGCTAGGCAACCAAACACAGAAACAAATTATAATGACATATTGATAAATATGCATACATTTTACATGTAAAACCCCCATATGAGGATGTAGCCACTAGCCTTTTGGAGCCTGACACAAATGACTCAAGAGTTCCCAAGCTCCTCAGCTAGGCAACAGTAGTGATATGCGTATTAAAAAAACAAAACTGAATGTTTCACACATTGCCTAATACCAGCACAAACTAACCCATGCAAATGCGCATTGCGTCAAATAGCGGTTTTTAAAGTCTTACTGGGATGGCAGTGTCAGTCCCAAGGGCTTGATTATATCACATATCTGGAATCTAATGCTGTACCGGGCTGTACAATCTTCTCAGAAGGACACCAGACAATTGATCAATATTTAGTCTGTAGCTGCATCCCAGTGAATCATTGTGTGTGCATGTCTCAAGCGACAGAACACTTAATGGACTCGGTTAGGCTATACATATTTATCTAGGCTATCTACTATATTTATAAGGAAAGTTGGAACATATTTTTAAAAATCATGTGTATTTAATATAAGATATAACATTTTATTTTAAGCCTAAAAAAGGATTGATTTTTCATGCAAAGTCACAGTAGTCAAAGCCACAGTAAGTATCGACTGATTTCACTACAAGTACTACAACAAGTACTACACAGCAATCACTGTTACTATTTTTATTTAAGTGATTTAATGCCAATTCTCTCCAGGCAAAACCATTATATGCATTAGAGGACTTAAAGAGTAATCTTGTGCTTCGTGTCTCATAGAAAAGAATGTGACGAGAAAAGAACAACTAAATTAATTAATACAGACAAACAAGAAGACTGGTAAAATTCACTATATATATTTCACTATACTGATACACAGTTATCATATGTAGTAAATTGTAGCATAACATTTAAGGATAAGAGAAATATTACATTAGGCAATTATGTGAAACTGAGGGGTATTTAAGAGTAAAAAGAATAGTTTAAAAAGGACAGCAATTATAATTTAAGAGTCCGTACACAAAAGATTAAGATTTCTTCAGCAAAGGCAATGCGTTCCTTCAAATTCATTTGCATAGCATGGCTTTTTTTTTTTTTTTTTAGTTCCCTTCTATCTAGAGTTCAAGTGGAGAGCATTACTATTCTTTGGCCTGGCTTGTGAGAGAGCTGGCACACAGCGCTGTCTACTCTGTCAGTATTGAACAGAAGCCCATTTCAGGGTCACGGCCTATCAGATGCACAGCTGACTTGGCATATGTTCCCTCTAACCTTCCCAATAAGTCATATAAAAACCCAAAGGGAAGTCTTAAAATAGTTGCCTTCCACTTGTGTCTGAATTCAACCACACAACTGTTGTGAATTGTAAACATGTGAACAATGACATCCTCCTGTCCCCTGGTATAGTTAATCACAATGAATGAAACTGTGAACCGTAGGGTTCCTGGCCCTGCTTCTGATAATCATCCTGGAACTAGTCCCATTTGGAAGACATTTTGGCTGCAGGCTTGAGCATGCCATACATGTCTGTGACTGGGCTGCATTAATGCAGAATTTGTACTGTAATTAAGATGAATACATAAAGGTGATTTTAGATTCTAAATGATTAAATGTCCTGCCTAGAAGAACAGCTCTAGATTTAAATTTTAAAGAGCACTTGTGGGGCACAGTGAAAAATATAGAGGGTATATATTCGTTTAATGCAGTTAATTTGATGCATCTTTATTTTAGTATTAAACGTACATATGCACACATGGGCCAGATACAAAATTACCAAAGAATTTGGTAATCAAATGCACAATTTGCAATGAGGACATGACAACTCATGTTTTTTTTCCAAATGAATATTCTTAACCAGATTGATGGCGAAATTTTAGTCAATAATTATTACTGATACAATGGTTTTCGTTTGTCTATAAGCTATATCTGTATTGCTGCTACAATGTGTGCTGTACAGCTGCTTTTATGAACCATGAGTGAGTCAAAAATATATTCCTGTAGTGTGAATGCTGTGAGGGTGCACTGTGCTTAACCAGTGAATCTCTTTATACAGTGCCTCTAAAAAGTATGACTTTGAGAGGTCTCACAGCTAAAATGGCAGTTCACATCAGTCCTGCTGTCATGACAACCAAAGAAAGTGTCTGTGAGGCTTCAAGATGAAGTTGTTAGAAGAAAAAAAAAAGAAGAGGGTTATTCAAACATCAGCAAAACTTTGAACTTTCTTAGGAGTACAGTGCAATCCATTATTCAGAGCGTGGAAGGAAGTATGGCAAAACCCAGATGCTAACAAGACTGAGTGAAAGGCAAGATAAACAATTGTTAATTAAGTATCGAGCTTTAACGCTGAAAGAGTTGCAGAGATCACTGTCTAAAATAGAAGAACCTGTGCAGTCCAGTAGAAATGGAAAGTTATGAAGTAAAATACACTAAATACACTCTTTGTGGACACCTGACAATCACACTGGAAAAGATCGCCTTCCCTAAACTCTTGCTACAATGTCCACTGAATCATTCATAGTCCATACTGCTTATCCTTGTGGGGGAGCCTAAAGCCTATCAGAGGGAACTTGGGTCACAAACATTGGATGCAACACACAGAAGCACACACGCACTCACCCACTACGGGCATTTAGGAAACATCAGACGGCCTAAACAGCATGTCATCAGTTTGTGGGAGGAAACTGGAGTACCCATAAAAGCATAGGAAGAATATGCAAGCTTCACACTAGCACGTCAGAGGCAGGGGTTGAACCTCCAACCATGTGAAGAAAGAGTGCTTACCCACAAATTTCAGCATGTTGTTTCAGCAGGACAATGACCCTGTACACAAAGTGAGGACCATGAGGTCATGAATTGCGAAGAGTGATGTGGAAACACTCACCCTACTGAACACCTCTGGGATGAACCAGAATGCAGACAGTCATTGAGCAACATCTGTGCCACACCTTTGGCCATACAGCATATGAGCAAATTGTTGATGAGTACCTAGTACCTGTTCTGGTTATATGCAAATATATGCACCATCCAATAGCACAATGAGCCAAAGCACAAGGCAAACACTACAAAGGAATTTTGCGGAATTGTGTGAAATGTTCAAAGCACAACTGAACGAGTCAAAGCCCTGACGTGGCCATTTAAGCAAATGAGGTCATAGAGGCAGCACTGAGATATAAACTGTGCACATTGTGCTGATGTATGTGTGTCATTTGAAAATATTTCATCTTTGTACTGAATAAATTGCATTCACCAGTGTGACTGAAATGCTTGCACTCTAAAGCCCTGTAGAGGATATAACAATATTGATAAACCCTGACAGAGGCATAACAAAATGTTGATCACTTTGAATGTTGAAATATTTTCAAGTTGCAAACTGGCAAACTAAGTAATGGCATTTAAATAAACTATAGACTACAAAAAGGCTTATGCAGGGAAAAATGCTGGAGCTCTTCAGATAATTTCTGCAGATAAAAAGCATTCTGCTGACAGACAGAGCTGTCATATTTGTGAAAAAGCACTGTACATCATGACAGGTTGTGTCATATCGCATCTCTTTATCAGAACTTGCAGATTTGCTTTATTGAAGAACACAAAGAAAGCAGTGAAATGCAGAGGAGAGCTGCGAAGTCACTTTCACATTAAGAGATGACAAGCCACTAATGTCATCGTAAGTTGTTTCTTGAAGGCAACTTCTGCTATTTTTAATTGAATTTTTTTTCAGTTCCCAACTAAATTTGTAGTATCCAAATGCACACTGGCTACAAATCATATGTACAAGTGTATAAACTATAGAAACATTTAATATACTCGAGTAAATTAAATAGAAACTCCAGTACACCTACTCATATATAGTATGCAGTTATCCAATCAGCCAATTATGTGGCAGCAACCCAATGCATAAAATCATGCTGCACTGATCTGTCTCATTAAAAAGGAGTTTCAATCTGCAGGATATATTTTTTTTCTTGTTTTCTGCAGGATATATATTTTTTCTTGTTTTCTTGATTTCACACGCAACGACCCTAAGAGGTCGTTGCGTGTGAAATCCCCAGAGGTTTATCAGATCCTGAAATACTCAAACCAGCCCTTTATGTACCAGAATTCATGCTACGATCAAAGTCATAGAAGTCACAGTGATTCTTTATTCTGATGTTTGATGTGAACATTACTGCCCATGTCACACTCTGACAAAAAACCATGAGGTTCCCACTGCGTCCAAAAAAATATCTAAGAAGGCAGCGGGAACGGGGTCAAAATGGAAAATGTGCATTTAACAAGTTCATATTACTTCCAAGCCATGCCCATGTCAGTTTCTTGATGTGCCTATCATGTTGTCACTAATTTCCTATCACACACATGATCACAAGCTCACCAGGTCCAATAAGAACGGAATGAAATGTTACTCTGTCCGATCAAAACGCGCCAGGCTTTTATCAGGCGCCGACTACATTTGAATTGTGTAAATACTACAACAAGTGCGGTGCTTTTCATCAAAAAGTTATGGTGTGAGAAACTGAATCAAGTATTTTTACAAAATTCTCTGAATGTGGCATAGACTAATAACCTCCTGCATGTATGCCATAAACGTCGTAAGCACCAGAATAATGTAATATAAACTTAATGCATGTGCGTCTTAGCACATGTCTGAACAGGTCGTTGTGAGAACTCCACTGATGTATCAACCACACCTTGAGAAATCAGTCAGAACGCCATTTAACCATTCCCATACATGGTAAAAACTTGTACTATGTCACTGGGGTCCCTAAGGAGTGTTTTTAAACCGGTCACTGCTGTTATTATTATGTCCTTATTATGTCCTCACCTGTCCTCACCTGTCCTCACCTGAACATGTCCAAAAAAACCATGGCAGTGCAACATCAAGGAAGACAATACTACATCCGAAATGGTTTCTACTGTGTTTCTGACAAATTGTACAAGTTCTTACTACATTTAACCAATTAAAATGAACTATATTAACACAATGCTTTTGCAGGTGTACAGGTGTTCATAATAAGTTAGATGGTGAGTGTATAATGTACAAACTAAAACTGTGTTTCATCTGCACTCTACACTGGGTCAAACCACTATTCTCAAGACATCCATGTACTTGTTGTTGTGTTCCCTTTAAAGGCAACCTATTGGTAAACACAAAGACGACAAAAAAAGAAAGAAAGAAAGAAAGAAAGATAAAAAAGAAAAGGTATTTTTTCCTCAGATTTGCATTCCACGTTGTCTTGTACCATAATACCACACATCTCAACACCATACTGTATGTAACATACAGGTTATGTGCTTGTTTAAAAGAAGTTGGCACATAACCTTTTAATAATTTCTACACTATCTAGTTACACTTGCACTTCTAGATTACTAAAAAGCCTGCTGAAATATGATGTACTTTTTGATTTCTTATTTTTTTTATTTTGAAGTCACTCAGGCATCTTAATTACCAGTTAACTCAATCAACAGCTAATGTAGTTACAGCTAAATTAATTAACAATTACCTTAATTAACAGTTTACTTAATTTTTTAATTATTTCTGTAGTTTTTTTTCTATCTAGATTTTCATTTGTAAAATAGCAGGCAAGGAGATACGAGCACTCGGATATTTAGGCTCACTCCCAAGTTGTTTGTGTAAGCTGAAGAAAATGATGAAACAGCGAACCCGAGAAAGATCAATAACACCTCCTGAAGAGGTGAATATCTTTGTGGCAGACTATACAACAAGAACATCCAAATACCCCATGGTAGACTGATCGTTCCTTAAATTACACTTAACTCAGTGCTTTCACTATGGAAGCAAAATAGTCTCATTAATAATTCACACAAAACACACGATGCACATATGCGTATCCCAATTCACATGTGTGGAACCCAATTCATAGATATATTCATAATATACGTTTCACAAATGCAAAACACAATTCACAGATGTACAACTGTGTACAAAATTTTTGAATGTTTAAAATTCA
>JAQMYJ010000015.1:16006353-16037491 GCA_030014305.1 Clarias laeviceps | reverse complement strand
TTAACAGCTCAAATGTGTATAACATAATGGATTAAAGCTGCACGATTTCAAATTTGCTTTGGTGCTGTCACTGAGCCTGGGAGCGGTTGCCATTTATAGGTATTATTAAACAGCTTCACAAACCGTCTCTTCAGTAACCATTATTTCTTAAAATATGATTTCCTTACAATAATTCAAATTATCATACTGTAGGTACTGGGATAAAAGTTTGTATTTCTGATATAAACACTAATGTCTACAATACAAACCAAAATAGAGTTTTTAAAAATTTGAAACATTTTGAAAGTAACATTAACTTCAAATAAAGGTTGTATCAGTTATATCAGGAGGTGTCGAAAAGTGGTTGCTAAAAATGTACTTCACTCATTCATTCATTCATTCATTCAAGAGATTAGTTAAAAATGTTGATTTATCCAGTAATGCTATAAGTAAAGCCTTGTGTTTTGTGGGAGAATTATGTTTATTGTAAAGAATCGCAAATCATGTCTCTCAATGTATTCATTCATGAAGCTTAGAGTGAATTATCAATAATCATAAAAGACTGTTTCAACAGGTGACAAGAGTTAATTGATAAAATAAAATAACACCAGTATTACATAGCAGCTGGCAAAACCTGTTAGCATTTTACTGTAGTCTTTTTTTTATATTTAGATTTGTCTGATCCACTGACGCTGTATGAGATTGCTTAGATTTGAAAGGGCTGTCATGACATCTTCTGGAATATGTATTATTTCATCCAGGGCACTAATAACCACTAGCTCCTGTCTGCAAATGAACTGTAGGTAGTCAATGTTCAGTGGCTGTCTCTCCAAGACATGAACCAAACGATCATGAAGTCATTGAAGAATGTACTGCTGGAGAGATTCCTAAATTTTAAGTTATTAAGTTATACTGTTTAAAATAAATGTTTTGAATCATGCTGCATACTGTATCTTGTTCAAACCACATTGTTTCAACATAGCTGCTACATAAAGTACAACATGCTATGTGTATTTATTGCTGTAACTGTAAGTTCAAACAGATCAAACGAAAGTCATAATGAATGATCAATTCACCACACTCAAATTGTAAAGACAATAGTCAGTCCCATGCTACTGTATTTTTACTATGCTGAGTGTTTGCATTGTTTCATTTGAAAAAGAAAAACTGTGACAATTATGTAATGAGGGTGAAGTGTTTATAAAGATGATAAAGTGGTTAGCTGTGTTATTTTCAGCAAAGTTCATTAATGAAACATTACGAAATAAAGTAATAACTTGAAATAAAATGTGTTCAGTGTCAGTGATGAGCTCACTGGCATTATTAGCCGTGTGTGTTTCTTGTTACATAGCATGTACACAGAAAAATCTACAAGCACAAATCTGATGAACATGTATGCATCATTAATTATTGATTAATAAAGGTTTGGGATTATTTAATTGGCTTGTGTTCTGTACTGAGCTGCTTTAAAAGTGGCAATTTAAAAATGGTTTCGATTTACTAGCACTTATCAACTTGGCCTGTCGTTGCAACAGGGAAAGTATTTAGCTGTTAATTACCACTACAGTCTTGATCACCCAGGGTACTGGAATAAAACAACAATTTGCTGTCTGGCCTGAATCTCACGGTGACTTTACAAGGCTTCCATACTCTAGAGCCTATAATACTGAACAGCAGAAAATCTTTGTTTATTCCCTGTGCTGTCTGGTAAAAGAATCTTTGTTATGGTACTATCAGTTCGAATGTGAGGTGATGGCTTACTTTACTTCTTAGATTAATAGAGTTGAAAGCCTACTGGAGTTTTAAGATTGTCAACAATCGCTTGCCCCATTATTATCCTTGAAGTGGAGAAAAAATCTGAGCAGTGCCATCTACCATGTGAAATGCTTTTTAACAAACAATATAAATAATCCATGTGACGGCGGGCCTACAGCCAGCGCCTCTTACCATCTGCCAGACCCTCACTTGACCAAGGAAAAGAGAACACGACACGCATTCAGGACCGCGGCCAGCTCCACTACACACGCAGGAGGGGAGGAGTACCTTAACTCACCGTTGCTGGCTGTGAATTTTTCTTTACCATCCTGGTGTCATCAGTGCTCTATGAGTGACCACCAGACCGGTGAGTGAGATGTTCTAGGTGCATAAATTCACAAACCCAGTTCTTTATCTTTTCCACACACTACAAATGCTCCGAAGATTCCCAGAGATGGGGCAAACAGCAGAAAAGGGGCCCCTGACAACGCTCGACCGCCTCCTTACCTTCCTTATCTTCGGCCTCTGGCAGCCCGGCCCATGAACTGAGCTTGACTGACCGCTGCTATAACTGAAGGACCAACTATCACTCCTGTTTCTCTGTTTCTCTTGCCTCATCAAGTGAATCACTTCTTCCTTTTCCTCACATTTTTTATTGTATTTTTTAAAATAAAAGAACACTTTTCCCCTTATCTGGTTGTCCCTATGTCTGTATTCTGGCTTGCTACTTTACATACATAAAAAGTCCAACTACTAGGCTGAGCAGATCATCTTAAATAAAATAGCTACTTAAAAAGTTAAACAAATATTATTGTTAAATATTCAACAGTTAGTTATTACACCACTGGGACGTTTAACTGTATTTTGCTTCACAGGGGTTCTAATCAGAGGCATCTTTAGACCTCAAATTTGTCAGATTAGATCAGGTTAAAACCTATAAATTTTTTTTTTATGTTTATATTAGCATTTGAATGGTGCGCACAGACACCAGTCTCTTTTTAGTGAATTTGGTTAATTCCAACTGGTAGATCGATGTGTAGTATTGGCAAGTAGACCGCTCACCAACGCGTGGCTGTAGGGGTTGTTAACCACAATGTAAGGTATGAATAACCAATTTCATATAGCAACATAACAACAATATGACTTTAATAAATGTGCAAATTACTAATGACTTCACAATTTCCAATTGTAAACTGTCTTTAGCATCTGTGATTAACATTAGCGCAAAAAGCAATAGCTTTAATAATTATTTTATTTGTCAGATTTGGGCCTCTGTTTTTAAGGATATGTGTTTGTGGGCCAAATAGCTGATTAAATAAACAAACAAACAACTCATAAACTGTGAATAATAACTGGTATTTGTAAAACTGTAAAACTGTTGTATAAAAGCAATATCAAATTCAAGGCTGTGATGTTATACTGAATATCAGCACTGCTATAATATATTCTGTAGTCTCGTGTCTACGACCGCAACACAGTTGTGCTGATATTCAGCACTACCACCACACACCCTCTTATGTGATATTGGTTATGTAAATTACATTACATATTATGCTGTTTTCCATGTGAAAGCCAAATATTTATCCTATATTACTGTAACGATATAAAAGACGTTCAGCAATTGTTCCAGGAAAGCTTTTTTAGTTAAGAAGTAATTTAGTGAGGAGAACCTTGTTGTGAATATTCACCAATTTGTTCACAAGTAAATCTTGACTTTCCAGGCATGGCGGCTGTGCGGTGTTGGCTGTGGATCAACCAGAGGTGTGGAAGGAAGTGTCTAAAGGCTGCAAGGGCAATGGAAGTAAATGGAGGCCTTAACCGTTCTGCTGGGACTTAATTAATTTGATTATCGACAGAAAAACATGGTTCCTGTTTGCCACATTTTGAATTCCTGAATGCGCTAAAAGATGTTTCCATCAACATTTAACACCACTGACACTTGTTATTGCACACAATGCTGTGCTGCCAACACCAATTAAACAAGGTTTACTTTTTTTGTTCGCAGCCATGTAGTCATGGAAACTATAAAAGACTCATGGCAGAATAGAAAAACACTGAATGGAAAATAATTGGAAAAACTCCAATGAAATGGCAAAACATTTTCTGCTCTAAGATAATGATGAGAATTGGGAATAACGGGAGCAATGACACAAAGTTGTCTTCATTTGGAGTCCCAAGCTCAGAATGAAAACAAAACTGAGACAAGTTCTACTGGCCAAAGCAAAAAGTTTCACACTAAAATTTAATTTGACAAACTTGGAGCGTTGATTATGGCACACATTTGGTATGACATTGTTTTGACAATCTTATGCAACATTACAGCATTTATTTCTGTCCATAGTTGCATTCGTTTTTGGCTGAGACTTGTGTGAGAATATGATTCCTCATGCTTCCAGATCTGTTCTTTTATAATTTGAGCCTTGTCATCTTGGTAATGTCATCCTTGAAAGACCATCATAGAAAAAAAAAAATTTATTGATGTGAAAACCTGGTGATTCACTACATTCAGGTACAGGAGTAATGTTATTAACACATAGCATTGCTGAGCCTAGACCTGACCAACAGAAGCAATCCCAGATCATAACACAAGGCTTGTACAGTGGGCACTATGTATGATGGGTGAATTGCTTCATGAGCCTCCCTTCTTACCCTGATACACACTCTGGGATAGGCTCAATCTGAACTCATCACATTGCTCCAAAGTTCAATCTTTATGCTTCCTAGAAAACCAGAAACCTTTTTTTCTAATTAACCTCAATAACTTATGAAACTCAATTTCTTATGGCCACACAGCTGTTTAGTCCCAATACTTTGAGTTCTCATCCCTTTGTGTGTGTGGAAATTATTTTACTTTTACGATGTAAGACAGGTATGATTTCTACTCTTGATTTTTTAAATGTAACTTCATCAACCATTTAAGTTACCTCCGATCATGGTCAGTTATGATTATTTTTTTTGGCCACACTTGTTCCACAAAGTTGACGGTTCAGCACTATCCCCCCAGTTTAACCTGCAGCAGTAAATTCAGCAATCTTCTTATTTGTTTTCTTTGCTTGATTTAGGCCAACAATTTCACCCTTCTATAACAAACTAACATCTTCCTGCAATGTTGTTTAAGAAATGGGAAGCTAGTCACTGTATCAGTATCATCACTGTATCATAATCACTGCAGAAATTTTCCATTAACAGGACCTTAAAAATTTGCTTATTTATGTGTAAATCTGAATGTTTTTATTGTATTCTATATTGGTTTAGGTATATGCCTTTCAGGACCAGACCATTGGCATGTGCCTGGTGCACATCTCCTGCTGTTCACTGGATGATTAGATTTTCTATTTTTATTTAATGATGTGACAGACTCCTGCCTGCGCAGAACATAGTCCTTGTAATAGTATGCTTGTTTCCCTTGATATGCAAAGCTTAGGTAGCAAATTGCCTTTACTGCTGTCTTCATTTTCTGGCCTTATTGTTGGTTTAAAAAACGACATCAAAAACAAATGAAGTTTTTTATTACCACACCTCCCTTTATTGGCATGTTATGGTCTGATACAGACTGGACCATAACAGGTGTCCAAAGAAAGTCCCATTAATCAATGGTGTTTTTTAATGGAACAAACACAGATCACTACACACACACACACACACAAAAAAAAAACATACCATGGAAGGAGAGTCGTCCTTTCACAGTGTTCCTTCCCATCTTGTTCTCTGCCACACACTCATAACCTCCCGCATCCTCTTGTTGAAAACTGGGAATCTCCAGAACAACATTAGAGTTCTTCATCTTCACTTTGTTGGGAAAGGGAACTCCATTAGCCCTTCTCCATGTTATTTCAGGCACTGGACTGAGAAAAATACAACACCGGTCAATTCTAGCATTATCGGCATGCTACCAAAACCACATTTTCTGCAGCATGCATATAGTGTAGTGTATAACTTCCCACAGTTTGCTCATATAATGCTTGATAAGATTGGAGAATTACAGTCAGACTTTTGCCCGATCAAATCTGATGTGGTTGAATATCGTCAGGATTCATTATATTAACCACCATTAACAAGGTGAGAAGCCTCATTGCTGAATAAATAAAAACAATAAATAAAAACAATACATTGTTGTTTTGCTCTGTGTGGAAATTTGGATAGATTAAGACTCTGGCCAAAAAAAGTTGTACTATCCAATAGATCATTCAATTGCCTTTGATTCCAGAATGAAATGTGTTAGCCAATTCATGAGTGAAAATGACTCCTCGTGCTCCCAGAACCACTCTTCCACAATTTGACTCCACCAATATGCGCATGCCATTTCTTACATGAAGTTGACGATATAACACTACGCTTTCAGGGTTTAATAATGCAGTGGATGGTTCTTAATTCAATTCCAGCCATTTCAAATCTCCTCACTTGTTTTCTTCTCTTGATGCACGCCAATAGAAAAAAAAAACTTTTTAGGCTGGCCAGTGTCTATAATTCCATTTTAAGCATGTGTAAGTTAGTTTTAGATTTGAATGTAAAATTTGACTGGTTTTAGTTAAAATGGTGCCTTTTTTCACAAGTAGAGACAAAATAATTCGATAGACACAAAATAATTCCATGAGCACCTTAACTAATAGGGGCAAGCAAGATTTGTTGGCTTGTTACATTAACATTAATCATCGTGGTGAGATTGACTGACCCCTACACACTGACTCAGTGGATGGATGATGTAACAAGATTACCTGCTGTGAAACATTTTCGTCTACATCATAGGAAAACTAAGCATCTACACTAGTGTTAATTTTGTCAGCTATTTTTTACTTTAGACGTACTCTTAGTCTTAGTCCCGGGATAAATGTCCCTGTTAGTTTTTATCATATTTAGTCAATCTTATCCTATTTTTGTTTAGTCAAGTTTTAATCGACTAAAAGTCTACAGCCAATCTAGTCTAGCCAAAACCAATTTTTTAAGGTTTTTCACAAAGGAATTATCTTAAAATTTTAAAATATATCTTTTCATCTGATGTTTTCAGCTAAGTATATTTATTTTTAACCGTCACAAAAACTGCTGCATGTCCATATATTTTAAGCTACAAAACAATAGGAGCAGTATGGACAGTGTTTTGAAACTTTATATATACACACTATATACTGTATAAATTTACACACTTGGACTGTTGTAGGGATACTGTAGCTCCTATGTTTCACAATCATTTGCTAACTTATTAGATTAATGTGTCTGGCAACGGTATAACTATAAAATAAAATATATCACAACATCATGTTAACATGTGGTAACATAATTACCACAAAGAGGCTGTAAAACCTTGATGCATCTCTTCAGGTTTGTAGTATTTTTCCCAGCAATTGTGTCCCCACACTGTTTCCCCTCCGACATTACTACACATCAGCTTTATTTCTCCGGTTCAATATGAAGAACAACTAAATATGAAATGTGCGCACACACACATCTATGAGACGCACACACAAACTCTCTGTGCATGGAGAGTTTGTGTGTGTGTTTGAGCAGTTAGTAGTATATATGTATGTGTGACAGTTTCATATATGTGTATACCAGTGTTTTATGTGTGTGTCCATGAGTGAAGTTTGATTTAAGCCCTAAACAGCGCCTCATAAAAATGGGTCCAAATATTAGCTCTTCTCTTTCGCCCGACAAGCTGTGATGATGAAGAGTTGAGGATGACTGAGCTTGTAACATCCCGTCACTACAAACTACTCCCGATATGCTGCGTGCTGTGACCCGGGAAATACTGCTTCTCGTGGCATAATGAATGCACATCGTATCGCATAGCGGATTGTGACAAAAATTATATGTTGAGGAAAATAAAGACAGATGTTTATTAGTTTGTATTTTTTAAACCACATTTTAGTCTTTTTTCCATCAACAATATTGCATGCTGATTTCGTCACTGTCGCTGTTGATTGATATCCGCGACGTCTCGTCATTGTCTCGTCTTAGTCACAGGAAAAAAGGTCGTCAACGAATATTTTTCGCCATTATTTTCGTTGATGAAATTAACACTAATCTAAACCAGTGATTCTCAACTTTATCACTGTCCTGCGTAATTTAGTGTTTTCATTGCTCAACCACACCCAGTCCAATTAAAAAAACAATGTTAATTGGAAAATCAGGCTCATGAAAATATCATGAAATCAGGCATGATAGGAGTTGAGAAATCATTAAAATGTGCAGGGCAGTCGCCCTCCAGGACCACCGCTACAGTAAGAACCACTGATCTACACTAAAGCTGGCTTTATTGTTTTACACCATAAACTGATAATCGCGCCTGTGAAACTACAACTCCTTTCCTAAATCCTTGTATTTTAATCCTTGTATTTCAAGCCTTATAAATGTCCATTTAGGGCATTCAGGCATCTAAAGAGTTATAAGCCTTCAGTCTCCTTTTTAGTCAATTTTCCCTTGTTCATGTTTGCTATCCACATAGTAAACAAAGGCATAAATGTGAGGCTACACACTAATATAGGCAATGCTGTCCCACCTCTTATCATTCATTACTCGACAGGAAGTAATGGAGCACTATCATTCTGACACATTACGGAAAGATTTATGGAAAAAAATACCTAATGCTATTTCTCCTAGTTCTCTAATATCTGATCATTAATACACACCAATATTATATTATATATCATATAAATATCATAATGTTGCAAAATTAACCATTTTTGCCATGTTGGCCGGGAATTTGTAACTTGAATGTTTGTAAGTCGGGTACTGTATATTTTGGCAGATTATTTACGATTTTAATAAAATTATTTGTTCAAATATAATGTTAAACTGTTTATGTAAATGAAAAGTGCTCAGACAGGCGAGTCCTACCTACCATCAACTACATATGTCACCCAGTACAATACATAATCAGTAGAAAAAATAATTAATGTGCAATTAGCAAAGCTTAAACTGACGGCATTTACTAATTTTGTTCTATTCAGAAAAAAATAAACTTTTATTTTTAGTATTTTTTTAGGTAGGAACATACCCTAAACATACCCTATAGAATTATTAGAGCCATTACCCTTTCGATTCTTGCACCCAACAATGCAGCAAGATTACATTTACAGTAGCTGATGCGTTTAACTTCCTAATGTTTTGCCTTTAGCAAACACCTGACATAATCATGAAGCAGGCTCTAAAAAGATCTACAGTACACTCGCTCACTCATACTTTTACTCACTCACTGTTTCACTGGCTAATTTCAAATGTAGTGCTGTTGCTTCACATTAATGGCCCAGTGCAACCGTAAAAATAATTAACATAATAATAATAATAAAAAAAAAAAAATCAAACAGCACTGGTCATTCCAGACTGGATGATTAGTCTTTAGGGTCATGTTGTTTGTAGGGGCAACCTACTGTACCTACATTTTTGACTGGGCTTACTATTTTATGTTCTGCTTGCAGTACCAGTAGGACGGCCTCATGTACTGTACTTTGGAGTTAATTCAGAGACAAGTCACTTATTTCTTGAATCTAAGTTTGTATTTTATTTTTTGCAAGCCTTATTTTCATAC
The DNA here is from genome assembly GCA_030014305.1 of Clarias laeviceps. NCBI lineage: Eukaryota > Metazoa > Chordata > Actinopteri > Siluriformes > Clariidae > Clarias > Clarias laeviceps. Next base: position 16,028,235 of record JAQMYJ010000015.1, on the reverse strand, counting down.
TCTAAATGTTACCAGCAAATTTCTCCTGATTCCTGCAGATGCTTCCCAGAGATCAAAGCAGAGAGAGGTTAAAAGTCTGGAATGGTCAACAAGAAATATTTGACACGCAGCTCTCATGTCCAAACTCTCCTGAAAAATCTCAGTGGGATTTCATTTAGACCGCAGATCATTTCCGTTTTTTCTATTCCTCACCCATACAGTATGTGGAAAAGACCTTTTTCAATGGACGTCTTCTGAGATAACATTTCGTACCTCATTCAGCTGGTCATAGGATGTTTAAAGAATATATCCTTATGTCTTTTGGATCTTTTAGACATAGAATGTTTACTGGGTTGGACAGATTAATATAACCATTTCCCCCTAAATCCCCATTCTGTTGTGGATTCATTATTTTTTTTTGCATGTGTGCATTTACAGTATGAATGATAATTCATGTTAGCCTACTCTGCAAATCTCTTGGTAAAATAATCAGAGCACACATTTCTGGATATTGAGACAGTCTAGTGTGTATGGTCGATTAAATCATTGTTTCAGAGTGTTGTGTAGAAGGGGGATGCCTGACCGAGGAACTGTACAGTACTTACTTCCCCAGAGCAAAACATTCCAATATTACAATGGAGCCCTTGGCAGCTGGAACCATATCAGGGAAATGAACTTCTATTTTAGGCTCATATTCACCCATCACACCTAGGAGACAGAAAAGAGAGAAGATATTTTTAGACTGAGAACAGTAGAATAAAATATAAAGAAAGACAGCAAGAAACAATTTTTGATGTTTTTTTAAATTAACAAAGTGGTGCCATGCAGAGTTAACAGCTGCTTTTGCACTTTGGGGAAATATTTCAACTAACCACTGGTAAGGTTTGATTGATTTTAAAGACAATTATGAGTGAACAAGCATGAGATTACCAGAGTATCCCTAATTAAGAAATATGATAAAATAATAGAGACCCTAAAGATCTGCACTAGTTTAGCCTCAAGCTTACTTCAGTGGATTATCTGCTTATCCCAGAATTCTTATATACAGTATAACATGCTCATACTAAACATGGTCTCAACTCAATTAGTACCGTTTGGCTTTAATCTTCTAAACCTGTATATTTTTAATGATTTATAATCCCAATAGCTTGTGTCACCCAGAGCAGAATGAGTTTCTTTTGAATCTGACTCCTCTCCAGGTTTCTTCCTCAGGTCATCTGAGGGAGTTGTTTTTTTCTTGGCCTTGTCCCCTCTGGCTAGCTCATTAAGAAAATATAAATCTATATCTGAAATTCTGTAAAGCTGTTGTGTGACAATATCAATTGTTAAAAGGACATTGAACTGAATTTAATGTGTGCAACCATGGTAACATAGTCCAAGGCAAGCTGTAGCTCAACAAATGTTGAGTATCTGCAGACATTTTAATAATGAAATATGAAAATGCACACCGCTATATATAATAACTGATATAATATGAATGTGGTGATTATTGCTTCAAATCATATTTATATAATTATTAATTTATACCATTATAGAACACAGTGCAATGTACCTGCTGATTAGGTTGTGAAAGTAAAAAAAAAAAAAACAACACATTCTCACCATCTGTCCTCAGGACCAGTGGCGTGGGAGAGCTCAGCATTTTGACCTTTGTAATGCGATTTACCACCACGCATGTGTAGTTCCCTACATCCGAAGGTTCTACTTTAGCGATGTAAAGGTTCCCAGTCCCTTGTGAGACAAAACGTCTGCTGTCTTGCTGGACAAAGTATGGGTACTCATTGAACACCCAGGCAAAATGCAGCTCTAAAGAAGCAATAGCAGCATAGTTATGAATGTGTTAGTACATGAGTAAGTTACATAAGTAAATGGTAAGTAAGTAAAACATACCAGTTACTACAGATTGGAATTTGTCAAATAATATTTCTGAGGCTCACCTCCTGCATATACGGGTGTACCACATAGTAAAACTACACCTTGGCCTTCACGCACTGAAACAGCACTTCTCGTTTGTGTTTTAAAATTCAAGTCTGTAATGTTACAAGTAGTAAACTATGTCAAGTGTAAAATAAGAATCAGGATTGCAAAAATAATGTCTATAATAGTGTAACAGCTTTCAATCAACATCTCTCAAAATAGTACGTATTGGGCCAGTCACTCACATGCGAACTGAAGGCTCGCTCTCCGACTGAGAATGGCTCCCAGCGAGTTAAAAGCAGTGCACTGGTAGATTCCTGCATCCTGTGCAAGGTCCAGATTCCTTATAACCAGATTTCCCCCAGAGAGCCGCCGCCGATAATCAGCCCTCAGATCGATCAGTGTGCCGTTTAGTGACCACCTATAATTAATCATACACAAATCATCAAGTGTCCAGAGACTTAAGCGATGTTCACATTACCAGTCTTACTGTAAGTGACTCAACCCCAAATTATTACCCATTAATTATGACACAAATCTGATGTTTTTCGGATAAGATCCGAGTCACTCTCATATGTGGTCCTATATCGGATACATATCCAAGACACAGTGATGTGACTTCAATGAGAACGTGTTGTTCGGAATTTATATCATTTTTTGCCTCTGCACATGTGTGCGGTGCTCGTTGACATCAGTCAGCACTGGTACTGAGAAGGATTTCATAACAGTGCTCAAAAGTCTTGATGTATCCAATGCCCATACTCGAATACATCCCTGACTACACCACAAACCACGTGTTACGCTGATGGCACACATTATATATTATACAATTGTACTGACATTAATGCAAAAGTAGGCATTTTTTAATTAACTGATGTCCTTCTACGTGCCGTCCGGCACAGCAAGCGCCAAACTCTCCAAACCTCTATGAAAAGCCCCTCTGTTGCAGGGGATGGTCTCCCAATATGCTACAGAATGTTTATGAAGATGGATGAAGAGGTTTAAAGAAGGGGAAACTAGCACTGAAGATAAACTGCACAGTGTGAGACCATTAAATGTAACAAAGGGGATTTTTTTAAAGAAGGTTCAAGAGTTGGGTTCAATGATGCATCACTTGTGATGGAGACTAAGACATCACCAATGTCAGTTAATAAAAAAGATATGTTCACTTTTGCATTACTTTTGGTAATAACAAAAATTATACAGCCTGTTCATGCCATGATTTCTGATGTTTTTAAATCATTTGATCATCATCAAAAAAAATTGCACTATTGAGTATTAAGTATAAGCGTGTTTTTTTTTTTTTTTTTTAATGTCCAGCGCCATCTGTTGAATATTGAGATGAACTAATGATTTTTTTTCAAGTTTGATTTTTTTTTTATGATATACTGTAAGGGTGTTTTACATTAAAATGACCTATATGTTACCTCAAGCTCAGCCAAATACACCTGTGAAAACCCCTTTAAAATTCTGTAGTTTTTAGGTGATGCGTTCACAAACAGACAGACAAAAATTCCAAAAACCATCATGATATGTTTTATTACTCATTTTATGTCCTCCCAAATAATTTTTTTCACAAATATCTTCAATGTACAAACACGCCAACAGTTATATAACTATATATATAATAGGTATAGATTGGACATCATGAATGTTGTTTTTATGAAGATGGCCATAAGGTCCTTACTTTAAATGCTCTTTAAATACTATAAAGAATAAATGAAAAACAAAGTTTAAATTTTGCCTTTTTTTTTTTTTTTTGCAGATCTGGAAATTGTTCCAATCCTTTTCTAAAAACTGATAAGATCTGAATCGTTAGTCATTTCACACTAAAAACATGCCCTTACTAATAAAAAGTATATATTGTACTTGTCCAACACTATTTTTAAGGAAAATTGCAGTGCACAACATTTGTCAACTATATAATTATACCTTGAAAATAGCAAACCATAACAAACTCATTGGGGCCACTGAAACCGTCAGGTACGATGTATTGTCACTGGTTACATCACTGGCTTCAGTACACTTTTAGGAATAATCTATTTTGTTTTGTTTCATTCTCTTTAATGATCTTGAATTACTTCTACAGAAGGTTATCAACCCTTGTTCTTAACACTTGCAGGATCCTGTTCAAGGCCTCTCAAAGAGCCAGAGAGAATTGGCAGGTGTTCAGTATCTGTATCTGTGCAGGAACTGATGCGGGAAGGCACCACATGCTATTTTTTGTTTCCAGGGAGGAAATAAATAAATAAACAAAACAGCAACAGAGCTTAAAGCAGCTGAATCCCATGATGCTTGGATGATTATTTGATAGCCCAATCCCCATAAGGCTGGTAATAACATACACCTCCTGGTGTGTTCATCAGGTTCATACATGAGGTACTTTGCACATTTGGTAGTGAAAAATTCACTGTTCCTGCATGGGCTGGTTATTGCCACCTACAAGCTGGAAGTATTTCAAAGCAGTGTTTGCTTTCTTTGATGGTTGTTTCTTTTGAAGGCACTGTCCCTGCATTGGTCTAGCTCCCACAAGCAGCTTTGTATTTTAAGGTCTGTTCGTTGTCAGTGTTGTTATTTGTACTAATAATGTAGTCTGAATGTTGCCCCGCAGCTGGAACAAAACTTGTCCTGACATCTAAGCAATACAGGTGATCACACAAACATTTGGCCAAATTACCAGAAGTTTTAAATGCAAAATACGGATGCAAGCAGTTAAGCGCCGGCAGGCTAGTTAAAAATATACATACAGAGATCTGGGCCTTATGAATGGCACTTCACACCCAGTTGCAAATAGATGTTACAGCCACACAGAATGACAAAGCAAGTGAAGCAGACACAGGCGGGTATGAAGTGAGGGTATAGTTGCCTTAGGGCCTTTTTGGAATGTGTCACTGTGGGTGAACTCAAGTAACCCCTTGCAGTTCATATCAATTTCGCAAAGGCTCATCTGATGAGACTGGCCTTCTGGGCTCTAAAGCTTCAGGTTTATTTCCTCAACTATCTCTCCTCTACCCTATGCAGACATCCTGCACCTGTGGACTGCCATATCTTTGGCAGCCTACTTGTCATCCAGCCAAAAAAGAAATCATTGTCGAGAAAATACACAGCTAGTATCGGCCAGTTGCTCTCAGCTGTCCTGTAAAGCCTGGCTCCAGCTTTGTGCACATGCATACCTACACACACACACACACACACACACACACACTCAAATACACACACACGCAAATACACACACACACACACACACACACACACACACACACACACACACACACACGGCAACAACAAATACTGATCAAGCTGAAAGATGTATTACACTACAGTTTGTCTTATAGCACCCATGCAATCCAGCAGAAGTAATTATTCAAATTTTTCAGTGTGTAGCTGAATAATGAGAATATGTAATGGGCATTATCAGTCACGTCCCTGATATTCTGACAGTGAGCTGCCGGTTTAGATTTGTTTGATTCACACAGTGAATACACACAATATACACACAATATCATCTGAGCTAATCATTTTTCCCTACAGAATTTAAAATTTCATGCTTTTATGCTTTGTCTATACAATAGGCTGGATAAAAACTTCCTTGTGTGCCATACTAGCAGTTGTGATGTTACATTTATATATATATATATATATATATATATATATAATATATATTTATATTTTTATATATATATTTTTTATATTTTTTATTTATTTATTTTTACAAAATAATTAAATTCTTAATTATAGGTTACAAATTGCCACCATTGTACTTACAGTTTTCCAAGTTTTAAATAGGAAGACTAAAAATACTATTTAAAAAAAATAAATAGGCAATTTTGATAGTGTGTGATATTATCTGCGGTTGATCATTGTGCAGTCATTTTAGGATGATTTATTCAATAACACATTTATTCAAGATCACACTATCCATTGATGAACACATTACAGGAATGTTTGCTGTCAGTTGTCTGGGTTTCAGGAGAGGCACAGTTTTAGCTCTGAAAAACTAAATGTCACTGCTTCAAAATGCACTCATCATGCTTGACCTATGTGATAGCACTAAAATAAAACTTGATATCTATTCAAATCCTGAATGTCATCTTTTATGAGAGAAATATACAGGGTGTATATTAATAGCTGCACAATATTAGGTATGTAGGTAACTATATTTGAGTTTCTTTGTCAGATGTTTTATAATCACACACTCCTTATCATCCAAAAATATATAGAATTTTCAATATTAATTACAAATCAAGTAAACTATGTAGTAAACTATGTCAATTTGATTTCTGAAATAGGGTTATAACATTTATAAAATTGAATAAATTAACATGAGATTAAAAGATTATTCTATACCCAAAATATCCTCTAACCTAAAAAACAACAACAACAACAACAACAACAATAATAATAATAATAATAATAATAATAATAATAATAATAAAAAAAAGTTTTTCATTGATATTGCAGCTTTTGGATATACATAATATAAACTTATGTAACTTATACATATATATACTATTTGAACATAATCGATTATGCAAAAATATTTATTCTTTCAGCCTGCTCATATATGTGCATGTTTACTAAAAATCTATATGGCTCTAGATGACTTATAATGTATACCCTAGATTTCTAGTTGTTTAGAGTCATTCAAATATGAATTATTAAAAATACATTCACTTTGTCGACATATGAGTCATTCTATAATTTCTGGTACATTTAGATACTTTTATATTTCACATAAATATAAAATTACAAGTGTTCTTTCTCAATGGAACAAACAGTGGTTAAGTTAATAGATTCCTTCAGTATAAGTCATATCTGCAAGTTGCAATGTTTAAACTATCTTTGTTCAAGGTAAAAGATGACTTGACTACTCAGTTATTCAACTATGTTACTAACAGAAAAATGATCTGTCAAAATCCCAAGCAACCAGCATCAAATCATGTCAATTTTGTTGCATGGCATACATTTTACATGCATTGTGATAATTTCTGCTTCTCTGAATTTACTCTCCTCCTTGCAAGTTCAGGATCACAAAAAGACTTGTATCTGCTCTTCTTATCTAGTTACAACAACTGCATTTTAAAAACATGTTGATAGGAAGAAAGTAGACAAGGCCCCATAGGAATAATGAGCATTGTGACATATATGTGGGTGGGTGGATGGGTGGATGGGTGGATGGATGGATGAATGGATAGATAGATAGATAGATAGATAGATAGATAGATATTTCATTGATCTGAATGTAATATTAAACATCCAGTAGCAGAACCCATTACCACTACAGGCATGCGGTTACAGTGGCATAGTGTAGATCACAAAGCCAAAAAGCACACACAGTACAAATGTGGGAAATGAACAACGCTTCTACAGGAGAGACCAATAGTTGTACAGGAAGGACTAAGAGTTACTAGGCATTGGAAAAAATCATTCTTCAGTTACAGTTGGAGTTCTGTTAGTAACCTACTATTGATGTATTTAAAAAAAATTTGTTTATTTTTCAAGTGAATAAAACATTTTTTTTTAAGTTGTTGTTGTTGTTAACTCTTAATTTTTATTCTTTATTTTGAAACCAAGCAATCTACAAATACAAAAGCAGACATGGCAAAAATTTGGCAACATTATGACAATTTTCAATCTAACTGAAACATAGGATGCTCATAATGTTTGTGTGATATTATAACATGCTTTCCCTTAATAGGTAAAATATTATATTTTTAAAGGAAATACTTCAAATAAATATACTTATCGTCAGCAAACATGGAAAGTATCCCAAACGATTGAACGACTCATACAGCCTAATTTCTCTACATAAGAGAAAGAAAAACTAAAACGAAAATGGTGTTTAGAGACAAGACCAGACATTAAACACTCAGGTAAGCAGGAGAAAAAACTTGATTTGAACATCTAAAGCAGAAACAGTGCATTATTAAATTTTTTTTAATTAAGACCTGTCTGTCTATTCACCTAAGAAGTTAACCAAATCTAGCGAGACTTTTTCTCAGTTCTACACAAGTTAAAAAACAAAAAGACAAATGTAAACACTTGGAATAAGGAAATAACTTCCAAAAAAAATCCTATGTCTAGATTTGTACAACTTCAAGTTCTATTTGAAATTAGTTCCAATTATACCGTTTTAACTGCAGAAACTGAAAAACACCCAAATACTGTATGTGTTTTGTTTGTTTGCTATTTGTTTGGCTTTATTAGTATGCATTTCAAAAGTAACGTTAATACACACTATATAGCCAAAGATTTTTAGACACCTATCACTGGCATGATCAAACAGATTAGGGCCTCTTAGTACCAATAAATAAATCCTATACAATTGTGTATCCAACAGTTTATGGAAGAACCACAGTGTATACTGTTAACCGCAGACTTAATGGTATTAAAGGTCAAAGTAATATCACATTACTTAAGTAAAAAGCTGCCTATCCATGCATGCTGAGCTATATCAGTTTCTGTAGTTAATCATTAGTTCATAGCTAGAAAATTTCCTAGTGGCTTTCAAAGAAACATTACATGAATACAAAATAACATGTTACATAACTCAGGATTTCATAGTGTATTTTTATTCGTAGATTTATGCTAAACACTTCAGTTGGTTTGAGGTGTAGCCTCAAAGAAACTGTCTCAAACCCATAATTCATACAGCAGCTCCGCAAAGCAGTAATGTACCAGAGCACAAATGGCATCTTTTTAGATATGCATCCTTTTATCCTTTTAGCACACCCAATACACCAAATACCACTCACTAAAGTTCAGGAAAACCTCATTAAGCTAAAATGCTCCAGCAATTTTTCTTTACTTCTTTTTTATAACTGTAACCCAAAACTCACACACACACACACACACACACACACACACACACACATATATATATATATATATATATATATATATATACAAACACACACACGCACACACACACACACACACATACAAACAAAAACAGTATAATGCAGAGTAAAGGGAAAAGCCTTAACCTGTACTGAGGAGCAGGGAAGCCTTTGGCATCACAGGTGAGTGTGGCCTCTTCTTCTGGTAAACCAACAGGCACCATTAAATCACTGGGCTCCATCCGCCATTTTGGCCCATGGAATGATTTATAATCCAAACAATCTAAAGTACAAGAGAAAACCAATACAGTTACCCTTGTAAAGTTATACATTTTACTTATGTCTTGTTTAAATTCTAAAAAATAAATAAATGAATATTTAAATAAATGTATAGAACTGTAAAAAGACTGTAAAAAACAAGTCAAGCCAAGTCAACACATTGTTCCTAAATAGACACAGAATATTAAGTGCCTGAACAGTGGTGGTTCCAGATCTCCACTTCACCCTTGGATACTCTGGCCTTTTCTCTGTAATGAATTTCAGCATGATTCATCCAAACAACCAACACTTGCCTCAGGTTTTGTGGGCTGCACCCATGCAACAAGTCACAGTGGGCCTTAATAGTGCAATAAGATTCATATTTATTTAAATCGACAATGACTAGATTACAAAAATGCTTTCCATAGTCATCACACACTTTTTTTTGGCCAACGCCAGGCATAACTGGTTGCAGAGTTGACCAAATGTGCCAACCAACAGTTTGCAATAAAACAGTTTGACGCAAGAACTGGCACCCTATTCACGGTGTACACTACAGTACTTCGCTTTGTGCCCTAAGTCTCCTGGGAAAGGCTCCAGTCCCCCTGCGACCCTGTACAGCTGTGGCCAAAAGTTTTGAGTTAAACATTTTTACAAAGTCTGCTGCTTCAGTGATTTTAGATCTTGTTGTCAGATATTACTATGGTATACAGAAGTAGAATTACAAGCTTTTCGTAAGTATCAACCTTTATTAAGCTTTAGCAAAGAGTCAATATTTACAGTGTTAACCCTTCTTTTTCAACTTTTTTTAAAACCCTTTTTGAACACCTGTTAATGCTCTGTGTGGTTGTTTTTATTTTTGTGACAAAAAACAACGGCCCTCTCAACAACATGCCCACTGCCACATCTATCGTGCAGCTCAGAGGATGCTTAGTTATCACTTTTGCCTTATGGCAAGGTGCTCCATCATGCAGAAAAGGGCATTGTTTGTTCTTAGATGGTTGAAATAAGTTGTTCTTGGGAAATGTTTTTGTACCATTCATTATTCATGGCTGTGTTCTTAGACAAAATTATGAGTGATCCCACTCCCTTGGCTGAGAAGCAACCACACACATGAATAGTCTCAGGATGCTTTACTGTTGTTGGCATGACACAGACTGATATTATGCTAAAGCGACAGGGATTATGCTGAGGACACTTATGAAATACTTGTAATTATACTTAAGTATACCATACTGTACTAACATCTGAAGATCTAAAAACACTGATGCAGCATCTTGCACATTAAATACAGAAATTAAGTTCAGCAATAATAATGTCAAATATTTGAACATATTTCATGTGGAAAAAATTGGATTAATTATTCAAAACATCTTATATGCTTTATATGTGCTGCATAAGTTTTCTGTCAGGCTCGTCTATTGGTGTCAATATCTACTACACGAGATAGATCACTCATTCATCATCTATACCGCTTTATCCTGTATTCAGGGTCGCGAGGAGCCTGGAGCCTATCCCAGGAGGGCACGAGGCGAGGTACACCCTGGACAGGGTGCCAATCCATCACAGGAAACACACACATACACACAGTACGGGGAATTTGGTAAAGCCAATTCGCCTAATCTGCATGTCTGTTGACTGTGTTAGGAAACCGGAATACCTAGTGGAAACCCACCAAGCATGGGGAAAACATGCAAACTCCATGCACACAGAGACAGGAATCAAGACTGGCCGGGAATCAAACTCGGACCCTGGAGGTGCAAGGTGACAGTGCTAGCCACTACACCACTGTGCTGCTGAGATGTAAAATCTACAAATTATAAATAATAATAAAAAATTATGCATTTTATTTTTATATGTGCCTATAAAAATAACTAGCAATAAATTAATAACATCAAGTGGTAAATAACAATTGAACAATATAAAATAAAACAATTGACAGAAGATCACAATAAAACAGATTTGAGTGGGATAAACATTTCTAAACAAGTGGGTCTTAAGATGTGAATTGAATATGTTTAGAGAGTATATTATGACTGTTGTATGGGAGAGAATTCCAGAGACGAGGAGCAGTGCGGCTAAAGCCTCTAGAGCCCATGGTGGTCAAGTGGTTAGGTGGTGTAAAGAGGAGCCTTGATGAGGAAGACCAATGAGTGCGAGAGGAGGTATAAAACTGTACAAGCTCTGAAAGATAAGGAGGAGCAAAATTATAGGGCGCTTTAAAAGTGAGGAGGAGAATGTAAACTCTATACGATAATTGATAGGGAGCCAGTGGAATTAGAGTGGGAGTGGGGGTAATGTAATGCATAATAGGTATTCAGGTTATGATACAAGCAGCAGAATTTTAAAGTTTATGGAAGATTTTTTTGTGGTAGACCAGTTAAAAGTGAATTGTAGTAATCAATGCGGGAGGTGACAAATGCATGTGAGAGTTGCAGCAGTTTGTTGGGTGAGGAATCTGTGGACATGAGAAATGTTACGGAGCTGGAGGTAATACGTGACCAAGAGTGAGAAGATAAATGCGTAATAGAAGAGGGCCAGAGCCTTGTTGAACACCGCAGCTGACATGGAGGTGAGAGGGATGTCAGTGATGCCAATACCAGCTAAACGGTTTAATAAAATAGTGTGTCAGATAGTATAGAAAGCTGCATTCAAATCTAGTAGGAAAAGCTAAAAGAAAAAAAGAAACGGCCTCCTGGTAGATGCTGAGGTGCGTATGAACCTGTATTGCAATAAATTTTTCCAGCATTTTTTAAATGAAAGGAAGATCTGATATTGGACAGAAATTATTGAGATTTCATATTTCATTGGGGCTAGCACCAGGTCTTTTTAAGGATAGGAGTTACAATGCAGTGCAGCTGTTTTAAGGGATGATGGAACAATGCTAGAAATGGAAGAGGAGTAAGTAATATGAATGTTGTGTTGGCTATCCACTGTACATATGGCATCCAAATTTATTCTTGTTCATGCTTAAACAGCATAGTATTGTGTAGGTCCCACTTGTGCCACCAAAACAGCTCTGAACGTTGAGGCATGGAGTCCACAAAACCTCTAAAGGTGTGCTGTGGTACCTGACACCAAGATGTTTGCAGTAGTTCTTTTAAGCCTTAGAAGTTGAAAGGTGGATTCTCCATGGATCATACTTGTTTGTCTAGCATATACCACAGGTGATTGATAGGACTGGGGATCTGGGACTTTTACTTGCCAATTTGACATCCTGAACTCATCATATTCTTCAAATCATTTACAGCTTAATGTTTTGAATTCATCGGTTGTACAAGTTGGTGTTCAGGTTTTCTTTCACTCAAACTTATTTAGAACATTTTGAAATTGCAGCATTTGAGGGTGGAGCAAGGAAATTCCAATATCGATTTAAACTGAGCAACCAAAAAACGTTTGAGGTTTGACACACTGTGCTTCCGCAAATAGTTTTATTGTTAAGGAGTCTATTCCGAAAGGAGTTTCAGATCAATCCTATGCATCAGAGCACAAAGACTCCAGAGCATTTTCACCTATATAAGTACCAATTTCCCACCTGCCCATAACTTTATTTTGTTACAGCTGTTATTGTTTTATTGCCAAGTTGACACAGCACAAATTTCCCAAAAGTGAAACCCAACAGTTCATGTACCTGTAAGACACTCCATGACTGATAGCAGCAAAAATGGTTTCCATAATAACTTCATCTTCAGCTTCTGAAGGTGAGTGAGATTTCCAGCATCCAGGTGGTTTGTTTGACCTGAGAAATGCCTGACCTGCAAAACCAAGACGACCAATCAGTTAATATTCATAAGAATATTAGGAACTTCAGAAAAAAATATTTTAGATTCATAGTATATTATGCATCATGCTTAACATTTGAATTTTCCCATATTACACATATTCTAAAACTAGCTTGTTAGATAAAACATACAAATTATGATAATAAAACATAAAACATGCTAAAAACTGGGAAAACATTGTAAGGAACATTTGAACATGTTTTTTATGGAAAAACATTTTTTGTCGAAGCAAGACACAGGAAAAACTTGATAAGTACGTATTAATGATGGAATTAACCAGTTTATGGTCTATCTAACACATTATAAGGACTTTGCTGGCATACTACAAGCATGGCATAGATGGGAAAGGTTGCATGGTGTTCTCACTGAGTTGTTATTGGGATGTCACTGAATTCCTGGTATGTGAATAGATTTATCACAACAAGCTCTTCAGGCTTGATCATGGTATATCCATGTCACATTTAGTGGCTGCATTAAGTTCATATTATTCATATTACACATGATCCTGGTAAGAGTATGGTGTGATCTGTCTGGACATAGTAATGAACCAAGTTGAACCAAGTTATACAATAGTAATAACTTGGTTCAATATCAATGGACATAGTGAGCGTGTGATCAAGTGCGTGCTAGGTGCATTGAGAACCTGATAGGGACGTGTCTAGGAACTTTTTTCCCACTGCAATCTTAGGTATTTTTAGGGTGTCTTGGGAGTGTGGCAAGCCTTAACAGAATAGAAAATAACTGACATTTCTTTCAATTCTTTTTCAAGAGTTGGTCTCTACTATGTAAGCACGTGTACTCACTCACTCACTCATCTTCTGTACTGCTTTATCCTGTATTCAGGGTCGCGGGGGCCAGGAGCAGGGTACACCCTGGACAGGGTGCCTATCCATTGCAGGGCACACACACATACTCACACACCACGGGCAATTTAAGAACCTGATTAACTTTGGAATGTGGGAGGAAACCGGAGTACCTGGAGGAAACCCACCAAGCACAGGGAGAACATGCAAACTCCATGCACACAGAGACAGGAATCGAGCCTGGCCGGGAATCGAACCCGGACCCTGAAGGTGCTAGGTGACAGTGCTAACTACTACACCACCGGTAAGCATGTGCAGTTGAATAAATGTTTTACTCTTCAAGATTCCCCAAACATTCCCACCCTGTACATAAAGCTACAGTTAGAGTTAACATGCTAACTAGTGTTAGCATTAGCAAAGGCTGTCATGACATCACTTTTAAGCACAATAGGACATTTATCTGTTTGAAACGCAAGGTAACACTACATGACAAATTTGTCTCATATTGATCGTCCCATATATGTCCCATATTCAGCTCTGAGGCTCAGCATTGTTAGCGTCACTTGCAGTTAATGCACACGATAGGCCACACTGATTCAAAGCCTATTATGTTATGTTAACTGTAGTTATGACATTATAAACATGCGCAATCCTGCTCATACTGAATTATATGAATTCTCAACAGTGCAGAAGCTGCCCTTACAATTTTCTGGCTGTGCTACAGTATGTGCATCCTGATTTTAGATAGAGATAGGGTAGAGTGAAGAGCCATTAAGAACTGTCTGAATGAGGCCCATCTAACACAAGCAAGGACTTTGGACCAAGCTCTCAGGAATGATTATGCGGGCATGGCGTAAGCGTAGATGTTAAATGCCTTTAATGACAAAAGACAAACCAAAATAACAGAAGCAAGAATAATCCAAACAGTGATAACTAAGACAGAACAATGATGATGAAAACAGAAATAACGAACACAGATACAGGACAAAGAACTAACTGAAACCAACACAATATATGCCCATGCTAATTTAACTAATCCAAGTTCAGGTGAGTAACTGAGATCACATGGATGTGGTGAGGTGCCTGCTGGTAACTGAAGATCCAAAACCCATGACCCCCAAAAGGCACTACTCCAGAGCACCCCTGGCAGTCCAGGAACACCAAGGCATTGGGGCTGGAAGACAGTTTGGTATGGGGGCTATGGTCAGATTGGGCATGAACACAGGACTGGAGCTGAAACTTGGCATGGGGAAGGGGAACGGAACTGGGGCTTGGCAAGGCTGTTCAAGGAACTCATGCCTATACTGTAGGCATGAGTTCCTTGAACTCAGGAGGCAGAATGAACACAATATCCTCAAATCAATGATGTGATCAATTAATTGCATCAATACCTGTTTGTGAATTGCACCATTTGAATTGTAAGAACGTTCAGTGAATAGTGAGGACAGCTGAAATCATCACGGTATCTTTTACCTCAATAAGCTACCAGAGCATTCGGGTCCTTCTTTCCACAAGTCATCAAAATCCTCAACATTCTTTAAAATTCACTTGTCTTGACTTTGCTTGGGAAATGGCCCGTGTTCTGCCTTTGCGGCTGCAAGTTGTTACTATAGGGTGAGTTGTGGGAGATGGGTGAGAGATTTCTGGTGTGGTCATTTAGAATAGTAAGGTCATCTCAAGTCAGCTGTTACTTGAGCTTATAATCTCTTTATTCATATTATCTCAGGTTATCCAGTTCTTAGCCCAACAAATCTTGCAAGGTATACAAATACACAGAGCCTCAACTCAACCCTGCATAATCCCCAGACACTACAGGCTTAGTGAGGCACTGTTTGAATGTAAATTGTCAATTTATGTCATTGCATAACTCTCGAGAATGTCTTCTTTAGGCTTTCAGGGTTTACAATGTTTTGAGTCAGGGAATGCATGTAAAAATTTATTTACATGCTCTGGGTCTTTACTTAACACACTCAATTAACACATCATTTTTCCTCTCTCTAAGCAGGGAAAAGGTTGCATGACTCTTCATATTAATGTCTGCAAAGTGAACATAGGATAGGAAATCTGATTTATTAAAGGACTAAGCACAGATCGATTTACTTTAAGCTGCTGCAAAATAACATCCTCTAGGCATGTTGCAACGGTAATGTCTTCAATGTGTGGGGAAATATATATACACAGTATATATATATATATATATATGGGAGAGCGAGAGGGATATCTGGAAAAATAAGAAATTGTTATTAGATCTGGAAAAAGAAATGTTCATATGCATTTTTAAATATCATGATACTAATATTTTAATTAAGCGACTTTTTGAAATCAGTATTTGGTGGAATAACCATGATTTGCCATCACAGCTTCCATGCGTCTTGGCATGCTCCCTATCAGTCATTCACATTGCATGTTGGGTAATTTTGTGGCACTTCTGGTGCAAAATTTTTATCAGCTCATCTTTGTTTGATAACTTGTGATCCATTCATCTTCCTCTTGATCATATTGAGGTTTTCAATGGTGTACAGATCTGGAGATTAGGCAGGCCTGAACAGTGTCTTGATCTTGATCGTCCACTTTATACACTTTGATTGACCTTTTGTCATTATCCTGTTGGAAAAAACAGTTGTCAGAGTTGGGGAACATGGAACAGATGGAAGTACATGGAAGCATAAACTTGTGTACTTGGCTTGATTCATACTTCCCTCTTAAAGACAAATCTTTAAGGTGGCTTGTACTGTATGCCTCTCCAGGTCTCCCTGTAATCATAAAATGGTCCGTGTTGGCCAAAGCTGAAAATTTAAATCATCAGAGAAGATGACTTTACTACAATTATCTACGGCCCAATTCCTTTGGTCCATTGCAAACCTCAGCCTGGCTCTCCTTTGCCTTTTGTTGAAAAAAGGCCCTTTTCTGTCTTTTATGACCTCGGCCAAGCCTATAGGAGCCTGCTTCGAACTCTCCTTGCCATGTAGTTTACCTCAGTCTGCCACTGTGTTTGAAGGTCACTTGATGTCATCCTATGTTTTTTTATGGTTTGGAGTTACATTGGAATGAGTTTGTGGTCATCTCTATCACTGGATTCATTTTTACACTCTGCCAATCTGTATCCAATCTGCTTGACCCTCAGTCATTATGATCACCTACCTAATATTGAGTAGGACTCCCTTTTTTTTCCCTCCAAAACATCCCAGAGCCATAAAGGTATGGTCTCTTCTACACCTCTGAAGGTAGATCTGGCATCAGGCTATCATTAGCAGATCAACGAAAGCCTGTAAGTTGCAAGGTGGGGCCTCCATGGATCAAAGATTTTCTGGCACACCCACAGACGCTCAAATTAATTGAGACTGGGTTAATACCTTGAACTCTTTGTTGTGTTGTGTACTATATGGGGCGGTCTGTCTACACATACAGGCTATTAAGCTCTAAACAAATTGACTAAGCTGATGAAAAAAAATTGTTACATTTCTCTTTTTAAGATTATGTTTTATTATAAATTTTTTTTAATTACTGGCGAAAAGTCAAAATAATTTACAGGGTAGCATGGTAGCACTGTTGTCCTGCACCTCCAGGTTCTGGGTTCGATTCCCGTCTCGGTTCTCTGTGCTTGCTGGGTTTCCTCTGAGTACTCCAGTTTCCTCCAACAGTGAAAAGACATGCAGATTATGCTGATTGGCGTTCCCAAATTGTCCATAGTGAATGTATGTGTGTGTGAGCCCTGTGGTAGATTGGCACCCTCTATGGTGTACCCACCTTGTGTCCTGTCTCCTGGGATAGGCTCCAGGCCCCCCGCAACCCTGTATACAGGATACAGCGCAACAGATGATGTGTGGGTGAAATAATTCAGGCTTTATCATGACCAATCTTTTTTTTTTCTTTTTTTTTGTTAACAGCTGTCTTTGCACTTGACATTTTAGAGTTTTGTGGGTGTCAGTACATGCAAATCAGCTGTGCTGTAGACATGCTTGATTAAAAAAAAAAGATAAACGAAGGCCTGTGTTGTATCTCTATAATTCTAGGTTCTTATACCGTAAGATCAACTTTTGTTTGTGCTTGCAGTTTAATTGAGCTGCTGATGTCTCACTGAGTGCTCTTTAGACAAATACACCATGGCGTAACACTAATGCCTTTGTTCTCCTCATGATTTCTTGACACAATAATTCTCAATCCACTTAATCCTAATTCATTAGAAAATAAAAAAGCTTAGATTCGTTTATCATCTTCTATCATGAATCATTTCATACCTCACAGAATCTGTCCAAATTACTGTGCAACCCCCTACCAGGCCAAGGTAATAGTGTTCTTTATAATTCATGAGCATTATGGTCAGTGTCCCTCCACAATTGCTATTGCTCCATCACCTTTTGATAGCTGTTACAACACTACAAGCTTACTGAGACGAGAGGTGTAAAAGAGGGAGGGATGACTGGAATAGGGAACCAGGAAAAAGGGGGGAAGCTACAAAATTGTGAAGGTATCATTGGCGAGGTTTTTGTTAGACAGTGTTCATTTCGTTCAAACAATAATTCATCCTCCTACTCAGAATACACGACAGAATCTAACGACAATTTCCTCAACAAATAAAAATGAGAGGAAATGTCAGATCCAGTTATTTGAACAGACTTCATACTACTTTCTGGCCATGTCCCTGTCTGGTTCTCAATGCTTGTCACGTTGTCACTAATTTCCTCTCACGCACATGATCACACGCTCACCAGGTCTGACGAGATCGAACTCGGTTATTAATATGTCTTGCTCTTACCAGGCACATGCTTATTATTTTGTCATTGGTTGGTCAAATACATACACAATGCTTTTCATTCACGTTCAAGTGATGGAAGTATAAGGAATTTGATTGAATACATTTTCTGCACCTGACATTGATGCGACGATAATCTGCTGCATGCATGCCATAAATGTGGTAAGCACCAGAAGAACGTGACATAGAAACCTGTAGAAACCTTCTACAAACCGACTTACAGTATGAACCATTGTATCAACTGAGCATTTTTTAAATGCCACAGAAACCTGAGTATTTTTGCTGACCGTTTCTATCTCTTTATGACCACAGGATAAATGCACCATGTCACAAAGCCAAAATCATCTCATATTGGTTTCTTGAACATGACAGTGGGTTCACTGTACTCAAATGGCCTGCAGAGTCACCAGATCTCAATCCAATAGAGCAACTTTTATGATGTGGTAGAAGTGGAATGAAGGAGGTCATTATTCTTTGCTGAAAGTATGTTACTAGCAGTTTTATTTCTTGTCTCTGAGTGCTCTGATTGTTCCCTGTGACCTTCTTCAACCAATCAAGCTAATGAACTAACCATAATTGGAGTTGGACTGGGTGAGATGAGGAAAATACCACAATGTGCAACGCTACTCTGCTTCAGGACAAGAATTGGAAAACACTACTTTAATTTATAAGCATTGTGCTGTGTATGCACAATTCTCATGTGTAAATTTATGCAAATCCATGAATGATATATTTTACCATCACTTATTTGTCAAGTTCAGCATTTCAACAATGCCAGTATTAGTCAGAAACCAAAAATCTTCCATATTATATTTATTATTTACAGCGCTTCTAAACTCATGCTGAAAGAACCATGCAGCGGAGGATTTATTCTCCCCTGAGTGCCCTTGGAGAAACATGGCAATGCAGATACTTGATCAGCTAATAAATTATCTAGTGAAGAGGAAAGAGGCTTTGACACTTTTCTCACCCAATATGCAGTGAGGAAGCATGTCATGAATGGCAAATGACACAATAACTATCAGTAATTGCAGATTTTGCATCCAGATTTGTAAGTCTAAGCAAGCCTGTGCCACTCAAGAGATGTACTCCACACGTCATTCTGTCACTGGCTGATTGATTGGTGCATATATACAGTATATAATTAGTGCATGAATGTGAAAAAGATATAAATGTAAATGGACCTTATGGACAGGAAACTTCACTGTGTATGTACAGTATATACATTTATTTGCCACATTATTTATCTGTAACTTTTTTTATAGACTTATTGTAATTATTAAACACATGCATGAATTATTCAGTTGTTGAACAATGTTATTACACACAATTACACTGCACAATTGTTATTACTTCCCAAAAAGCAGGATGCAAATACATGTTTGAATACATAAATATTATACACAGTAAAAACAAAATTCCATTTAATGACTGGAAAACAGCCAATAAACAATGAAGTACAATATTTATTTCATAAAAGCTCAATTATGTTTACTTCACATTTACGCCATTATCCAGAGCAACTTTTTAATCTCATTATACATCTGAACAGTTTATTATTATTCGGTTATACATTTGAACTTGGCAATACTGCGGTGTGAACCTGGGACCTTCATAGCCCAATATCTTAATCACTGAGCTGGCTCTGCGCCTGTGAGGCAAACATGGCGCAGTTCTTGACACCCAAAAACAATGGTTTGCCTAGACGCTAATAAATAATTAAACAAATAAATAAATTACTGGTCTACGGTCCACATACAAATGTCTCCAACACTGTTAAAACTTAAAAGGACCTCGATGCTTCACCAATTATTAATTGTGCCAATGCAGAGTCTGGAGTTGGACTAAAGCCAAAATACAGCCATTACGTCCAAATAAGTATAGACTTTATTTTAGTCTAAAATATCACTCACTGTTATTCATTTTCGCTTGTTTTCACAGTAGGTGTAAATAATTCTGGAGTTGACTGTAAATTAGTCTACCTGAAGGCAAAGCGAGTCATAATATTTTCTACACATTTGTCGCATAAAGTTACATTAAGAAAAAAGTCAAAACAAGTAACACTGTGGAAGTTTCGTCAAATTTCATCATCTACATCCGTCTTTTCTAGCTAGATAATGGTGAAACACATTACCTGTGTTTCCCAAATATATATTAACTTTTCAAAGGAAATCAGCTTCTTCTGCATTAATCAAGTGTCTTTGTTTGGTTTTTCATCATGTGATATTGCCATATACAGTAGTTTAATAACAACCTTTAAAAATTAATGTATATCGAACAGAAGCAAAATGTCCCCGTGTGTGTCTCTCTCTTTCTTTCTCTTTTTTTTTTTTGCTGGACACTGCTTTGGTATTGCACCATTTGGAGGAGCACCAATGGAATTTAACAACATGGCCTAATTACAAAGCCAAACACTTGTGATAGTTGCATTTCAAATTTAGGCCAAATGAAAAAGGAAATAAAAGGACATAACTTAGAGGAGGCAATGTAATGCTATCTTAATTTAGATTTACTGCGCCAAAAAAAGTTCAAAGACCCAATGTTAAACATGTAGTTGTGTAAGGTCTCTAGAAACATGTATTTCTAGAGACTATATTCTACCCAAAAATCTTCATTGTGTAAATATAATGACTTGAATTAAATAAATAAAGTTTAAAATTGCAAATTTTGCTTTAGCTATGTACAGTGGTACCTTGGCATACGAACACCCTTGCATCACAAAATTTCACCTTAAGAACTGTTGAACCAAACACTGTCTTGTCTTAATGTTTTGATAAGCAAAAATATGATCATAGTTGTGGAAATTGATAATATTTGTTATATTTTTGGGTGGCTGAAATGGATTCTCTCCATTTTCATTACTTCCCATTGGAAAATGCGTTTCGCAATACAAAATTTCGCCTTAAGAACCAACTCCCGAACTGATTACACTTATAGGCTGAGGTACCACTGAATTCTGGTAAAACTGAGGTGCCACTTTATTTTGATTTTTAGATGCTCCCATGAAAATGTCAGGATTGCGTCAGGAAGGGCATCCGACATAAAACCTGTGCCAAAATTGTGTACTGATCGGATGGTCCGCTGTGGTGACCTCTTGATGGGAGCGGGTGAAAGAAAGTATTAGGAATCAACATTATGATTAATTATGAACTCTATGTACAGTAGTGTGCTGTCGTGTAACTGATAAAAATGTTTTTAATTATGACTGATAATGTGTGCCAGGTTTCTCTTGGACAAAAAGTTTATAAACATATTTTATAATTATTAAAAACTTGGAATGTGAAAAATTAAAAATGTAATACTGAATGGCTCTGGATTGAATGGACTAAAAATGGACATTTAAGAGGAACTAACTTTTATATATAATAGTATGATGTATATTATATTAATATCATATTAATGATATTATTCTATTATTAACATAATGTTTAATATTTTATATACATATTTTAATATACATTTTTGGCTGATTCTGTGTGTGTGTGTGTGTGTGTGTGTATATATATATATATATATATATATATATATATATATATATTGTTTATTGTCTT
>JAQMYJ010000015.1:15974542-16006197 GCA_030014305.1 Clarias laeviceps | reverse complement strand
GTCTTCAAACAGTTTACAGGAATTAATGTAAAAACTTTTAAAGGCTTTGAGTTGTTATGATGAGAATAAACAGTGGGTATACTTCTAAGGGCCTCCCATTACAGCAAGTGCAATATTTCCCTTGATACCGTGGGAAAATGCAAGCACCTTGCCAGCTGGAAAGAATGACGGTGGCAGCATCATTGTTGTGGGGTATTTTACTAAAAAGGAACAGATATACTTCGAAAACAGTTGGCACGGAGAGCTAGGAGGATTATGTAAAAATACTAAAGATAACACTAGTGAAGAAATTGGACTTTCAGTGGGACAATGATCCTAAGCATCTCTAAAGCAAACCGGCATCATTTGTAACAAAAATTATTAAAGTGGCCATCACAAAGGCACACAGTCAAATGGACAAAACTAAAAAAAGAACGTCGGAGCGAGGAGGTCCACAAATCTGCATTATACCAGTTTTATCAGCTAGTAAGAGCGAAAATCCCAGACAGTTTGTGGGTGGCTACCACAGGCGTTTAATTCAAGTTAAGCAATTAAACTTTTGACCCACTGAAAATCAAAAGTTTGATTTAAAAAAGAAGCTATTATTTTAGCTATTTTAGCTATTATTTTGAAATGACTTCTTATGAAAACAAAAGTAGAAAGTCTAATTGACTTAGAGCAGAAAATGTGGAGTAATGAAAACATAACACATGATTTTTTTTAAGCCTAATGTTTGGCCCAGATGTATGTTACTACAGATGTTCATTCATCTTATGCAGTGTACTGTACTCGTGCCAGTCCTTTCAGAACGCAAACTAGTTCTGTGGTATTTTGACAGTTTTCATGTGTTCCAAATGTCCTCTAGGAGAGAGCAAGAAGGGTAGAAATGAAAAAAAAATGTCTGAACCATTAACTCTAATGTCACTGGAATATAATGTACTGAGAGATACTGACAATGATCTAAGTGAGGAGATTTGCTTCAAAAAATGAAGAAAGGTTACTTCAACCTTGAATTTACTTTAACACTAAATTCACAACTGAACTAACAACTGTCTGCCCAATTCACACCGCAGCACAGCACATGAGAATCCTAACCATGCTCACACTGCTATGAAACTGCAGGCTACACAATCATCTAATTGTTGTAGATTACGATTTTAAATAAGGCTTTACAGAAAGTGGAAGGATTTTATGCATCTTTTGGTGTCACTGTGAATGCTTTTCCAAATTACCATAGTTTTTAATAAACCTTCATTTTCAGACTTTTTATTCATTCACCCAAAATAACGTTTTCCTGTAATTCATATTTAACACCATTTCACCAACATTTCTTAGCCAAACCGAGATTTACGTAAGCTAGTCAGCTTCCTTCCTATCTTCTCACAATATATTCTCACAGCTGGGCCAAATTCCAAATGACTAAATATACTTACTAAATAGGCTATAACGTGAGGGTAATGTAGAGTCTAGTGCACTCGACAACATCCTCTGAGCTTTAAGTCACAGAAAAAGTGTGACTAAATGAAATGAAAGACAAAAAGTGTGACTCTAGCTTGATACAAAAAATATATATATGTTTGAATGAAGCATAAGTTTACCACATTTTCCTTTTGTTACCTGCATGTCCATAGAGTCTATGGAGAGGTCAGTTATTGGGAGAAAGAAGGAAAGGTTAAAATTAATTTAAAATGTAAACACTTTAAATTGGTAAATTAAAGTAAGAGCTGTCATTTCAGTTTTAATTGTCTACCTAAATGTTTATGTAGCGTCTTGTTTGAAAATTTATGTGATTTGAATCTAATTTTGCTTACTTTATGAGTGATTTTACATTAATATGAATAATATGAATGAACATAATATCATTAGAATAAAATATTATTTAGTTCTATTTACTCATGTACACTTATAATAAATGCATTTCAGTTACCAGTTTATTCAAGAAGTCATGAAAATTGTATAACAGCTACTTTTTTCTATAATAAATTAAAGGCACTGCAGAATTTTTCTCTCAGTGACATACAGTGTTACCTCAGAATACGAACGCACTGCTTTGCAATTTTCTCCCTTAATTTTAAAAGAAATGTGCTTTGGCATGCAAAGCATTTTTGGCATAGTTGTGCATACATCCAGTAGCCGATTAAAACTTGTTTGCGTGGAAAGCCAATCAAAGCAAGTTTACAGGTGTGTTTTTTTGTGCATTTTGTGTAAAATTTTGTGAGGAAAAATATACCATAACACCAAGGGTACCAAGAATGTTAGCAAGGAAGAAGAAGACAGAAGAAAAGAAGAAGAAAACAGAGCCAATATCAGCTTTTTTTTTTTTTATCAGCTGGTGCCCAGAGAAATCATAAATTAATGTTAATGAGGTTTATTGTGAAATTATTTCATATTTTACTTCATTTACATGTGAAGTAAAATATGATTATATTGTTGGAAATCAGTAATGTTGGAAATATTTTTGGGTGGCTGGAATGGATTATCTGCTCTGCGTAGTTCTTACATGAACTGATTAGACCCTGCTGAAATAAACACATAACAACATACTTGGTGGCGCCATATTGAAGCGTCCCCTCGAAACACTTAAGAACTCGCCTCCAGAACTGATTAATCTCCTATGCTGAGGTACTGTACCACTGTATTTTGTTTTTTAGATGCTGTAAATGACTATACACACCGCTGTGGCCAACATAGGATGGTTGTAAAGGTGTAGAAGTCAAATGTAAACTGGGATTTAGGAACACAATTAAGTACAATGCCAGTACTGATCAGATGTGCTATGTTGTTGAAAAAACTAATTAATACTTGTGCAGTGACAGGTCTTTTTTGTTTTGCAACAAAGCATATGCAAATATTTTTAAATAAAACATTTTGCTTTTTATTATTCAAATTTTTATTATTCAAATACAATTCGCATCATTATTTTAAAATTAGTCCATAAACTACATTTTAAATGTGTTCAGCTATATTTTGATTCTAAGAAATTATGAGCTAAGTGATTATTTACAGCCAGTTATACCATCACATTTTCTCTTTAAAGTTTATCATTTTATCATCACATTTTTACTTTTCAAAAATTACGTATGTAGAGTTAGTGGTTTGTAAGATTATTTAAAATAATTTCATATCATGATTTTGGCAGAAATATATAAACACGATGTATCATTATATTGTAGGTTTGCAGAAAAACTCTCAGCAATGCAGTATTATTACACAGTTTGTCTACAAAAATTAGTTATTAAAAATGAATAAAAAAGTAACGCCGAAAAAAGATGAACAGTCTAGCATTTTATAATTTCTAGAACTTAAGTACAAAAATTTTAACATCAAATCAGCTGGTTGTAATCATAATATGTAATTAATAATTTATAGTGAACACACTATATGCTGTGCATTGCTGTATTCCAGGTGAAGTTGCAAACAATAAAGATGACAGAAAATGCCCCGTCCTGTCAACTTGGACTAGTCTTCACTACTATCAGTTCCTTTTCCATTTATGATGTCTAAACAACATGGCTAAGCACACTGGTAACTTCTCCTTCTCTGCTTTTAAGTTAGTTTCTAGCACTATTGGATAAAATAATATAAAGGCGCACTACTTGGTTACATGTATAACATTACAATGTCAATCGTTGTGTCTAATGCAAATATTATTTGCTCCATATGGATTTGGCATATTTCATTAGTCAGGTTACTAACAGTAAGGCAGAGGTTTCCAAATTTTCAGAATATTTTGCAGGGCCATGCCTGGACCATCTTACCTTTTTTTTTTTTTTTTCAGTTTATAATGCATTTCTCATAATATTCATTGCACTAAGCAACCAGTGTAGTGGGAATTGTTAGGAAAATAATCTACACCTGGCTGGTGTAATATGACCTGATGCAAAGCATTAGAAATTCGCTAGATGTTATGTCAAATCCAAAATGACTTTAAACACTCTCCTAAGATGTCTTAGCTGTCCTTGTGTTTTCATTCATAGTGTCTTGGGGTGTGTTTCAAATCAAACATGCTGACCTTACATTCAAAGTTTTTACAAAATAATACGGATTAAATGACTCTAATGGCTCTAATTCCTAAAAGGTTAATGCAATATTTTTCAAAACTAATCAAATTTGAGCTGAAAGTCTATTTTTCAGTCGCATCTTGAATGCTTCATTTCAAATCCACTGTGGTGCTGTACAGAAGCACAAATACACTGTGACAATGCCCAAATACTTTAAACAACTTTAGGCAGCAACTTAGCAGCGATAGATGAATTAGCCATTTTTATTGCTAACCTATAAATAGTTCTTTGTAAGAATGTGGTTCTTAACAATGTTTTAAAATATTAGCACACCAAATCTGTTTTAAATATTTCTTATATTCATGTGAATTTTTTTTTAAACAAAACAGTGAGTTTCTCTCTCATCTTCATTTGTAAATCAACTACACCCTAGTTTGCAAACTCCTGGAAGTGTAAACTTGCAGCAGGCAGAGGCCTGGATACCACGGGTAACACCTATCATCAATGCATCACTTCATCCGCTGTTTTATCTGTTTTACTGCAAATATTAGTTTGTTCCACAACCTTACTCATATAACACACAATATTCTTCGTAATTCACAAGATTGATCAGGCTGGTAGGTGTCCTGCAATACCGGCACTCCACAGAGACCGTGTGCAAAAGACTGATTTTCTCATTAACTCAATTGACAAGAACAATTTGGTGAGGAGAGATATGTGTTCTTTTGTTTCCTTCACTGGCTTGATGACACATCAAACTAGACCGAAATGAGCAATGAATATCTATTATGTCTGTTTAATGCACCAACTTAGTGATTTCATATCACATCAACATGCAACTTCAATTGCTAAATAGTTATCGATATAAATTCAACAGCACTATGCAACCATGACCTCTTCTGTAAAAGATGCCTGGACCAATTGAGCTATTTTCTGATGACCTCTTATTGACTGTGAGTAATAGTTGTAGCGAGGCTATTGAAATTAATCTCAGGTAGTGATGAGCAAGGGTTTCATCTCTGCTATGACACAAAGTCGTTATTAACAGCCTAGCACCCCACCCCCCCCCCCCCTTCCCCTCACTCTTTCTCGCACCAGGGCGCTGCTTCTACGGAGATACTGGAGCATGCCATGAAAAAATGTATTGCTGAGGAAAATACACAAAGGCAAGAGATTCACAGTAATCAAACTTCTGCTCTTCCTCGCACATCGCCTACACAATTTATAGAAATACGGATGACAGCTGGATCTAATAGAGTCGTGTTGGTTTAGGTTGTGTGTGGAGAATGTAGCTTCTTCTGTGCTCCTGATCAGACGAACACCTAAGAGCAGTATTGTTTGGAATGCTAAAGGCGGGAGAGAATGAATAAAAGGTTTCAGCATAAGGTATAATTTGAATCTATCAATCCATCTAGCATCCGTGCAGTTTTCACACAGTTTACTGTGAAACAGAAACAAAGAAGTCTGACACTTTTCAGACAGAGTCCAAATTTGTTTTCAGCGCATACTGTCTCCTTGCAAATGCTTAAACGCAAAGCAATTAGGTGCACACAAGGGAAATGTCAAATTAAGTAGAGCAAGGCAACAATATAATCTGCCCTCTAGAATGTGTTTATGATAAAAAGCTCTCGCACGAGCAGGTGTGTCAAAAACACGCATGGGACGAGAAACACTTTTCCTGAAAGGCTTGCAAAGAAAATGGATTTATTTTGACAGTACAGTCACTGCGGTGTTGCTTCAGAAACCAAAATAAACTTATTTCGTGCCCATTTTAGCTTTGAAATATATGTTAATGACACTAATAACCAGCTACTAATAACACCATACAGTATGGTATAGAGAATGCGTGAGTGAGTAGGTTTAATGATTTATCTTTTATTAATTTGGAATTTATTCGGTTTCACTTACACATGAGGCGAATTCAATTATAAGGCCTTCATTCATTTGAAAACGGCAGTGGTTACACACCATTTACTATAAACTATATTATACAGCAGTTAGTTCCGTCCGAGTAATCTGATTAGAAGAGGGGCTTTCCACAAGTATCGATAATGTTCAGTAACAGCACTGGGACGTTTAACTATATGTATCACTCTGTGCTTAGAAGTTGTGTTCTAATGACCATTAATTACACTAACTGTCGGTCACAATATGGGTCAAAGTAGATTGGTACACTTAGTCTACTTAACAATTGCTTTTAACACAAGGCTGAATCACAAATCCCCCTTAACCCCTAATCAAAGGCCCTACTTGACGAGTGTGACAATGACAATAGATTGTATAGACTAGCTCACTAGCTTTCCCCTTAACACTATTTGGGATTAAACCTCAGAACCTGGTAGTTAACGTAGCTGATATTCTAAAGTGAAATAAGTGGAAATATAAAGAGAAAGGAGTGTCCACCACCTGCAGGTTTATTCAACCTCACCTTTCCTCTACATACTGTATTACCAGTAACAATTTAAAACTACGTTTAGCCCTGTTAATTACACTGTCGGTCGCTAATTACAACTGTCGGTCGGTAACTGTCAGTCACCAGCTCCACCACTGTAGGTAGTTAATGGGCAAAGCAAAATAGTTGGTTAAATAAACAGACAAATAACAATAATCCGTGGATAACAAATGGTGTTTGTGATATCAAGCACAACGACACTCCCTATCGTGTTCACGTAAAAACTATAAATACAGCATAAAACCTTTTATATCATAAAATTGTTCCTTACTACTTAAATGGATTGCTCACAACATTCTGGCCACTTCTATCCACAAGTTGTTTCTATCCAAAACAACTTGTTTTTAATCTTCTCTACTTCACACACCATACTTCACTGCTACATGTGTTCTTTTGGCATTTTGTTGCTACCTTTATCAGATTTAAAAGACTGATGTTTGCCTACAATTCCTGGCCAGGCTCGATTCCCATCTCTGTGTGCATGGAGTTTGCATGGTGGATTTCCCTGTGCTTGGTGGGTTTCCTCCGGGTACTCTGGTTTCCTCCCACAGTCCAAAGAAATGCAGGTTAGGCTAATTGGCATTCACAAATTGCCCATAGTGTGTGAATGAGTGTATGAGTGTATGTGTGTGTGCCCTGCGATGGATTGGCACCCTGTCCAGGGTGTACCCTGCCTCGTGCCCTAAGCCTCCTGGGACAGGCTCCAGGTCCCCACAACCCTGAATACAGGATAAAGCGGTATAGAAGATGAGTGAGTGGAGTGAGTATTTGCCTACAGACCAAAAAATAAACCAGAAGCCACCTACCTTAAAGCATTTTCTCACACATTCTTCTACACCATGCTCTCTGCCATCATTACGCACTGCTCAGTTGGACCCACTATCTTTCAGGGCTCAAGGAAAACATCAAGGTTCTTCTCTGTTCTCAAACCTGGATGATGAATGAAATGCCCCTGGGTGTCTGAACAGCAGACCAATGAGTGTTTAGTCATCGATGATGACTAAACACCTATAGTACCTCTTAACCGAATATTAAATTAGTATTTTATTATTTTAAAAAGTGTTGTGTGTTTGGGTTTTCATGATACAGGTTCCAAATCGATACTTTTAAAATGTTACAGGTGCTCTAATTAAAAAACAGCTATTTGTTAAAAAAAGAAAAAAATTAATTAAAAAATTAATTAAAAAAAAAAAATATATATATATATATATATATATAAGTATACTGTAAGTAGGTACAAAACAGTACTGATTTACATACTACCTGATCAAACTACAATAATTAACCCCAATGACAGCAAAGTAGTTGGTATTCTGGGTATGTTACAAACCAGCTTCAAATTTCAGCAATTCTTTTGCAGAAATATGAACATATTTCCTTATCTGGCAAAATGCGACACCTCTCCTGACTTTGCTAGAGTTGGTGTGACTGGGGCCGGGGACGCACACACTGCCAGCTGATGTCCGCAAGCTGTTAAACACGCTGCACACCTCTGCTTTTAACTTCATCCCGTGTGTCCTCATATGTTTCATTAGGTTTGACGTGTTTCCCCCTTGTTGTTTCCTGATTGTTGAAAGACATTTGTTGTGTGTCACGGTGACCAATTTCTTTGTTGTGAAATACAGCCCCACTTTAGAACGTTTAGCTTTAGGCAATTTAATTTAAGCGTGTTTAGCCTAGCGAGCTAACGCTACCTGCTGCCGTCAAAGCAAGCGTAATTACTGCGTGCACGCGCTCATCGGTTGGTCTCATTTCCCGAGTTGTGCTTTTAAGTTGGAATGTGAAAACAGCATGGACACTCGTGTTACTGCAAAGATTAGTTTGATTTAAATTATTAGAGCTTTCTGACTCGTGTTCACGTCCATTTTCTTTGGCGGGAAATAATTTTTCACGTGCGGTGGCACCAAAGTGAGGCAACGAAATCTGCATTCTGATTCAGTTCGATTACATACCGGCATTCAGTACTCAACACTACTCACCATCCCCTACACTACGTACTGTACACCTGTTCAACTGCTCCTGAATGTAAAAATCAGTCAATCACATGGGAGCAACTCAATGCATTTAGGCATGTAGACATGGTCAAGACAATCTGAAATTCAAACTGAGCATCAGAATGGGGAAGAAAGGTGATT
Organism: Clarias laeviceps; assembly: GCA_030014305.1. NCBI lineage: Eukaryota > Metazoa > Chordata > Actinopteri > Siluriformes > Clariidae > Clarias > Clarias laeviceps. Next base: position 15,997,630 of record JAQMYJ010000015.1, on the reverse strand, counting down.
AAATGTCTTTGAACGTGGCATGGTTGTTGGTGCCAGATAGGCGGATCTGAGTATTTCCAAAGCTGCTGATCTACTGGGATTTTCACTCACAACCATCTGAGAAAATATCCGGTGAGCAGCAGTTCTCTGCGCAAAAAATGCCTTGTTGATGCCAGACTTCAGGGGAGAATGGCCAGACTGGTTCTAGTTGATAGAAAGGCAACAGTAACTCAAATGACATCTCGTTATAACTGAGGTATGCCAAAGAGCATCTGGGCTACAGCAGCAGAAGGCCACACAAGATAGCACTTCTGTCACCTAAGAACAGGAATATGAGGCTACAATTCGCATGGACTCACCAAAATTGGACACAGAAGATTAGAAAAATGTTGCCTGGTCTGATGAGTCTCGTTTTCTGCTGAGACATCCGGATGGTAGGGTGAGAAAACAACATGAAAGCATGGATCCATCCTACCTTGTAACAACAGCTGAGGTTGGTGGTGATGGTGTAAAGGTGTGGGGGATATTTCCTTGGCACACTTTGTACGAATGTACTTTAGTACGAATTGAGCTACAGCCTACCTGAGTATTGTTCTTGACCATGTCCATTTTTTCATGACTACAGGATAAAGTGCGAATGTCACAAAGTTAAAATCATCTCAGACTGGTTTCTTGAACATGACAATAAGTTCAGTGTAGTCAAATGCCTGCCACAGTCACCAGATTAGAGCACTTTTGAATGTGGTGAAACATGAGATTTGCATCATGAATGTGCAGCCTATGCAATACTATCATGTAAATACGGACCAAAATATCTAATGAATGTTTCCAGAACTGTGTTTATTTATGCCATGAAGAATTAAGGCAAAAGGGGTCCAACCCAGGACTAGCAGATGTATTTAATGAAGTGCCCGAGAAGTGTATATGCTACTATAACTAAGTAGCTACACATTTAACATGAAAAAGACACCACACAATATCAGGACTGTCAGTGGAACATCCAAAGATTTGGGAATGTTCCTTGTCTATGCAAACATGAATTAATCTGGCATGAAGACCACTGATAGTTTTCTAAGCTGAGTTTACTAGCATTAGCCATTTTAACACAAAGTTTAATCGCATTCTAAGAGGCAAAAGGGCTGATGTGATTACAGAAGTAATCAGAAATTAAGTAGACATTGCTGTTTCCAAGCTTGTTTTTTTTTTAACCAGACAATAAAAAGTCTTAATGCCTGGTGCAATTTGCATGTTTCCCAGACTGCTTCGGTCTGTTTGGTAGCACCGTTCAAAGGATGGAATTGTGTGCAAGTAATTGACAGCTTTTTCTGTTTTTCTCTTTCTCTCTCTCCCTCTCTCTTAAAACCTTGCCATTATTCACAGAGATTCTGAAGTTTACTACATGCTCTGCCACATTACTTATCCTTGTTCATCTTTTGCCTCAATATTCTGATTAATCATTTACGCCATGAATTTAGGACCATTTGATATTTGCAGCTTTATATCTAGGTACACAGCTTATAAAGGTGACAAGTGAGAAAAAAATTTAATTAAAATCTCAGTTGGTCATTACGGTGTAATTGTATAATTTGATTGTTATTTCTTCCTCTCAATGTTATTTTATAATTAAAGTAAGAACTTACATTCATCTCATTTCCTTTATTAAATCATTAAAATGAATAAAGTCATAAGATTTTATTATCCTAATAGAATATTTGAACGCTCGACCATTCAGTGACTGCTTGTACGTTGATATTCTGGGAGACAGTGTTCTCTTAAGAATAGAAAAGTTCTAAGTGTTCTACAGTAAGTGGGATAATGGTGATCAGTTAGAGTAACTTTGTATTAAAATGTAGTAACTTTTAAAAGGATAGTATGAGGCATATGCATATATTTGGATGGAAATGAACACCCAACGTTTTTCCCCAGTCATTTTGGTGAATTTGTGACGTTAACGCACTCAAAGGCACTCACTCACAAGATACAGAACCAGACCAGTCTGATACTAACTGATACGCCAAACCATGACAGTATTTCAAAAAGATTAAGTAGTTTCTAAAAAAGTGAGACTTTTTCCTCAGCAATTAATCCTGAGAAAAATTAGTGTTTAACAGATTCTAAGGGTTAATGTTTGTATGGTTCCAATGCAATAGTTGTTTCCTCTGTATAAACTGTTGACACGTTAGAGTTACAAGAGATGATATCTCACACAAATAAAGGCTTAAATCACTCAGTTTTACTCTCCATTCTCCATGGTTATTTAAACTGCTATGGTTCATTCTATTAACACTAAAACAATATTGAGAATTATCCCTAACCATATAGTGTACATTTAATTTTAAGAGGGTAGATTAGAAACAAGATATTAAAGTAAGCAGATGTTAGGGGGAACAGAAACAAGCCACATCCACGTAAATTTCAGTACAACACTGATATCTTGTTTTTCCCGCTGGCATTTTATTGGATTGTTGCACATGATAAATGATGCGACACGCCACACCTGCAGTGTTTTTCCTGTCAAAACACTTCCGCTATAGATTCCCTCAGCTATCTGTGAATCAACAAATAATTAGCACACGAAAACAATTGTTTGTTTATATGTGGAAAGCAAGTCTGATAAACCCTTTGTTTAGCAAACTATTCCAATCGTTCCAACCTGTTACAACTGCCATCCCAGCACTGAGAAAAAACAACAAATGAACGGTATATGGCTAGGCTCAGACTCGGATGCTCTGTCCACAACTCATGGTGTGGCTCTGTGAATGTCTGAGGGTCACTTTCTGCTCAAAACAAACTTTTGACTCAATGTTATATGGAGGATTTTAAAGTATGATATGAGTCACTTGCCTGACAAAAAAAAAACACAAAAAAACCCCACCAGTCTTATTTTTAAAAGTTCTTTCATAGAGAACAGATACTGCTAATTTAGAAAGATACGCAATCTTGCATGTTTGCCGACGGCTACTGAAGAAAGTCTGTTGGTAGCCTTCTGCCAAATTGTCTGTTTCTGTGAAACTAGAGGGTTCTTGGCCACACTGTGTGACAAGCTGTGGGATAGACAGAGAAAGCTAGGACTGAATAAGAAGGAGGCCCACGTACTGGTAAGAAGAGTGCTATAAACACTAGCCATGAAGTAGTCTGTCAAACTATAAATGATACAGTGCTATAAGCTGTCTGGGAAGGTTTGTAATGTATAGCCCTATTCATATAGGATTAGATTTACACTGGCACCTGGGGTAATTCCATTATTCGAGGGAGTTACTCAGGGATTTTCATTCTGTCCAAGGCAGCCATTTCAGTGTTTTTCTCCTTTCTCTCTTGACAATATTATAAAATTACCAACTGTTTTTGGATCAATTTTGCACTGAGCTGATCATTTTAATCCCACCTGGATATTTTTTTTCAGGCAGATGCTGAGGTTCGAAATGAAAAAGAATGGGTTTTTGATCACTATTAATGCTGTGCGTATCTACTTAGTTCATCCTAAACTGAAAAATCAGTAGAGCATGATCTTCCAAGCTGATTAAAGCAAAAGAAGACAGTTTAATATTTATATATGCCAACTTTTAGTTTTATATCCATGCTCCTAATTTTCTAATGTAAGAATGCTGCCACATAAATAAATCTAACAATTAATGATCTTATTATAATGTTCTCTAGATTCAAATAGAAAATGCTTAATTAAAAAAATGACGCAAAAATGATGCAAACATCTCAATTTTGCATAAGAAACAACCGCCTACAAACTTGCTTGTTCTATGTGTCAGCTTCATGCAGTACATCACTAGTTGAGCAGAGCGAGCTTCATTAATGGAAAGAAAAACATGTATTTTATCACCTTAGCATGTCACAGAAATAGAAGTGACCAAAACTAGTCATACAGATTTAGAGAGAGTCGTTAAGGATTTGCCTATCCTCTGCCTATCCCGGACTAAGAAAAAAATGCATTTTACATATGTCTAAAATTTACTTTCACCAAACATCTGTGTCACACTGAGTTCTTATATACTATACTGTAACTAAAATTATTCACACCCCCTTCATTAATCATACTGCCTCACGCCTAGGGTGAAAGACTCTCATTAACACAGAAACAGGGAGTTCAGACAGAAAATGTATTCACATTCAACACCAGCAGTCAGTTAATAACTTTATTAAAATATACTTCATTCAGGGTAATATGATTAATACGGGTTGTGGCTAGAACCAGAATATTCACCAACTTTGTACCTTACACTGTCTATTACACCGAAACGGTCTGGTGTCATTTTCGGTGGTAATTTTTGGTATCTTATCAATAAATGATAATGTTCAGCAATACCACTGGAGCTTGCAGTACCGCAGTTAAAGCACCAGTGCATTTAGGCTAAGTGGATCTTCCGTGTGAGGGTAAATAGGCAGCATATCTGACACATTAAACATCTGGGAACGTTTTAGATTCGGCAGGAGAGCCTTTACACCAAACACTGGTACAGAAATTATATAAAGTAGCTCTGTATTGGCACAGGCTTGGATGTCAATCACTGCATGTGCGTTTTGTAGTCTGACACGAGTAAAAGATACAAGACCACGTTCCAGATGTGAAATGCATTTGTTATTTTATATAACTGACACATAAGCTTCTGGTGAGGGGAATAATTCATGGATAAGCAGAAAAGCATGCTTGATCATTAAAAACGCAGAAGGACATTACAAAGCAGTATTTCTAGAGGATCAGCATGGACGTCAACCAGCTTCGAAGGGAATGATCCAAACAAGCGCGCGCGCGCGTACGAACACACACACACACACACACACACACTTCGAACGTGGAGCGCGAGCACAGCGAATGCGCTATTAAGATTCCAGGCAGAATAATAAGCACTGTGACGCTGAATGACTATATGAATCTATATGTATATATACACACACACACACACACACAACACGTACAGACGAGGGTGAGGAGAGATGATAACCCGCGTCCCCTGCGTGTTCATATCGAAACATTTTGCGCGTACGAGCGTTAAAATGATGAAAGGGAGCGTAGCCTACTTCACCGTTCTGCGCCGTCCTTCTCCGAAATGTCCCTCTTCAGCCTGTGCGAGTGATGGCGAGTGAGACGTACATTGGATCACTAATAACGAGTCGCAAGCATTTCCCCCTTAACAGCTATGAAGAGAGAGAAGAAAAAAAAAACGCTTCACCTCTGCAGCCACGGACAGGTAACTCTCTCTCTCTCTCTGGGAGCAGGAGGGGGAACTACAGCCCATTTGCCCCCGTTCTCCCTCTTTTCACTCGGTTTCTCCTCACCTCCCTTTATGTTTCCACGATGGCTGCACAATCCCTTAATCAATTACTCAGCCAGAGAAACAGATAAACAGAGACAGACGGAGAGACGTCGCCCCTGTCATGATCTACGTTCACATTCCCCGTGTACAGTCATTTAGCCTCGCGAGGAGAAAATGTGCGTGAAGCGGAAAAACGGCGCAAAACACTCGAGAGCTGCTCCGGCGAAATATTATACACTCGCACAGTGAGCGCGAGCGCCACCGCCTGACACGAACATTCCAGAACAGCTTTACACCTGTTTTCTCTCTCTCTCTCTCTCTCTCTCTCTCTCACTCGTCGTCCATACCGCTTTATCCTGTATACAGGGTCGCGGGGGGGCTGGAGCCTGTCCCAGGAGACTTAGGGCACTAGGTGGAGTACACCCTGGACTGTGTGTCAACCCACTGCAGGGCACACACTCATACACACGTGCTCATTCACGCACTACAGGCTATTTGAGAAGCTCAGTTAGAATAATCTGCATGTCTTTGGACTGTGGGAGGAAACCGGAGTCCATGGAGGCAACCCACTAAGCACGGGGGAAAACATGCAAACTCCATGCACACAGACATCAAGGTGGGTCTCGAACCCAGACCCTGGAGGTACAAGGCAACAGTGCTAACCACTAAGCCACCGTGCCACTGTGTTTATCCCACTCACTCATCGTCTTTATCAGCTTTATCCTGTATTCAGGGTCGCGGGGGGCTGGGGCCTATCCCAGGAGACTTATTGCACAAGGCGGGGTACACCCTGGACAGGGTGCCAATCCATCACAAGGCACACACACGCACACACACACACACGCGCGCACACACACACACACACACACACGCACACTACAGGCAGTTTGGGAAACTCAGTTAGCCTAATCTGCATGTCTTTGGACTGTGGGAGGAGACCATAATCCACTGAGGCAACCCACCAGGCACGGGGAAAACATGAAAACTCCATGCACACAGACCCCGAGGTGGGAATCGAACCCGGACCCTGGTGGTGCACGGCGACATCTTCGATCTTCGATCTCGGTCCACCATAATTTATCACCATTCCCAGACACACATTCTTTTGAGTAGCCAACCAGCATAATGGCATGTTTTTGACAGACAGGAGGAAACAGGAGAAAGCCTAGGGTTGCACTGGCTGCCTCTGATAATTTGTCCACTATTCATTTCCCCCAGTGAATCAGAGTGTTGGGAGATTTGATATGTGCCAAAGAACTGATGTTAGGTGTCCACTTGCACATTTTCCACTTGCACATTTTGTCCCAAGTGTTGGTGGGCATTTGTATGACTGTGTGACTCTGGATCAAATTTATGTAAGATAATGTATTTTCATAATTATACTATTTCTTTTACAGCAGCTTGGGATGGTAGAGCAGCAGAGATAGTTGCTGCTGCACAGCTGCAAGATCCCCGTTTTGACCCTGAATTCAAGTTGTGGTATGTGTATGTTAGAGTTTCTGTCCATGTGATCCCTGTGTCCACATGGGTTTCCTCCAGAATCTATAGTCTTCCACCACTTCTGGGTGGCTGGAATAGGATATCCTAAATTGCCACATACTGTGTGTGAATGAGTTTGTGAATGTACTGTATATTTGCTGGTGCTCTAAAATAAACTAGCATCCCATCTGTAGTGTTTTAGAACCTCACCTTACTGAAGGCGAATGAATGAAATCACATAGCTCTTTATTCAGGCAAATATAAAGTAGGCATTATTACATATGTAACAAAAAAAAAATCTAAGGAAAATTAACTTGCTAATGAAGGCATTACTGACAACCCAAACAATCATTTCATTTTGTTATATAAACTTACCATTTACCTTGACAGCAGTTGGCAGATTTCCTTATCCCGAGCGACTAACATTTGTATTTTTATCTTATTGTACATCTTAGAGTTAAGGGCCTTGTTCATTAGCCCAGCGGTGGCAACTCGGTGGTGCCAGGGTTTGAACCTGGGATCTTCTGATCAACCAACGCCTTAACCACTGAGCTACCCCTGTTATTTAGAGTTACTACATGCATTTAGCATTTAATATGAAAAAAACCCTACATCATATGTTCCAAAAAAGCTAAGTTAATCGGCTTATGAGAAGAAAAGTATGAAGACGATACTTTACCGTAGTTGTATAACGTGAGCGTGTGGGGGTGGGTGGTTCTGTGGGTATGTATGTATGGGTGTGTGTTGCAGATAAGTCATGACATAGCAGCTGTCAACAGCACTCCCAAGTCCTAATAATTGACAACATAGTTTGCACATGTTGATAAACACTTTTATTCAATTCAATACAAATTTAATTTAATAAAAAATCCTGTGATAACTACAGGACTGTATTTAATATTACAGTAGCTCTTCTTACATCATCAATGTGAGATTATTTATTAAATCAAGGGTAAGATTTAACATGAATTCTATTTAGTATCAGGGTGTATCAGGCAGGTCCACAGTGTGAGAGGAGTTACAATAGTGGAAGTGTGTCAGGATCAGACACCAACATTACATCAGGCAGGAGTACATCTACAGCTCAAGAGAAGGAGAGAATAGATTTTTAGCTATGCTGTTATCCTGCACTGGTTTGAAATGGTGTACATTGTGAGAGAGTGCAGGCAGGTACTCCAGGAGGCCTAGCCAGGGGTGTCACTAGAGATTTATGCACAGGGGACTAAGCCTTTATTAGGGGGTCTGGAGGAGGAGATTTTTTTTAATTGGGCCATTTTTTAATCATAAATCACCCTGTTACAATTGCGGCTATTTGTTTAAGTATGATACTTTTACGGACCTGCCAACATGGCTGGAAAGTTGAGCAAATTCACCACCACACAAAATTACACACTTTGACAAGTGGCAGGTGCTAATTTCTATCCCTGTATATGAGTAACAACTTGATAGGTGGCTATGAAAAAGAGTTTCACCATTCCACCATCAACAACAAAATCCCAAACTCTGGAAGGCTACTGCATAGCTTTTTATTATCTTCTTTTAGGGATAAAAGCTTTGCCCTTGCTGATGTCTTAATTATTCAGAGTACTGATAAAGAACCTGCACCTTCTGATTGAAGCAGATGTGGTGGATCATTATAGAAATAAAATTCATACAAGTATTGTGGGCTGAGACCATTCAGTCCTTTACATTAGCTTCAAATAAGACACTGGAATGAGTAATTCCACCAAGGTCTTTCAGTGCTGCTCATGATGCAGCTAAAAGGATCATCAAGAGTTATTACATAATCAGAGAGATCTCATCTAGCTGGCCATGGCTCTAATGGACATTTTTTGGTCTTGTCGGAATTAAATGAGTTGAAGTTACTCAGCACACAGTGTCTAACTTCCTGGTCACATCTGTCATCTTTATTAAACAGGGTTTTGTCATATGTTTTTGCTAGAGCATACAGCTCTTATCAGCATAGCAGTGTTTATGAACAATGAACATACACTATAAGCATATACTGTAGTGAGTTTGCCTTTATATGCATAGAAAAGTGATCATTCAATATCTGATAATAGTCAGTCAGATAAGACCTAACCTTGAAGCAAAGGCAGTTCACTTATTCGCTATTCATCTCATACATTCATAGGAATATTTGCTATTTAAACACCCAAAATTCACATTTAATTTAACTCCTAAATATCTCTAAACTATTGACAGTCATTTATATTTATTCCATTTAATTCAATTCTGTTCAATTAAGTCAATTAAATTAAATTAGATTTAATTTGTGCTTGTATAATGTCCAACCTAATGATATAGTAAAGACAAAGACCAAACTAATGATATGGTAAGGACAAAGTCCAATTTACCATTATTGGGAAGACTGAGCACAACGTAGTGTTATAATGAAGACTAAGCACAATCTTGGAATATAGAAAAGCTTAAGCCCAAACTATTGTTAAAGTAAAGACTAATTAGTAAAAAGTTATTAAAAAAATTATATATATAAATATATTATATTTGCATCCTAGAAGCCAGACTCGAAAATGATTGAGAAGACATGTGGTGTATGGTCTATTTTGCAGCAAAAATTATAGGTATGTGTGAAGCCACATTGAGGTGACTTCATACTGAATCATAAAATATAGACCATCCTAAATGAAAAAAAGTATACTAAGTATATTAAATCCTAGCAATTTAACTGAAAATATACTGAGACTACTCTGTATTCAAATTTGTATTCTAATGTATACTTTCTGTACATGATTATTTTAAGCAAAAAAAGGATATGTGGCGACCCCTTATCGGGAGCAGCCGAAAGACCATCAACAACAAGTACTATAATACAATTATTTTTACGTATGTTTAAAATTTAATTTCAAAAATTGGTAACAGCATATTAGCATACTTTTTATATATTAACTGATGGTACACTTTTTTATTAGTATATTTGCAATGTACTATAGACAGAGATGGGTAGAGTAGCCAAAAAATGTACTCAAGTAAGAGTAAATGTACTTCAAAATAATATTACTCGAGAAGAAGTAAAAAGTAGTCATCCAAAAGATTACTAAAAAAGTATTCGGTGAAAAGACTACTCAAGTACTGAGTAACTGTTTCAATCATAATGTCTGCCTTAATTTTTTTTTAGAAATTATAAAAATTATATATTATATATAATACACACAGTATATTATTATATTATATTATATTATATTATATTATATTATATTATATTATATTATATTATATCATATCATATCATATCATATCATATCATATTATATTATATATGCTAACTTTGCAAAACTCGAAGAAAAGGCAATGCTTTTATGATGCCAGGGATGCCGGTTTAAGATTTTTTTCCCGATGTTGCCGGTTTGGGTGTTGTCATGTGGTTATTGTTACTGCGGCTGATTGGTCAAACGGAGTCATGTGATTATTGTTGCTGTGTCTGATTGATGAAACAGTCAAGCACTAGATCTACCGGCAGCATGTGTAGATATAAATGGATTAGATATAAATAAATGGTTAGAAAAGTCAAGTGTAGTCGAATGTAGAGGAGTAAGAGTAACGTTTCTTCTTCACAAATCTACTCAAGTACTGTAAAAGTAAAAAGTATTACGCAGTAAAACTACTCATAGAAGTAATTTTTAAAAAAAAAGTTACTCAAGTGTAAATGTAACTCGTTACTACCCACCTTTGACTATAGAACATTTGAATATATTTGTATTACACGAAAGTACTTTTTTTTTTTTTTTTACTAGACCTGCTTGCAATGAAAGACGACCAAACAAAATTTCTAACAAACAGAAATCAGAAATCCTGATCATCCAGAAAGCAGATCACTGATTGTTTAGGTAACTTTGAACACAGACTGTGTATTGGTGTGATCAGTTCGTACAAGCAGAATCAGAGTGATTTTGCTCTGTAGTTGTGCTTATGGCTTACAAAAGTAATAGAGTTTATATATTACGCTTTATCAATTAAATATTTATTTTTTTGTCACAAATAATGACCACACGTACAATTAGCAAATTGATAGCAATCTAAATTGGATTTGCCATAAATTCATGTTGAACATAACCTAGGTCAGCTAGGTATCTTCACTCTGTAACTTTTTACAGTTTAAATCTGTATATTATGTTTAACCATCGCAAAGTTTTAGGCTTGTCATAACTTCAATAGTTAAGCCCAAACTAGTTTTAGAGTAAAGACTATGCCTAAACTAGTGTTAAAGTCAAGACTAAGTCAAGACTTGACTCTAACACTAATTTGGTCTAACCAAAACTAAAAGTAGACTCATGCCTAAGCCCAAACTTGCATTAAAGTCAAGACTAACCAGAATTTAGCATTAGTGTCAAGATTAAGTCCACACTAGTATTAGAGTCAAGACTAAGACCAGATTAGAGTTACAGTAAAGATTAAATCAAAACTTTATTCTAATGCTAATTTGGTTTTAGCGTTGAACTTTAGTGCAAGTTTTAGTCTTGACTCTAATTGGATTCATCCTGACTTTATTGCTAGTTTAGGGTCACATAGACATAGTGACAACACTAAACCCAAAATAGCATTAGAGCCAAGATTAATCACAATCTAGCATTTTATTTAAGATTCTGTTTTTAGTCTTTGCTTACTTTTTACCAGCATATATTGTAAAGTAGTTTGGCCTTGAGGACATTCAGAGCCATCTGGATAGAACATTAGATAAAGATGAAAGTGCAATCCTATGCATAAAATAACTTTGGAAACAAAGAGGTTAGAATATTCCATATAGAACTGTCGCCTTGCACCTCCAGGGTCCGGGTTCGATTCCCGACCAGTCTCGATTCCCGTCTCTGTGTGCATGGAGTTTGCATGTTCTCCCCATGCTTGGTGGGTTTCCTCCAAGTGAGTGTATGTGTGTATGCCCTGCGATGGATTGACACACTGTCCAGGGTCTACCCTGCCTCGTGCCCCAAGCCTCCACACTTGGTGTGTTTTTATGGATTAAGCCATTCATTTCATTCATATTATCAAAGTAGTGCTCCTGTGCTTTATAAGGATCTTTGCATGTTTTTTTTTCCTTTGTTGTTTTCTGTTTGGAGGGGTGTATCTCAAAACATGGCAACCACTACCCACAAACCACAAGGATGTTGTGGCCATTTTTTAAAAAGTTTATATGAACAAATACCAAATGCAAATTAAATACAGTGAAACCTCAGATTGTGAGTACCGCGGTTTGCTAGTGTTCCGCAAGATGAGCAAAGATTTTAAATAAATTTTGACTTGGAAAACGAACAAGTCTTGGTTTACGAGTCCTGGGTATCATGTATCACGCATGCACTTCTTGTTTTCTCGCCGAGTGTCATGTGATCACAACTGAGCCAACGGTTTTTCTCTCTTTTGTGCTGCAGAATTGTGGGTAATCGTCTCCCCCGCTGGGTCTTAGTGCGCATCTCTTACTGGTATAATCAACATCCGTGCACACGTGTACTGTTTCATATAACACTGTAACCACGTGTGTGTGTGTGTAAAACATATTTTATTTTGTGTCTGTATGCTTGTGTGTACAGCGCGCGTGTAAAGCAAAAGCAAGTAATTTTCATTAGAAACATTAAAAATCCATTTTCTCTTTCTGCTCAAGGCTTAGCCTGCTCTTTGCATGCTGTGTGTGTGTGTGTGTGTGTGCGTGCGCGCGCACGCGTGTCACTGGAGTTCGTTTTTAAAGGTAAAGTGCAGGTTAATTTGTTTTATTTTTACTTAATATTTTGTGTTAATTATTTTTATGTATTTATTTTTTTGGGCTGTGGAACGAATAATTTGAGTTTCCATTATTTCTTATGGGAAAATTAAATTTGGTTTATGAGTATTTTGGAATACGAGCCTGCTTCCGGAACGAATTATGTTCGTAATCCAAGGTTCCACTGTACTTAAAATCTATTAGAAGTACTTTAATTTCCTTAATAAATAGGAAACAGGCCACAGAAAGTAGTTTTAAATTCTGACTGGAGGTGGTGGACAGTCCTGAGAAAAGTTATGAGATTTATTTTATATTTCCACTTATTCCACTTTAAAATCTTAGCGAATTTTTGGGGTTTCAGGGTTGAATCCCAAATTGTATAAAATAGAAAGGTAATGCATTATGTAGGGTGTACAATCTCTTTTCTACAAACGAAATAGATCAGGGGTTAGAAAGAGATTTTGGATTTAGCCTTGGTTAAAAAGGGAGCTTTGGACGGTCCAGAGGCAACTTGGAATCACTTTGAAGCAATTACTAAGGAGATAAAGTTTGGTTCAAGAATTTTTTTTTATTTTTTTTATTTTGGCAGGTAGCTGCTCTCCCCTCTTTGCTGTACTGTGGACATTACTGACATACTTTCACCCAGGTCGGTGACCAACAGTTACAGTAGTGTAATTAATGATTGTTAGAACATCTGTAACATAAAGTGATACATATAGTTAAACAATCCAGGGCCATGCATTATCACGTCTCTTGGAATGTCTCTCATCAGATTACTCCATTGGAACTGTTATAATAGATATAATAGAATATATATATCTGTCAGAGAAAAAAATCCATTTCCCAACAAACATCACAAACTACAAACATGGCTATTGAGAACTCAACTTCTGACCATGTATGTTCACAGTCACCTGACAATTGATCACGCGCACCTCAACTCTATCTCACATATGTAAGGACTTTTAGTACACACAAGCATTACAAGGTAAATGATTATGTTGGATTACAATTAGTATACCCTTTACTGGACTTTATCAACCCTACTATTTCATGTTTTCTATTCTGGTTTTCCTCTCCTCACACTGTTTCTGCTCATTTGTTGATGTATGTACCTTTGCACAGAACAGTTTGATTTTTGCAAAACCTGATAAAACATAGCCCACATAATTATCCCGCCTACTGGAAAAGCACTCACAAGTGTGATGGAGGCTTTTGATTAATTTAACTCTTTTGCAAAGTGTTTGACTATTCACCAGTTAATCAAGAAGCTTAAAAACAGGTGTTCTTGATGGACCTTGGTATTAAAAGAACGGCATGCTGCAATGAATGGATAAACCTACACTCACTTATTAACCTTGAAATTTGACTAAACCATCTGCTCCTAAACCAACCTTCTTCTCACTTGGCTTAGCATAGAGGAGCACTAGAAAACAGTTTGTTGTATTATTAAGGATGACTCCCCCACTCTGTGAGAAACTGTCCAGCATACCCACAGACAGGCCCACAACTGGACTCAAAAAGGGATGCTAGCTCCATAACATGCCTCTCCCTAGTGTCTTTAATTTTTTCACTCTCTCTCCACACCATCATTTACCATACAGGCCAGAATACATCTCTCAGGTGGGGTTTCTGTTTTGACTGCACTCATCAACTCAGGAGCAGATTTCCTTGGTCAGGCCACTGTGGAAAACCTGAAAATCCTGACTCAACCTTCACCTTTCCAGTTCAAGTTTAGGTCTCAAGTTTCATGTTTGTCATGTGCACAAAATGTCTGTGACATTTCTACATTGAAATGCATGTTGTGAGGATAAAGTGTTCAACTGTGCAATATAAAAAGCGTACATCCAAAGATATAAGGGAAGTAGAGAAGGGAGATGTGCAAAATATAAAAAATTAAAAAATAAATAAATATATATATATATATATATATATATATATATATATATATAAAGATTAGTTTGTATGTAATGTGTAATGTATTTAGTGTATTTGCGTGAATGCCTAGCAAGGGTGAAGGTAACTAAGTACATTTACTTTTTACTGTACTTAAGTACAATTAAGTGTATACTTTACAGTATGTATCTGTACTTTACTTGATTAGATTTATTAGGGATACTTTACCTTTTACTCCACTACATCCTACAACAAATAGAGAGAGACTTTTATGATTTTAAGTCTACTGTAAGCTAATACAAACTCAGTACATTCAAGTTTATTTCTAGGTAAGTATTTTGTATGCTTGCTGATTTACACTGCAAATAGAGGACCTTTACTTTAACTTGAGTAAAATTTTACCTATGGTACTCTATGGTACTTTACCCAAGTACAGATTTGTGCACCTTCCCCACCTCTGATGCCTAGTAATGAATAAAAGTGCAGATCCTTTTTGTAAACACTGGAATATGTGCAGTCAAATGATGTGAACATGGAGGCAAATGCAATAAAATAAAAAGTAGCTGTGTGTAGTGTCTGAGCACAGGTGAGTTATAGGGATGAAGTAGCAGTCCAGAGTCACATTTAAATGTCAAAATTTATATAAATAATGATGAATATATTGCTTTTTCCTTGAGGTGGGCATGGCTATATGCGTCACTTAAAAAAGCCAATCAATGCAATAATTTACAGTGTATACAATATGTGGAAGACACAGAAAAGATGGTAATGCAACTGCAAGCCGCCACAATCCTCACTAAACACAAACGAAAGTGCAACATACTGTAGGTTGGCTTACTCCAAAAAAATAATAATAATAAGGCTAGTAGATTATGAAAACTGAACCTTCAAGGATGAATGGACAGATGAATGTATGTTTATTCTTCCTGCAGGAAGATTAAAAACCATTTTGTCTCATATTTTCTGAAACAGTGGCTCTAGTGAAAAAGCAGTAATGTGAAGTGCCACTATGAGATAAAACATGGGTTGTTACAGCAAACATATTTGCAGCAGTCTGACATGAGGTAAAATACCCAAACTATTATACCCAGTGCTATGCGCTAAAATAAAAAATCTTGTGTAGAATTTAAGTTATGAGCAGTTATGAGCTAAATTTTGTCACAGCATCACGCAAAACTGGATGTTAACAAACACCTAGATATTAATCAGTGCTGAAGTGGTATAAGTGAATTTTAATGTGTTGCAAGATACTCAACTTTACACATTTTTATTTCTTTATATTAATAAGTTAGGCTGATAGAACAGAAAGACAGGCAGACATGTATGTGAAATACCTGAAATAATAATATTGTAATATTATTGTAATATATTGTAATTGTATATTGTAATATTATTGTAATATTATTGCATTATACTGATTACATTCAAGCTGATCAGCTCATTTTTAGCTTTGACCTTTAAACTATTTCTACAAACTCTTTTCCTGTCAACGATGGGTACTTACACTAGTTACAATTAAAGTAGTATTTGTTGTAAAATACAGTATATAATAAGTATGATGAGTTTTCCAACATACTGCATTGGGACATGACCTATTCTTCTATTCCTGTGTAAATAGAATCCTTAGAACTATTGCAACCTGCCCAAACGTGACAGCAAAATGCTCATGAGTGTACAGGAGCTGACAGTGCAGTGACCGGTGAGTAGGAGGTAGTGGAGGAGAGATTGTAAGAGCATAAGAAGGAGTAATGAGTAGAATGCAGTTTGGCCTGGAGGTAGAAACTGTTATTCAGCCTGCTCGTTCTGGGTAGAATGCTGTGGTACCATCTGCCTGATGGCAGTCTGGTAACCAGTCCCTGTGCTGGGTGATTGCGGTCAGTGGAAATTTAAAAGCCTTGCTCAGACCTGCATATGGACTATTTCCTTACATAGGCTGTGAGCTTGTTGGCAATAATGAGTTCAACTGTTCTCATGCATCCATTCAGGATTCTTTCAATAGTGCATCTGTCGAAGTTGGTCAGTATTTTGCAGAGGAGACCAAATTTCCTGAGCCTCTGAAGGAAGTAGTCGCTGACAAACAGATTTTACAATCAATTAAGGGGGAAGGCTCTAGGTCAGGTCACCACTGATGTGCACACCAAGAAATTTTATACTATTCACTCTTTACACAGCAGCCCCATTGATGTACTTTACAGTATATGGCGGTGTGCCATTCTCCTGTGTCCTTATGCTTTGACCTATTCTCTTCAGGATATCTCATATCCATCTGTGATTAGGCCTGTGCATGGCAACACAGTCATGAGCGAACAAAGGGATGAGAACGCATTGTAACCACTTGGGATCTGCTCAGTTTTGCTCGTTGAAAACAGAGCTTCCATCTCCATCCAAAGTGAATATTTTCCAAATATTTTGGTTTGGTGTAACATCACCTTGTGTGCTGATGATGTCATTGTCTGTGTGGCATTCTCCTTTATTTGACATCAGCTTTGTTTATGAGGATATTTTGTGCAATGGCGGACTTACGTAAACTAATGACTGTGTTAATGTTGCTTACTGGACCTTTTACATGTGTGTACATACACGCACAGTTACTCGCACATAACATTAATGAACAGAAGTGCCTGAATACTAAGCTCACTGCTGCTACATGCAAAATCCCGAAGACACAGACCCCGCAGACAGCGACAGTGAATTTGGACGTGACCCGGTCAGACTTCTACCGGTAATGACGTTCTGTCTAGGCATCTGATTGGCTCCCTATTGATTACGCATGCTCCTGACAGCACTTAACAGGACATTTTGCATTTTCATGTGGACAAAGATAATTTTAACACAAAGTTCTTGTGGACAGAATTATAAACACTGATCTCTGGTTTTAAAAATACCCAGCTACGTATGAACAGGGCCTTAGAGTAAGGGACCATGGTGGTTTCTTTAAAGTATGTGGGAGTCGTAGATAGACTTACTAGATATACAGACTAAAGATATCATTGTGTGGGTTGAACATCCTAAAGGATCTGATCACAGATATGCACAGCTGTCATAGTCTATTACGCAATGTCAATCAAACATTGCACTTAACCTGTTCTATTTCAAGTCAGAGCCTTGCACTTGAGGTGACACCATTCCTGGTCAAAGTCACCACAAAGCACCACATTATCCTCTTTTTTTGTAGTTGCACCTTCATAACCCGAAATCTTCCTGGTAAGAAGAAGAGTTCACTTTCTACCATATTATCTCTCAGTGCCTCACCTCACTATATCTCCCTCAACAGACCTTGAGTGTGCATCATCAATTCATGTCCCCAGCTAGTATCAAGTTCCAAGGCCAGCAGTCTACCCCCACATCACCCATCACCCATGAATGTGCAATTGAGCTCCCACCTTGTAAGATACACCCACGCAATCAAATGTCTCTTTTCTCACTTACTGAATAATAAGCCAGGGATGAATATATCAATATACTTTGATACGTTACTACAGGAGCTCAGATAAATGATACTATTTACTAAGTTGGACTCCGGAAGCGCTTATAATCTTTTTGCATTCAAGAAGGAAAGAAGTGGTATGAATTTTGGACACTATGAATACAGAGTTGTATCACGTAAGTGCTTTTGCACCTCCTTAAAGTTAAATTCATGATTTGCTGTGAGATAATACTGGCATCCTTATTTATAGTATACATTAATGACATTCTAATATATATTCCTGTTCCTATGAAACCAATATCAATAATGTGAGTCAAGTATTGTGTCAATAAAGCCTCCTAGAGAATCAGTTCTTTGTCAAATCAAAGAAATGTAAATTCCAGATGTTCCACATCTCCTTCCTTGGATATGTTATACGTGCAGATGGAGAAATGACCTGGCCAACATATTTCTTGCCTTCACAAATGCTTATTCTTGTTTTGTTTGTGGGTTTAATTCTGTTGCCCAACATCTAACCTCTATCCTTAATGAGAACACCAAGCTTTTACAATGGAAACATTTTTCCTATGGGCCTTCACCACAATTATACCCATTGTGCAATATCCTGATACAACTGAACTTATCATAGTGGATGTGGATGCTTCTGAAACTGTGTTGGGAGCAGTGTTGTCCAAACTTTTTGGTGAAAAACCAAAGTTACATCCCATCTGCTTTTTTTTAAGGGGTTGCCAACTGCTGCCAAAAATTATGATTTTTGTAACAGGGTGCTACAAGCTGTCAAGTTGGCTGTGGATGGTGGTGGGCCATGACTGGTTAGAAGAGGTCAATTATCTGTTCATCATGTTCACACATCTGAAGAATCTAAAGATCTGACATCAGCAAAACATCTTAACTTTCACCAAGTATGATTACTCTCTTCGCACACTTCCAATTCATAATTTCTTATGTCTGGTTTCAAGAATGGCAAGTATGATTTTCCATCAGGTTTTGTTGGGAGGTTCCATCAGGTTTTGTGGGATCCATATCTTGGAACATTGACAGAGAAAGTTTGACTCAACCACCTGCTCCACTTTCTAACATTTTCCCTTTTAACAAGAGCTTTTTAGCAACCTTTTTTGTACTTTTTTGATAGCAACCTTGTGAGAAAAACCTCATAAAATTGGTTTATATTTTGCTAGCCACTAAACGTATTTGAGATATGTTGAATTGGTGTGTGTGTTGGCAGCAGTCTTTGGGTATTAAAGACTGATAGCATGGGGGAAGTAACTGTACAGTCTGACCATAAGGGCCCAAATGCTTTGGCACATTTTTCCAGATAGCAGAAGGGTAAAGGGTTTTTGTATGGGGTGTGTAGGGTCATCCATGATGATGTTGAATTTCAGTATGTGTTTTCAGCATGTGTTGTAAGGTTGTGAATACTGTATGGTGAGAATAGGTTGTGGGTAGGTGACACGTGTTACTTTTCTAGTGCAACTAACAGGATCTCTTCTTCTGCTCATGAAAGTCCTGGTTTAATTTGAAACCTGGTTTGATCTGGTTTTATACAGCGCAGCTTTTGCTATTGGGCTTGCTTTTGAGTCCCCTGATGGCGCCAACAATTAGAATTATTTATTTATTTATTTTGTAAATTGCACTTGTTTATAAATTTATGAGAAATGTAATGTATGAATAAGGGTGTGAAAAAATAAGCTGATTGAATTTGGTTTATCAGATGCTTTTTGAATATCAAGTTTCAGAATTAGTCCCCTCTTTCCTAGTGTAGTAACCACTGTTGTTTTGGGAGGCCTTTCCACTAAATAATGGAATGTGGTAATAAAGATTTTTCAATGTAGCCACAACAGCATTATTGAGATCAGGCATTAACGTTGGGTGAAGAGGTCTAACATACAGTTAGCATTCTTGTTTATCCCAATAGAGTTCAGTGGGGTTGATGTGTGTACCGTTTAAGTTATTCCACTCAACTGCTAGCAAACCATATCTTTATGAACCCAACTTTGTGCAAGCATTTTCATTCTTGAACAGGTTTGAACCTTTGAACCTCTCTCCTAGTTCTAGTAAAGAAAATTCTAATTCTCCCGGATACAGGCATCCTATTCATTTGTCTGCATCAAACTTTGTTACAATACTTTAATATCACCCATATTACCCATAGATGCCAGTTGCCCACAGACTTTTTACCATATGTTGAACATATGCACATTAGCTACAGCAATAGCATTATATACTAAATGCCCCTATTTTTCTCATGCAACACACACCTTACTGCTCAGAAGTGCTGGTTTATTTGAGTGTGAGCAAAACAGAACTAAATAATGGCACAAGCCATAAAAAGAGGCATTTTTTAACCCAGTTATCACAGTAGGATATGCTGGCTAGGTTTGCTTTGGCTTATTAGTTTACTTTTGCACAAGATTGGCTTCACATATTGTACATGCATATTATATGACCCCAAGATCAACATTAACCTAATTAGAATGCAATCACTGATCTACGTTCCCTGAGACTTTATACCAAATAATGTTGTACCGTTAAATGCCTTCAAATAACATTGAGCATTTAAAAAAAATCACCCTTAACTTAATAAGGCTCTGAATAATTTTTCCTGTAAGTAGAATGATCCAGTAAAATGGATATGATATTTTGCAGTACTATGATTTTCTGCGGCACCATTTTCTGTAATTTATTCAAATTAAGAATACAATTAAATATTCAAACATTATTTGCATGTGCATATTCCTTATATGAGTGTGAATATTGAATACATTTTTTAAATGTAACTGCAAAGTGTGCATTTGCATTTCAGTTTCTACAGCCATTACATAATATTGCTTCAAGGAAGATCTATTTGATGGTTTATTTTTAATGTTCAAGCCATTTCTGCATACCAGAACCCAGTTTCAGCCCTGAAAGATGTTCTTCACCATCAGGTTTTCATTTCATACAAGCAGGCACACCAGCTGGAACCTTTCTTATGAGCCTTGACACTTTATCTGGGTCAAGATTCACACAATCATAGAGGCACAGGCATGGGAAAGGTACTCAGTGGTTTGTTAGACCTGGAACTGAATATGTAAATTATAATATGTCCATGGTTGATGACAAATGTTAACCTATTTGTATTCGTTCATCCAATTCACAGGATGGTATGACTAGACAAGTGTGTACCAAAGAAAGTTCTATTCCTTTCATTTTGTTTTATTAAAAAGTTCAATGGAAACATTTTATGTGGATGATTCCTGCACCCCATAAATTGTGGCACTTAAAGTTTCCCTGAGCTTAAAAACATAATTATTTAATCCTCTTTA
The DNA here is from genome assembly GCA_030014305.1 of Clarias laeviceps. Lineage (NCBI taxonomy): Eukaryota > Metazoa > Chordata > Actinopteri > Siluriformes > Clariidae > Clarias > Clarias laeviceps. The sequence goes on along the minus strand of JAQMYJ010000015.1, from coordinate 15,976,567 downwards.
ATAATTTGTTCTAATTATCAACACTTTGATGCCAGTTTCTTTAGTGTACTGTATTTATCCTTTACATCCCATAAAAGGGCCTATAAGTTCCACCTGACAAACAGATGCAGCCTGTTCCATTACACAATGTACTGACCCTCCTCTACCCAGTCCTTAAATAAAAAAATAAAAAAAGGACTAATACTAGCCATATACTTTTTGGGTGGTCACAGCCTGAGACACACACACAAAAAGACCATGACAATTGCCTGGACACCTTAGGGTCTATCAGTTCTAAAAAATACTTAAGTATAAGGCCATATAAAGCCTAGAATCATTGCAGTCCTTTACCAATGATACATATAACAAGCAAATAGTTGTTTATTCAATTAATGTATGTACCTGTTCCATCTTATCATTCTCTCCCTCACTCACTCATCATCAATACTGCTTTATCATCAGAACATCAGAATGGATAGGTGATTTAAGTGATTTGGCATGTGGCAGACGCACGGGTCGGTGCATTTCTGAAACTGCTGATTGACTGAGATTTTCATGCACAGCCATCTCTAGGGTTTATAGAGAAAGGTCTGAAAAAGAGAAACTATCCAGTAAATGGTAGTTTTTTGGACAGGAAGTCAAAGGAGAATGGCCAGACTGGCTTGAGCTGATAGTAAGGTTACAGTAACTCAGATAAAATCTCATTACAATTGAGGTATGCCGAAGAGCATCTCTGATTGTACAACATGTCAAACGTTGAAGAAGATGGACTACAGCAGCAGAAGACTAAATTAGGTGCTGTCTGTGTCTGCTAAGAAGAGGAAACTGAGAGGCATTAACTCATCGAACATGGGCAAAAGAAGACTGGAAAAACATCGCTGAATGATGCTGTCTGATGAATCTTTACATCTGGTGGGACATTCAGATCTTAGAGTCAGAAAATGGTGCAAACAACATGAAGGCAAGGCTGCTGCTGGCGGTGTAATGGTGTGGGGATATTTTCTTGGCTCATTCTGATAAATCAGCCTGCAGTTGTGTTTGTGGTAATTTAAGTATGCAATTTAGTATAGTACACAGTTTACATACTACATGTTGAGTATAAAAATATAAAAATAACATTACACTACTCTATATAGTTTTGTTAAGTAAATTACTGGGCAAAAGGCCCCTTCCTAAGCCACATGGTTCCCAAGACATAAGCATTGATAGTTGCTGTGAGTCCAGGGAGTGTATAAGTGGCACTGGCACCCCATTGAGGGTGTACCCCGCCTCGTGTCCTAAGTCTACTGGGATAGGCTCCAGGCCCCCTGCGACCCTGTATACTGGATAAAGCGCTATAGATGTTGAGTGAGTGAGGGAGAGAATGAGGGGTGTGACTTGGCTCTGCTGTAGCACCTGTCCTTCCTACACAACAAACTTACAGACAGAGAAAATGTAACCTGATATCTTACATTAAATTGAATGACATTTGTCCCCTGCTTCTGATTCTTCTGATATATCGTAAACCATTACATGGTCGAGGTTTGCTTCTTTGTTTGAAGAGAGGAGGCTTTAAACTTGCAGAAGGTTATGTTCGTGCACTTCAAAAATTGGGGTCAGCAGGGCAATTTTTTCTAAGTGATTCAGTAGGCATTTTTTGCGAAAATCAGCCCCTGTGCAAAATTAATAGATTTCTGTGGGAATTGGTGTGGGTCCCAAACAAATATTCATAATAATCCATAATTCATAATTCATAATTAGTCCATTTTGTTCCATAGTACTTGGGAACCTGGGTGAAAATTTTGATATAAGTTTTGTGGGGTTGCATGTAAAATGGAGGGAGACACAGCCACTTAGTCCTAAAGGGGAGTTCTTGAGGAAGTTAAGGGCCCAGTTTCCCCACCAATACTACTCTCATAAAATGTCATGAGAGTAGTATTGGATCCACTCTCATTTAAGTTTGCACTTAAAAATTGTGCCCCTCTGTCATGAACTAACCTGGGAAGACCAGAAGATGTAGCTTTAGCGGTTAGCCCAGTGTAGCGTGGATGGTAAACCCAAACGCGG
>JAQMYJ010000015.1:15929220-15942653 GCA_030014305.1 Clarias laeviceps | reverse complement strand
CGCTGGACGGGTAGTCGTCCAGTGTACATTATAAATTTTGATTCAGTTAATCAAATTAACCCGAATCGTTAAAGATTTGATACAACTCTGACCCAGAGCTAAACATTACTTATTAATGATGAAGAATGCGTTGGCATTGCGTCCACAGTAAAATGTCTACACGTATTGGTGGACAATGCAACCGTCATTCGTTGTCTTTATTATGTAACCCTACATATTAATGATGAAGAATGCCGGCAGCCATTCATTGTCATTATTACGTTAAAACCCTACAGTGTATATCCGTAGAACACAATGACCATTGACGATTATAATATACTTTGCCCACTCTTTTGTAATGCATGCCATTTCAAGTCTGTGTCTTAATTTTGAGACTCCTTCCACATTTCTTTAGACATATGCAAAATACACAAATCCTGAACTTGAGTAAAAGCAGAGATTTCCTAGGGCAAATAATAGTCAAATTAAAGATATATGTTGCCCATTTATGTTAAGTGTACTTGAATAAAAGTAGCATCTTTCAGGAAGATATAGTGGAGCAAAAGTAAAAATTGTCTTCAAATAAAGTGCAGATATATGAACTACGCACTTAAATACAATAACAAAGTAAATTTACATTTATGCTCTGCAGTTATTTTAGTATTTTATGCCCCTGAACTTCCACAAATGTAAATGTATTTTATTGGGATTTTATGTGATAGACCAACACAAAATGGCAAATAATTGTCAAGTGGGAAGACAGATGCTAAATGGTTCTCTTTTTTAAAAAATTTTTTTATTATTTTTTTTTTTACAAATAATAACTGAAAAGTGTGGCATGCGTTTGTTTTCAGCCCCCCTTAGTCAATACTTTGTAGAACCACCTTTTGCTGCAATTACAGCTGCAAATATTTGGGGTATTTCTCTACTCGTTCAGACATCTGACATTCTTTGCAAAATAGCTCAGCCTCAGTCAAATTGGATGGAGAGCGTCTGTGAACAGCAATTTTCAAGTCTTGCCACAGATTTCCAATTGGATTTGGGTTTGGACTTTGACTGGGCCATTCTAACACATGAATATGCTTTGATCTAAACCATTCCATTGTAGCTCTGGCTCTATGTTTAGGGTCGTTGTCCTGCTGGAATGTGAACCTCCACTCCAGTCAAAAGTCTTTTGCAGACACTAACAGTTTTTCCTCTAAGATTGCACTGTATTTCAAATTTTATTTGTCACAGTCATACACAGCATGATATGCAATGAAATGCTTATATGACCATCCATGACCTTAAAAATAAAAGCTTATTAATAGGAAATAAATATGAATAAAAAATAAATACAGTAGAAAATAAATTTAGCTAGGATAAAATAAAAATATTCTGTACAATATAGAAAATATAGAAATTTTTGTGTAAATAAAGAAAAACTACTGGGGGTGTGCAAATATGCAGGAAAGTGTCTTATTAAAGTGACCTGTGCGCAGTGATCCAAGAAATGAAATATAAATATGTAAGTTTGCATGAATATGCAGGTGTCCATAAGTGTCCATGAATGTCCATGATGAGTGCAAAGAGACAGTGTCATAATTGTGCATGTTTAAAAATGGTTTTTGTCCTGTATGGTGTTGTGTTTGAGAGACCTTATCACCTGCGGGAAGAAGCTCTTCCTCAGTTTCTCTGTGTTCGCCTTCAGGGAGCGGAAACAGAGAGAACAGACAATTGCAAATTGCAACAGAGAGAACAGACAATTGCTGAGGTGGTTGAGGTCCTTCATGATCTTCCTGGCCTTGGTCCAGCACCGCTTGTTGTAGATTGAGTGCAGGTCAGGGAGTTCGGTGCGGATGATGCGCTCAGCTGATTGCACCACCCTCTGTAGAGCACGTCTGTCCTGCATGGTGCTGTTTCCGAACCAGGTCGTGATGTTTCCCAACAGGATGCTCTCTATGGTGCAGGAGTAGAAATTCTTGAGCACCCTGGAGGGCAGTCTGAAGTCTCTTAAGCGTCTAAGGTGGTAGAGACGCTGCCAGGCCTTTTTCACAATGGTATTGTCATGACAGGACCATGACCGGTCCTACATGATGTGAACACAGAGGTATCTCAAGCTGTCCACTCTCTCCACTGGGCTCCTGTTGATGACGGGGGTCTGGTAGTTCCTCTCCTGCTTTGTGCTAAAGTTCACTATCAGCTCCTTTGTCTTGCTGACGTTCAGGAGTTCCTCTGACACCATTTCTCCAGATTTCCAATCCCCTCTAGGTAGGCCATCTCATCGTTGTTCGTGATCAGGCCTACCACTACGGTGTCGTCAGGAAACTTGATGTGAAGTTGATAGTGGCCACGAAGTCGTACGTGTACAAAGAGTACAGCAGGGGGCTCAGAACACAACCCTGGGGGGCTTCAGTGCTGAGTGGGGGAGGCTGAGACATGTCTGTCCATCCTCACTGCCTGTGGTCTGCCAGTTAGAAAATTGGATGAGCTGAGACACATAGATGAGCCGAGTCCCAGGTGCTCCAGCTTGGTGGTGAGTGTGGAGGGAATTATGGTATTAAATGCTGAGCTGTAGTCGCCAAAGAGCATTTTAACATAATTCCCCCTTCTAGTGTCCAGGTGAGTGAGTGATGTATGGAGGAAATGAGAGATGGCATTATCTGTAGAGCGGTTCGGGCGGTATGCAAACTGTAATGGGTCCAGTGTGTCAGGTAGTGAAGAAATGATGAAGTCTCTAACCAGCCGTTCAAAGCACTTCATCATCACTGAGGTGAGGGCTACAGGGCGATAGTCATTGAGGGAAGCAGGATGGGGTTTCTTTAGGACAGAAACAATGATGGACTCCTTAAAGCATGTGGGGATCACTGACTGAGATGACGAGAGGTTGAATATCTCTGTGAACACAGGTGCTAGCTGGTCTGCGCAGGCTCTGAGGACTCGACCTGAGATGTTGTCTGGTCTTGCTGCTTTCCTGGTGTTCACTCTCCTCATGTCATGCTCGGAGATGATGAGCGCATTTCCGGTGTCCTTTCCGGCACCAGTATTTGGCTCCAGACAGCTTCCCATTAACTTTGACCAGGTACCCTGTCCCTTCTGATAAAAAGCATCCCCACAACGTGATGCTGCCACCACCATGCACAGTGTTGCTTTCTGGCACGCACAGTTTGTATTTCAGCCCAAAAATACTTTGGTCTTGTCTGACTAAAGCACCTTCTTCCACATGTTTGCTGTGTCCCCCACATGACTTATCACAAACTGGTCTTCTTGTGGCTTTCTTTCAACAATGGCTTTCTTTTTGCCAGACCAAAAGGTCTTGACACCAAAAGGTGTCCTGTGGACAGATTTCCCCACCTGAGCTGTTTAACTCCGCAGCTTCTCCAAAGTTTAAATGGGCCTCGTCTGCTTTTCTGATTAATGCTCACCTTGCCCGCCTGTCAGTTTAGGTGGACTGCAGGCCCGGACTGGACATCGGGAGCACCGGTTGGATTCCTGGTGGCCTGACAACTGATTTGGCCTGCTGCCTACCAGCGTTTTTTTTTTTTTTTTTGGTAATAATTAATATATTGATTTTTATTATTGGCCATCCAATGTATTAAACTGACGTGAAATCAATTAGTTAATGAAATACTAATAATATAAAAATTTATCTGTTCATTAATCTGATTTTGTTAGTCTTGACTGGCATGTTACGTTATGTCTACTGCGTGCCTCCGCACCTCCCCAGACTGACAAAGCATTTAAACAGACATGCTAGGATGGAGAGAAAGCGGCCAGGTGGAGCATAAAGGAAAAGGGCATGCAAAAAGCACTTCAAGAAGAAGCAGCGAAATGTTTCAAAATTTTCTATCTATTCAGGGCTTCAAGTGCATCATCAAGTTTCATCTGTAAATGACTAGTTATTTTTTTATTGTAGCATTGAACCGCTAGCAAATATTTGATATACAGTAGCACCCCTACTATCATCACTTAAAATACTACATCCTAAAAGACATTAATATTATTTGTTGTAAAGTTACATGAGTATTTTAGCATACAAAAAAAATAATCATATAGTACAGACATGAACAGAAATGAGTCATAATCTGCTTTTTCAGTCTGATTTTTTGAAAAATATGTCATAATGTCATTATTGTTCAAATTTTTACATTTAGGAAAATTATGTCTGCCCATTTGTGAGCATCTGATCACACATTGGATTCAGGCAGGGACTGAGACAAGTAGAAGGAAAATAAGAAAATGTTTTTTTTTAACATACTGAATGCAATTTGCTTTGCTAATTTGAGTATCTAAGTCATTTTAAGATATATATATATATATATATATATATATATATATACACACACACATCTAATTACAATAAGGTGATTGTACAATTTTATGCACAATATAAATTATTGTGTGAATAAAATATTGCCTCATTTAAAAATCTTAGTTTTCATTTTATTCAAATTTAAAAAATGTCACAACTTTTCCAGAATTCGGGTTGTATTAGAGGAAAAATAAGGCTGTCTGTGGTTTTTAAATTTATTTGGGTGCATACAGTAGGATGGCCTGGGTTGGTGCAGGATTTCCCGGCCTGAAGTTGTGTCCTGGTGGACTGCCATGTCTTGGTAGGTTTGAAGTTGTGCCATACTCTTTTCATTTTCAGATAATGGAACCTTCAGTGCTTTGTGAAGTTTAAAGATTGTGTTTTTTTTTGTTTTTTTTTTAATAACGTAACCTTGCTTTAAACTTCTCCACACCTTTATCCCTTACCTGAATTACACACAGGTTGACTCCATTTACTAATTAGGTGACTTCTGAAGGCAGTTGGTTCCACTGGATTTTAGTTAGGGGTATCAGCATAAAGGGGGCTAAATATAAATGCACTTTATTTCGAAAAAAAAAAAAATCAACATTTTTTGCACCACTTTACAATTATGTGCCACTTTGTGTTACCACACTACCTACCATCCATCCATCCATCGACAAGAAACAGTTGTGCACATCTCTTTTACTGAATATGGGCATGGTTTTTGGCTTAAAGTACACATCACTACTGTATGTTCAGCACGCTTGCCTTGTTCAACAGAGCACACCATGTAAAAGTTCAGCTAGAGCTACACTCGCAAAGCTTTTATTCACTACATATTACAGAGGATGATTTTTATGTTTCTGTCAGGCAGTAGTGGGAAGTGTGTCAAATTGGCAAGTGAGAGTGTTTAATGTCTCATTCAACCTTACTTTGGCATATTACATTGCTTTACAGTATGTTGCTTTATGCTGTCATCTAAAATGTTACATTTGAGGTCAGAGAAGTACTGTAGGGTCTTTATAATAAACTAATAACTTTCAGTACTTTTGTGATAAAAAGGTTTAATTAATGATATATTTCTGCTCTAATGCCTACTGAGATTGAGGGAGACCTCAAGAGTTCTGACATAGTGACTTTTTATTTAGTAATTTTTTTAATGACATAGTACAGGATTTTAAGATGCTGTCAAATGCTTTTTCTATGCACTCCATATACAGGAGCAATTCACAGAGAAGCTGCAGTGCCTATGTAGAGTCTCTCTCTCTCTCTCTCTCTCTCTCTCTCTCTCTCTCTCTCTCTCTCTCTCTCTCACTGTCTGTCCCAAGAGCTATAAACTGATATGCAGCTTTTAAGGATGTTTTCTGGTTTTTAAAAGACGTCTGTGAAAAACAAGGATTGTGCAGGAGCTCACAGTATACATGAGCAGTGATTTTTGTGTGCTCATGTACTGTCTATTGATTGCAATACATTTAACATATCGAACGTCTTATTAACTCTTGGTCTTCTGTAAACTTAATGTGCACTAAAGTAATACACATATTGGCACCTCATAAAAAATTAAGTCACGGAATGATTCCTACATTTTCAGCATTAAAAAGCATGAGCATAAAAATATCTTCAATTTTGTCATGAATCTATTGTGTTTACATGTACAATAGAATTGTGAGGACAGGAGATGAAGTACATGAAGTGTTTAGCGTGACCTTTTAAATTCTTAATGCTATCTGAAACATAACCACTGTATTTTTACAATCCATATTGTTTCTTTTGCAGATCTTTTCACAATTTGACCCCATGGTGTGAAAACATTTTTAAGATATTACACAAATGTCAGGGAGGGAGAAGTTGCTAAAGGTAAGAATATTTTCTTGATCATATCTTCATGATCATATGTTATATTTTTAGAGTAGATCCATGTTGCTTTCAGATGCTATTTATCATGAATAGTATATGAAATTTACAGGCTAGAAATTTTAAGTAACCTTAAGATGCTGTGCTCATTCAAGATATGATCGTTCTCTCAGTAAACATTAAAGATGTCAACATTTAATGTGTACATTAAATGCTCAGTGTTTCACTTTATTAGCACCTGATAATTATGAATTTAGGTTTGGAAAATAATTATGCCTTACTGTCCTCATATGAGGAGCGCACAAGGATACGTAATTTGTATTGTAACAGGTATGGTACACGGACAGAGCACAAGTGAAGCAGGTGTTAACTTCTCAACAACTGTTCTTAATGAAAGCTTTGGTTTGGCATCAAAGTATGCAGTTCTTTGTGAAGTACACTATGTGCAGTGAAAGCATAGGCTTTACAGCCATCTCGGTGAAGGTCGCAGAGGCGCACAGTCTTGTGCAGAATAGGTGAGACCAGCGGAATTGAGCAGGAAACGCATAATAACTACAATCTCAAAAAAAAAAGGTAGACAGTGGTACAAATAATGTTCTTCGAAGAATAGTTTTGATAAACGTACCCTTAATAGGACAGAAAAGACCTCTGATGATACATTTTTTACCTTTTATTAGGTTTAAAAGAAAAAGACAGTCCGAGATAAGTTTAAAACCGAATTAAGAGAAGAGGAGTTATTGTTTCTTATTGGTAATGTGAATTTGATGACTCTGGCATTGAGATTCAGATTAATATTTGTGATTTCTCCCTAAGTTTATTTTTAACCTTTTTTTTTTCTGAGGCAGTGGTCTGGAACTTCTGGTTGATTAAATGTGGAATGACCAAATATTATTAAAATATTAACTCAATTTACTCACCCATAACAGCTGCTGTTTGTTGGCTGGGAGGGTCCCCTTAGTGTCATGTGCAGAGTTTGAGGCTTTGCGGATTCTATTAACAAATGACAACAAATAAAGCAAATGCTTATCAAGAAGAAAACTCAGAGAAGTGTTTTGTTTAGGGACCGTCTAAAAAGTGCATGACCAAGACCCATTTCAAATGTAAAACCAACTGTACTATAATCCACTCTATCCTTGCCTATAATTACAACCATTCCCTTTGGTATTCCCAGCGGTAAGAATCAACATGCCTATGTGTGGTTTGCGAATTAAATGCTTACCGCTAATCTTGAGTGGCAGATTTCTTGTCCAAACAGTGGTAAGAATGTCATTCGCAAGCCACATCGACCTTTTTCAGCTTGTTGATTCTTACGGCTGATTGAACGAGACATCTGTTACTCAAAATATACAGGAAGTACTGCATCCTCATGGACATTTAGATGTATTTTCATTTAAGGATTAATTTCAGTATTTCAGGATTGTACAGCACTTTGGTCAACTAAGTAGTGTTAAATGTGCTTTTAAAATAAATCTGACTTAACTTGGCAGTACTTCTTGTATGTTTTGAGTGACAGATGTCTCTTCCAATCAGCGCTAAGAATTTAATTTGCGAACTATACCTACCTTTTCCGGTTTGACTGAATTGTCGTTGTGTTTTCTCATTTGGTATTTTGTTTCTGGATATGTCGTTGTGTTTTCTGATTTGCTATTATGTTTTCGTTTTTGTTGTTTTTGTTTTAGGTTTTGTTATTTTGTTTGAATTTTTATTTTATTTTCGGTTTTGTTGTTTTGTTTTTGAATGTTATTTTGCTTTCTTTTTTGTTTTTTTGTTTTGCACTTTTTGGCCACCGTAGAAATGCATCTGCAAATGGACTTTGCTTTTTCATTTGAAATTTGGCAGTCAGTGTTCGTTCCCAAAGGCGAAAAATTTCATTTAAATTATGTTACACTTTATGCATCCACATATGGGAAACGCAACTGCAAATGCAATTTGCAATTCCTTTTGAAAAATGTCCGGGATATCACTCCATAGGTTGGTGAAGACAAATCGTACAGTTATGCATATTTAAGCACGTCTCAGTTTTAGAATGGAAGAGTATAAGAGGAAGACGTTATTGTTTTCCTTGCACACATGCTATTTGCTTCTACCTGCTTCCAACTGATTTCTGTTTGCCTGTGCCTGAAAAAAAAGGTGACCCTGGCATTGTTTAATAAACCAAGTTTGAAAACAGTTTGTATCATATGTTGCAAATCCATCGTGCTAATTAAAGCAGTAATTTGAAACGCCACCATGAGATTGACACAGGTTGCGAGAGCAAACGTATCTGCAGCAGTCTGATGTGAGGGCATGTAATATACCTGTAATATAACTATTTAGTTATTATTATTATTAAATGCACAATCACAGTCATACGCAGTATGATATGCAGTAAATGCTTGTGCAATTGCTGATGACCTAAAAAAGTAAAAATACGGTTTAAATAGTATGAAATAAGAGAAAAATTATACAAATATTAAAATATAGAAAAATATATAAAAACTTTAAACTGTAAAAATTTACAATATGTACAAATAATAAAATTGAATTGAAATAGAATTGGAATATAGAAAAGCATGTCCAGTCATGAGCAAAACAATGTGCAGAATAATGTGCAAAGTTCCAAGTTCCAGGGAGTGCTAAATGTGCAAATGTGCGTTGATATGTAATGTGTAATGCGCAATGTGATGAGAAATGAGATTGTTATTGTGTAAAAAAGCAGATCAAAGTGTTAATTGAGAGTGCATATAGCCTGCGGGAAGAAGCTTCTCCTCAGTTTCTCTGTGTTGGCCTTCAGCGAGCGGAAGTGATTTCCTGGCTTCCATTGCTGGGGAGGTCCTTCACTATCTTCCTGGCCTTAGACCAGCACCGCTTGCTGTAGATTAAGTGCAGTTCATGTGCTCAGCTGATGGCACCATCCTCTGTGGAGCTTGTCTGTCCTGCATGGTGCTGTTCCCAAACCAGGTGTGCAGGGTAAAAGTTTCTAAGCACCTTAGAGGGCAGTCTAAAGTGTCTCAAGCATCTGAGGTGGTGGAGACACCGCTGGACTTTTTTCACCATGGTGGTGATGTGACAGGACCATTACAGGTCCTGCATGATTTGAACACCGAGGAATCTGAAGCTGTCCACTCTCTCCACTGGGCTCTCATGATGACGGGAGTCTGGTAGTTCCTCTCCTGCTTTGTACTGAAGCCCACCATCATCTCTTTGTCTTGCTGATGTTAAGGAGGAGGTTGTTCCTCTGGCACCAGCTCTCCAGATTTCTAATCTCCTCCAGGTAGAAATACTTATTGTGGTCGGTTATCAGGCCCACCATGACAGTGTCATCAGCAAACTTGATGATGGTGGTGGAGTTGGTAGTGGCCACGTAGTTATAGGTGTATAGTGAGTATAGCAGGGGGCTCAGAACACAACCCTGGGGGGCTCCAGTGTTGAGGGTGAGGGAGGCTGAGACATGTCTACCCTTACTTACTGAACTGTAGTCTACAAACAGCATTTTGATGTAATTGCCCTTCCTAGTGTCTAGGTGAGTGAGGGATGTGTGAAGGAACTGCGAAATGGCATCATCTGTAGAGTGTTTCCTTTTTAACCTACTTTCTGTCACTATCTGCAAATTATAAGTCTTTGAGCTGTGAACCTTTGTTTCAAAATAGTTAGGCTACATCAAAATGCACTCTATTATTTATTCTTAATTTTATTATTCAAGTAGGATTTTCTAATGTTATTTACACAATTAAAATATGAAACCCATTCCTTCATGTTGGGCAGTATTTTCTAATATTTAGGAGATTACATTTTCATGTTATTTCTATTCATAATATGTATTGCACAAATTAATGGGATTGTTAATATATTTGTATTTTTTTATATTATTTTTTAATATTGAATCTAGCTATGGAAAAAAGTGGGAGGAAGTATCCAATTACTGTATGTATCTTCAAAGTCATACCCAGGAGGACATTACAGTAATATAAGTATCTAGATAAAGTTACAGAGTCAAAACCTGTGGAGATTTGCCTACAAATTCAAAATAATGGGTTGGTAATTTACTAATATATAATCTGGTATAATGTTAATGTTTCTAAAGCTGTTAAAATTGCCATATCAATGTAGAACCCTGGTCTGGGGCCAGATGAGTGGTTAAAACCAGAGAGGAAGCGAAGGATGTCTTTTTGAAGAATTTCATTCTTCCATTGGAGGGCAAACTGGCATCATTAAAACAAGACATGCCATATCGTCCAGATTTTAGTGGTTTGGCATGACCGTCGACATAAAGAAACAGGTTATTTATTTATTTTATTTTTTTTTTAGGGTTTTTGTGTGGGAGAGGGTGGGGGGTTGCAATGGTGTAGAAATTAGATAAACTTTGCAAGCCTTAAAGATCTTAGAATGTCACAAGTGTCAAAAAGTTGGGAAACCCTTGGCTGCCGATCAGCCAGAGTGTATTCAGGTACGTTTCACATGCATTTTTACTTACAACTATGTTAGAAAAGTGCTAGGACACACATCTTACATACGGTATATACTGTACATACATTCATACATACAGTGTACACACACACACACACACACACACACACACACACACACACATACACACACATAGTGGCCAAAAGTATTAAGACAAAAGTAGTCTTTATGGATTTGGCTTTTGTTTGTCTGGTGCATTCCATGGATGCTTGGTCAGATTTGACATGTTGTGCTCCAATGGTTTTTTCTGTGGGATCAGACTGGACAGGCTGGCCTTTGGTACCCACAGGCAGAAATGAGCCTTGGGTTCCCATCATACTGTTGTTAGGTAACTGGTATATAATTTGATATTTAATGTAAATGTGTTAATGTTATGTGGAGTTAGTTAATGTTGTAGCTTATATATAAACGTTTAAGATGTAGTATTACACATAATAAAATAAACTTGTTTTTTTTTTCTAGGTGTCTGATGTCTGGGCATAAATCAATGTGGGCATTTTTTGGCCATACACTGCTGATGGTTTTCAGTTTATTCTGACAGCCATTGACTACTTTTTCAAAGTGGGTGGAAGCTTTCCCATTGGAATCTAAAACTGCAGCTGAAGTTGCACAACAACTTTTTATTTTATTTTTTTATTATATACAGCCTACAGACAGATAGTGTCCGATCAAGGGAGAGAATTTGTTAATGAAGTAAGTGCTTTTTAAAAGTACAAAAATGAGTTGTAAGGGAATTTTGAGCAATTGTTTTGCACTCTCAAAATCACCTTTTTAAAGATCAGCCATACACTTCATACACAACTGCTGTGCATTAAAAGTGAAACAGCAGCCTATTACCCCCAAACTAACGACCTTGATGAAAAGACCAACGATAACATTAAACACTTAACTTTACCAAACACTCTCCATTTCTTTTAATGTATGGTACAGAGGCAGTGTTTCCTTCAGAGGTTCCTGTGAACATGCCTTAAATCTTTACAGAATTTATATTTGCTTTGTGAGAATACTCTGTTAAATTATGTCTTTCACATTTAACTTAAATATAAAAAAATGCACCTCATTTAAACATAGTTGTTATTCTATCCCAAATTGTTTTAGAACTGTAGCTTTCCAACCTAATTCTTCCTTGAGATTCTGCACACTCAGACTTTGTTCAGTCTAAAAACAAGAAAGTGGAGGCTAGAAAATAGAATAATCATGAACAATGAAAGATCAGAAGGTTTGGCATCTTGTCAAGCAGCTGAACACTACATCCAAGTCCTTATCCAAGTCCTCAGCAGACTTTAAAGAGAGCAAATCCTGAACAGCATGATGACAGTGACACAGCAGAAAGGACATTAATTGTGTTTGCCACAAAAAATAATCCATAAAGTACTGAAGGCTCCAAAGAGGTAAAAGTAGTGACAAGCAGCCAGAAAAAAAAATTCTGTGAAGAAGAAAGTGTTGTATTCAGAGTTGTACTTCTGGGACTTTGGACACTTTTTACCAATTTGCCTATTCTACCAGTTCGTTATTTGCATAATGTGGTTTGGCAAATTTGGTTTTCCCACTTACAGTATTAACTTGTTGGTCACAAGTTAGAAACAAGGGGTGGAACAATTATAATTATTCATTACCTATTTTTACTGTCTTATTCTTGAATAGAACAAAAGGATGCATTTAACTCTCAGTGTATATTGTTGGCTGTATTCTACTGTATTTTCATGCGCTATGTAATATTTTTTTATATTTTAAATGTTTATATCTTACTAAAGTACACATAATACATGCATCATCCCATGATTTATACACAAGCTATCTCACAAAATTTCTAAATCCATGTACACATGATTTACCTGTGGTACAAATATAGTGCTGAGAAATACATTCATGACCAACATGTGTTTGTGTTAACTTGATGCAGACTGTTTTGATGTTTAAATGTAAAGAAAAAAAGCATATACAAATCAAATATATCAAATATTTATATATAAATCAAAAAAAAAATTTAATGATTAATGTAAGTCTCATAACATAATAATGTGTCAGAACTACATTCTGATAAAGTAATAATGTGTCAAAATCTGCTGCTTATGTTAAAACTATAGGAACTACATTCTCATCAAGTAATAATGTGTCAGAATCTGTGACATGTTAACAGTATAATGTAATGATGATGACACTCCTCACTGTTTCATTTGGTGAGGAATGCCTGTGACACGCTCACAGTATGACATAAAAGTTGATGATGACACTGTCTACTGTTACATTTAGGGAACACCTGTGACATGCCTATGCCAGGAACAGAATGTGTGGCTTCGTGCAGCATGCTGAGAGTGTGGACATGTATTTAATAGAGTAACTATTTCTGTCTATCCAGTGTTTTGATGTAATTCAACTGGCTTATTAAGGATACTACATAGTGGACCTTGTTTAGTAAAGTTTCATTTGTTTGATTTCAGATTTTTTTATGATTGTTTATAATAGGACAGTCTCTGGAATCTCTGCACATTTCCATTTTACATAAATCTCCCAAATGTTAGAAATTAAAAACAAAATGTTGGTTGTAACATGAATTTAGCAGTGACTATCTAGCATTTGTTTGTCCATCTTGATGTACTGTAACAACTTGCTTGATTAAATGTTTTTTCTTTTCAATGTCTGAATTTAAATTGCATTTTATATATTTGTGTCAGACAGTGCTGCTGCAAGCTGTGCCTCCGATTTTTAATTGGCAAATGTAAATATGACAAAATGAAAAGCTCTTTTTGGCCACCAAGCTTTGCTGAATCCTTAGCTTAAGCTTACTTATCTATATATACCAGTGGCGGCTACTGGTCTGTCAAATAGGGGAAGCTCATTTTCGGCTTCACTTTCACGGCTCATTTTCACTTGAATGCGA
>JAQMYJ010000015.1:15842707-15860183 GCA_030014305.1 Clarias laeviceps | reverse complement strand
TGGGTTTACCATCCACGCTACAAAGGGCTAACCGCTAAAGCTACGTCTTCTGGTCTACTCAGGTTAGTGCTTGACAAAATGTAATCCGTTATTTAGACAATTTATGTAATCCATGAGCCAGACAGCAGTTATTCCCAATCCCTTAGTGTGTGTGTGTGTGTGAAAGTTGTCCTACAAGCCCCACCCGATAAATCCCCATGTTGGTTTGACTGTGCGAGGACCGATGCACGGAAAGATGGAAACCTAATCACAGCGCCAAAACTCACGGTGAATCATGATGAACCATACTTACGGCCACCGCGCGAACCTGCTTTTATTTTAGTAGTTAACAAATTATGGGCCAAACGCTGAGTGATGATGGTAGAATAAGTATGAAGGTCTTGACTAAAACAACATTTATGGGGAATCACAAAGGAGTTTTAATGTTCTGCAATGGAAAAGTACTCTAACTGGTTACTTTTATCAGAAAGTAGCGCTGTAATGTAACTGATTACTTTTTAAAGACAGTAATTTTGTAATGTACTGTAATTAGTTACTTTAAAAAGTAACATCCCCCAACACTGGTCATCATAGTGTGTGAAGGGCCCTATTGTTTTCCTAAGCATTTTCCCCCCCATCATTTTGGGCTTTTGGGGGGTCCTGCTCAATAACTCATGAAAATTGGCAGACAGGTTGGAATCTGCTGCCATTGGAATGTCTGAGAGTCTGGGCCCCAGACGTGGCTCAGGGCCCTCACACAAGATTTTGCTGCATAGCTCATACATACTTGCACATTTGCACGCGAAACCCGATATACATTTAGAGCTCATTGAGCTGAACAACTTTCACATTGCAGGTCATGGGTTCAACTCATCAGGAAGTCAATATTTTGTGTTGATTGCCCAAAGGAATTTGATACACTTATCCTAGGGAATTGCCATGATTGCCACCGACCAGGCTTGTGTGGTCTAAAGATATTGAGGATGCAAATTGAGGATGCCCAGGTGGCGATGGCGCAGGGTGCTTGGGCCCGCTCATCATTGCTTGCAACTATTATTATCATCTTAGTGTCTACATAGAAATAACATTGACAAGAATGCAGATACAGGGCAAACCAATACATGCATATAAATAAAATCATACAGAGCGCAGGAAGTCAGAAAGTTTACACTGTTTAAATAGGGGAAACTAGATTAACTTTAACATGAGTATCATGATTATTGATAAGCACTTCCCTGCTTAGGTAAATTTCTTGGACCCAGCAAAATTTCCTGTTTTATTTCCTGTTTTCAGTGACCACAGTAGCTCTACAAGTAATAACTGGAAACATTCTCTTAAAGCTTTTCTTTTGTAGAATCTAGTACCTGGCCTTAACCCTATCTGCTCCAGGGGCGCTGTATCATGGCTGACCCTGCGCTCTGACCATAGTTACACTGGGACATGCGAAGAAGGAATTTCACTATTGTATTGGTAATGTATATGTGACAAATAAAGGCTTAACTTTAAAAGGCACACTAGTCAATCATAACCATGGTAATGGCAATGTTAATCAACATTAAATACAGCTTACAGGACCTTTCAGTATGAACCTGTAAAAGATGTGTAGGAGCCAGGAAGGTTAAATGCATTTAAAAGAATAAATTAAATGCACCAAAACACTTCACCTTTTGATATCTAATAAGCTTATAATACTGTATCATTAATATTATATTGAATTCTTGAACATGCTCTTTGTTTTACTATATATACTGTATATACAGTATATACTGTGTATATATATATATATATATATATATATATATACACATACTGTATATACTGTGTGTATATATATATATATATATATATATATATACATATACACAGTATATACAGTATGTGTATATATATATAAGTTTTGACACCTTCTAAATCTATGGTTTTTCATGATTTTTATTTATTTCTACATTGTAAAACAATACTGAAGGCATCCAAAATTTGCAATATTCTCCTTTGAACATTTGATGTTGAGATGTGTCTGCCACTTACAATATGGTTTGTAAAACCTTTATAAGAGCTCTAATTTGTGGTGCTGTTAATTGGTCATTTTTGAGGCTGGTGACTTTAAATGAACTTCCCCTCTGCAGCAGAGGTAACTTTGGCTGGGATGACCTTCCCTGCCAGTTTCCGAGCCAGTTTCATCATGGTGCTTGATGGGTTTTGCATATGCACTTGACAATACTGTTCTTGCAAAAACTATTCCAGAACAGCTGACCTTCGTGTCTTAAAATAGCAACTGACTGTTGTTGTTGTTGTTGTTGTTGTTATTACTGCTTAATAATAATCAGTACAATAATCAGTATAACAATCATGCTTGTTCCTAATTCCATATGTGTTATTTCAAATATGTGTTATTTTTGAAATCTCAAGTATTGTTCTAGAATGTAGAAAATAAATCCAAACTAGTGTCCAAACCATATTATTCAATATTTTTTAATACATTTTTTATACATGTTTTTCAACATTGTATATTAATACTGAAGACACTGAAATTATGACAGCTTTTCCTTCACTCTCTGGTTCAACTCATCCCAAACCATCTTAATTTAATTTCCATTGGGTGATTGTGGAGCCCAGGTCATTTGATGCAGCACTCTCCATCGCGCTCCTTCTGGACAAATAGCTTTTACATAATTTATTGGTGTGTTGGCCATCATTGACTTGCTGGAAAACAAATAATAGTCCCATTAAGTGCAAACCAGTGGAATGCTTCAAAATGCTTTGGTAGCCATGCTGGTTTAATGTGCCCTTAATTTTAATAGTCACCTAAAGTGCACCAGCACAGCACCCCCACACCATCACACCATGCTTCAGAGTGGGAACCAAACATTCAGGAACAGTCTATTCACCTACGCTATGTTAAGGCCCCCATTCCACTGAGTCGAATGTGCTCCCAAAAAAATGCAAATTCTTTATGACCACTGGAGAGCTTGGTTAAGAGAGTAACCTACAAAATGCACGCAATATTATGTGCAACTTATGACGGCTCCAGCATCCACTTGTACTGCTGAAGGTCAAAATCAAGTCACAAGATTAAAACAGAAATAAATAGATTCAAAATATATACATGCATTTAACTGGGCAGTCAAACATAAAGTGATGCTATGGATGAAAACTAATGAAGAAGTAAAGCAAAAAGCTAAGGTAATAATATTATTATTATTATTATTATTAACAACAACAACAACAACAACAACAACAACAACAATATAATAATTGGAGAAAGCACAGTCAAAGACGAATCATTATTGATAAAAAATAAAGATCCTGAATATAAAGTGGGATTGTGCTGCATGTACTATTGTGAATGTCTCCCTCTCTGATGGGCGTGCGATCTTCTCTTAATTATTTTCATTAGCTTTTGAGTGTCTTATGAATATTAAAAGTGCCACATGATTAAACTCGATGCAAATGTCTTAATGTTACCATAAATACTTAAATGTATTTCCCTCTTTGGATAATACTACTGTATATCACTGCTCATACTGTTTAATGTTACAGCAGGTGCGTCTGTGTGCAGCTTTTCCGTGTGATTGATGTCTACACACAGTTATAAATGTGTGTTAATTACAATAGGATTACGCAAATATTATTTTTCTTCACTTGGAGAAAACAAAGTGGAGCCAGCTTTGCCAATCCCTTTTTTCTCTTTGCAAGTGTTTTTATGAATGAAATGATATTGTAGCAATGCAGAAAACATATGTACTGTACATAAATAGTTCTTGTATTCAGATGCCTTGGAGTCCTGGAATGTGGTTGTGAATTTATGACTAAAATAAAGCTGCTCACATTGTGCGAGAACACAAAATGAAGGTGCTCACATCGCATGCACTTTAACTTTGTAAAAGCAATAAGTACATCTTACAGATTTCAGTCATAAACAGTGGGAACTTTTGCAATGAAGACAAAATCTAAAATCAATACTAGTACCCCAGAAAAACAACAAAACTGAAATATATACGCGCTAGTCATTAGTGTCAAAATTAAAAATGATGCCACTGACTATTATGAACTATTACAGAGGTGTTAACAATATGATAATGACCATATTATGCATCTATGCAGCTATGGTTTTATATTTGTTGTTGTTGTCTTTTTGTGATCTGAGTATAATTTGACTGAAATTATACTGCTCACATTAAAGGCACTTTTACTTTTCAGACTTTTTTTTTACTTTACTCAGTTTTTAAGTCTAGGCTGAAAATCTATTTCTTTAACCAAGCCTTTTGTGAATAGCTTTTAATTAGGTAAAAGAGCAGATCTGGTGGACTCATGAACATAGAGTATTATGGTGAACTGTTATGTTTGGATGCTTTCCCGCTCTCGTTGATCATTTAGGTTTGTTAAAGGTGTCCTGACTGGTCGCTTTACTTCACAGGGAGTCCTTATGTCTGTTTCCTTCTGGCTCACCCTTTTAGTTATGCTGTCAATTTCCAATTTCTGGCTCACCTTTTTAGTTATCCTGCCAAATTCATTCCTGCTTGCACTCTGCACTAAATATACATTCATCTTATACATTATGTGACTGTGACCATACCTAATTGTTTTCTTTAGGTATAAATATTTCTTAATATTTTTTCGGTAGTACAGGAAATGTAAAATGATGGTAACACATTTTGGCGACAACAAAAACACCAGCTGTATACCTGTATACCAGATGTTTAGCAGACATACTAAAGTGCTTGTTTGTTTATTATGTCTAGCAAAAAATATATACGTGGCCAAAAGGACACACACACTGCTCTGACTCCTGCAGGACTAAGTATGCCAGCATAACTAAAAGGGAGAACCAGAAGGAAACACAGACACAGAGGGCTCCCTGAGATGTAAAGCAAACAATCACTTCACCGACAACATAATAAATAAAATAAGCATGTTGCATGTACAAGATATGTAACATCAGAGGTGGGTAGAGTAGGCAAAAAAAATACTCAAGTAAGTAATTTTTTGTACTTCAAAATAATATTACTCAAGTAAAAAGTAGTCATCCAAAACATTACTCAAGTAAGAGTAAAAGCGTATTTGGTGAAAAGACTACTCAAGTACTGAGTAACAGTAATTATTTATTATATAAATTATATTATATGTGTAAAGTGGAACCTCGGTTTGCAAGTAACGCGGTTTGCTAGCGAGACGAGCAAGACGAGCAAAGATTTGAAAAAAAAAGTCAACCAAAAGTCTTGGTTTAGGTTTATGAGTATCAACTTTATTTTGCTTTAAACGCAGACAAACAGTGTGTTAAAATAAATAGTACACGCGCGCTGTACACACACACATACAAACACAAAATAAAATGTGCTTTACGCGCACACACATGGTCACAGTATGCGCTTCTTGTTTTGACGTCGAGCGTCATGTGATCACAACTGAGCCAATGATTTTTCTCTCTCTCGCACTGCGGAATTGTGGGTAATCGTCTCCCCTACTCGGTCTTAGTGCTCATCTCTCACTGGTATAATCAACATCCCTGCAAGTGTATTGTTTACTATAACACCGTGACCATGTGTGTGCGCGTAAAGCATATTTTATTTTGTGTTTGTATGTGTGTGTACAGCTCGCGTGTACTGTTTATTATAACACACATGTTTGTCTGCGTTTAAAGCAAAATAAAGTCTCATTACAGAGGTTAAATATTAATTTTTTTCTCTCTCTGTGTCAGTCTGCATTGATTCCGTTATGTGTGCGCACACGTCATTGAACACCATGCCTCTTCACACACACCCTTCCTCCTCTCGCCTCTCGTGTGTGTGTGTGTGTGTGTGTGTGTATGAAAGTTGTCCCGCAGAAATAAGAGAGGAGTTAGGGTTACTGTGTAAGATGAGAAGAGGGAGAGGGTGTCGCACAAACACACACACAAACACACACACGCACACACATACACAGCACAAACACTAACAGAAACACTTGTCTGTCAGAATTTATTTTTACTTTTTTCAAAGGTAAAGTGCAGGTTAATTTGTTTTATTTTTACTTTATATTTTGTATTAATAATTTTTTATGTATTGGTTTACGGGTGTTTTGATATATGAACCCGCTTCTGAAATGAATTATGCTCACAATCCAATCCAATCCAAGGTTGTATGTATATATACAGTATATATTATGTATAGTATAGTACTGTATATTATAGTATAATATTATAGTATAATCATAATAATTATATATGCCAACATTGCAACATTCAATGAAACTTACTGCGAAATGTTTCCTCAGGTTAGACGTTGAGTTTTTATATGTTGAAGTGTTTGACTGTTCAGACAGAGAAGATACCACAGTATAAAGCTATTTTTTTGCAAGAGAAACATGCTTTGTATATGATGCCAGGGATACCGATTTTCATATTGTTTGTTATGTGAAGAATAAATGGTTAGAAAAGTAACAAGTCTAGTGTAGCTGAATGTAGTGGAGTAAGAGTAGTGTTTCTTCTCCACAAATCTACTCAAGTAAAAGTAAAAAGTATGGTTCATAAAAAGAAAACACTCAAATCAAAAGATTTAGTAAGTGGTAAATCAAGTGCTGGGTGAAGAGGTAGGTCTTTGTTTAACAGTTATTGACTCAGCTGTTTAGACAGTCATGGGAAGTTTTTGTATCACATGTGTGCCAGGAAGAAGTGCCTTGATGCACGTCCTCCTCAAAAGAGCAAGTTCAGTCCAGCCATGTTAGACACACTTGAAAGAAGTGGTGTGCAGAGCAGGTTTGCTGCATGTTATCAGGCAGGTGGGAGCTGGTCTGTTTTTGGCTTTGTAGACAAGCATCAGTCTTTTCAATCTGATGCAGGCAGCTACAGGAAAACTGGGAAGAGAAAACAGAAGCTGGATGGTATGGAGAGAACTTGAGGAGAATGAAAACAATTGTGCAGCTGCATTCTGGATCAGTTGCAAAGGTCAAATGTCATGCAAACATTGCCCACACATGCGACTTTATGCTTAACTAACAGTCCTATTACCACCTACATACTATTGCTTGGAATGATCAGATGTGCTGTAACACACCATGTAATTAATGTTATTTCATTAACTGTGTCTACGTTGTACATTATAATACTATTATCAACCATTATCATAATGACAGTTCATTGACAATTCTTATCCAAACACAACTTAGTCTTATCTGTATTTGAGTTGTATTTTGAGTGCCTTACGAAATGTTTGTCTTCATATAGGATCCTGATACAGTTACGGTAAGGTATACTTTTTGGATTTCTTAGGATTTTCTCTTGTTTCCCACTGGAATTTAATGCATACCACAATATATGTGCATTCACATTACACCCATTGATTATGGGCCAGAGAGGGGGGGTGCATTTACATATCCTGCCAATAACAGAAGTGTCAACAGCGTCCAAATAATTGCATAATTATAATTTTAAATACACAGTTCATGTTTCATTCAGGAGTGTCATAGTGAACTTATTATTGCATATACGTACAGTATATTCTGAATGAATATATATGAACATCCACTCCTCTGTATTGAAAGCTCTAACACAGACAGATTTTGAAAGCATTAAAAAAGAAGATTTTTTCAGCCAAAGGCCTGTCGTTACATGTAGATGTCTGTTAGGCTTGTTTTGTAACTGATTTTACATGCATGAAGCTATAAGTTTTGTATCCTTAGGGAGCACTTAAGAAATGTGACACCGCAGGCTGATCTTCAGCCAAAATACCAGACCTTTATAGGTTAGTAACAATGATGTACTAAATCTAAAGGACATGTCAAACCAGTATATAACATCAAACATCAACCATTAATCACCCTTAATATCAAGATATGTGAAAGAACATGTACAAAGAAAAGAATGATTCTGGAGAAACTGTGATCTTTAGTAAAGCCACTACTGAATATCACATTGTCTCATTTTAAACAGTATATCTATTATTTTTAAACATAATCTATTTTTTTGTGTGTGAAAAGGGTGCTTGTGCCACTTGGTTTGATTTGTTTTCTAGTCCACAATACAGTATGTGTGTGTGTGTGTGTGCGTGTGTGTGTGTGTGTGTGTGTGTGTGTTAGACTGTGGGTTAACTGTCCAAATACTATATGGGGCCACTGTACCAGTATAGTATAACATTAGTCATGTTACAATTTACAGTCATGTCAATTTATCATATTGCTGTGACCAAAAAAGTAATTGCCTTTTGAAATGTAAGCTTAAGGGATCATATTTATACATGCATGCATAAAGCACAAATAATGACCATTGCGCCAATTGTAATGAACTTTGTCAATTCATTTGTAATGCATTAGTGTCTGTTAGTGTTCTGTTTTATGCTTTTTCAATTTCTGGCTAAGTTAGTGCAGTATGTCTTACTTTTGAGACTCATTGCACATTTCCTTAAAGGTGGGCAAAGTACACAAACCATGTGCTTAAGTGAAAAAAGAGATGCCCAAGACAAATAATACTTAAATTAAAGGTAGAAGCTGTCCATTTACATGAGAAAGAGAGTAAAAGTTTCAAACATACTTATCATAATTAATAATTATTAAATGTGCGGGCTTGTATAAGTTTACAGTATCCTTTTTCATAGTTGAAACTCTCTTTCTCTCTCTCTGTGCCACAATTGGTTTCAGCGCCCTCTGCAATCAGTTCTGCTTCTTATTTCAAACACCCATAGTGTTATTAGGTGTATCTTGAATCACAGTAAAGTCACACAATTATGCATAATAGTCACATGGTGGTAAAATTTCAGCTTCAAATACTACATACCACTTCACCTTGCCAAAATGTAGTTAAACAGGAGTACAGATTTTTTTGGAAGGATGTAGTGAAGTAAAAGTAAAAAGTGTCTTTTAATAAAACTACTTAAATAAAGTGCAGATATGTGATATATATAATTAAGGACAGTAACAAAGTAAATGTACAGTTATGTTTAGTTATCTGCATTTCTTTTATGATTTTATGATGCTAAGTAGTTATTTAAAGAATACACAGAATTAAGCTAAGTTCTTTAAAGAATACACAGAATTTTTATTTTACCAGCAATAATCAATTACCAGCATAGCAGTTTAAGAAGAAGCCATTATGACAATATAAAGTTTACCGGCTTTGAACCACACAGGTGGGTCAGAGTTTGCCACCAATAATCCTGCTGAAGAAAAGCATTTCCACAACATGATGCTGCCACCATCATGCACAGTTTTTTGCCACACATAGAATTTTGCCTTTAGTCCAAAAAGTTCCACCTCCTTCCACATGTTTGCTGTGTGCAAATGTATGCAAAATTATTCAGCTTTTTATTTCTTTCTATCTATCTATCTATCTATCTATCTATCTATCTATCTATCTATCTATCTATCACATACTGTATGGTATGGGCATACTTCTGGCCAATCAATAATTGCTTATAATCTCCTGTCAATAAAGATATATATTTCTTATCAATGCATTTATTTTAATCCTAAACATAAAGCAAGATGAAAGTAACTTCAGTAAAGAACCTTAATTCAATGGACAAAAAAAGTAAATAACAATCAAAGCGTGATTTCTGTTTGTTACACTCCTGTATTGACTGTCTACTTCTTCCTACATTAGTTCATACTCTGCTGTTGACAAGAAACAGTTGTGCACATCTCTTCTACATCACTATCTTTGCCATGCTGGCCTCATGCTTCAACAGAGCTCTCTCTGTGCCTTTAAATTTAAAGTCCTTCTGTTTCATCCAAGATCCAGAAGATTTCCAGTCAACAGTGTTCGTCAGTTGCTGGAACATGAGGTAAACAAGCTTTCTATTAGCACATACTTGCATACTTTTGCATGGTCTGTTGAACAACAATTATCACAAACTGTTTCAGATAAAAGCCTCAGGACTTACACCATAGTAGTTATCTATCACATACCTCTGATGGCACAATAAAATGTTGTCACACTAGGCTAAATATCAAGGAGGGTCATTGTCTAAGTCAGTACATGATTTTAACAGTTAGGTATCTCTAAATTGATCAGTTGAGTCAATGAAAAAACATTCTTTTTAAACAAGATGGTATCACTATTAAAGGTATGGAGTTATACTGTGATAAGAACACTGCCCATGTGGTCCACTAAGACATACAGTCATATACAGCAGTATATTTAAGACAATTAAATATTTGAATTTGTTGAAGTAAATTAGGTATTAGATCTCCAGCAGGAAAGTAAGGCATAGCTGTCCATTTAGGAAATTTGAACTATGCAACATTATTGTATCACCCAAATGAGAATAGGTTCCCTGTTGAGTCTGGTTTCTTCCTATTGCCATCTCAGGGAGTTTTTCCTTGTCACTGCCACCCTCGGCTTGCTCATCAGGTATATCAGTTCAAACTTACATAGTTTGGCAGCTTAACTCAAATACTTGATTTTCTGTCATTTAATGTAATTTATACAACAGTTAGTTACAACTAAGTAATCTGCTTCGATCCACAAGTGGTGATAACAGACAATAACAGCACTGGGATGTTTAACTATATGTGTCACTCCACATCAAAGGTGTTCTAACAATCGTTAATTCCCCTAAATGTCAGTCACTAGCATGGATGAAAAGTGGGTTGGTATGGACTGCAGTACTGTGGAGAAAGCAGCTGCCTTCTGCCATCTGATAATGTTATGTTATTTAAAACAACTCTTTATCTCTTTAGTAATTGCTAAATTGACTTCATTCTGTTATTTTATGCTTAAGGTGTATTACCAAAGCTAAGCAGCTTCGGACAGAAGGCTGAATCCCCCTTGAAATCTTAATCAATTCAGTATATTCAGTATATTCAGGAGGGCGGCACGGTGGTGTAGTGGTTATCACTGTCACCTTGCACCTCCAGGGTCCAGGTTCGATTCCCATCTCTGTGTGCATGGAGTTTGTGTGCATGGAGTTTGCATGTTCTCCCTGTGCTTGGTGATTTTCCTCCGGGTACTCCGGTTTCCTCCCACAGTCCAAAGATATGCAGGTTAGGCTAATTGGCGTTCCCAAATTGCTCGTAGTGTGTGAATGGGTGTGTGAGTGTGTGTGTGTGTATGTGTGTGTGCCCTGCAATGGATTGGCACCCTGTCCAGGGTGTACCCTGCCTCATGCCCTAAGTCTCCTGGGATAGGCTCCAGGTCCCCGCGACCCTGAGTACAGGATAAAGCGGTATAGAAGATGAGTGAGTGAGTGTTATTCAGTATTTAACCTGGAAACTGGAAGTTAACATAGGTGATATACTAAACCTATATAAGTGGTCTGACATGCCTTTCCACCACCTCCATGTTTTATTCTTTTCACATTTTGGCTACACAGTAACCTCTGTTAATTACACTAACTCTCAGTCTTTAACTGAGCAATGAATGAGCAATATCACAAAAGAGGAAGTGCTGTTGTGCTAGATATCAGAACAGTGTCCCCTGACTAGTGCCATGTGCTCACTGGAATAGGCTTCAAGGCCCCTCTGATCCTGCACAGTTTAAGCTGTATCAAAAACAAATGAAGAATAAATACAGTAATTGAATGAAAGCATGTATGAAAACATGATCTTTACAGTTCTTGTCACTCATCAGAGATACTTTATGCTCCTTGATCTCTGTATGAAGGAGAAAGGCAGTTGCTGAGATTCAAAGTATGATCTCCAAATCTCATGTATTCTCTATAATTAGTAACAGGTGAGAAAAAAAGAATGTGCAAAGCATTTTTCTAACATTGCTTGAGGGATTGTGAAATTCACACACATACAAACACAAACACAGCTTAGGCTGTGCCTTCATTTCATGTCATTAGAATGAGTCATAAGGCAGGTAAATTGTTAGATGCTGTTGAATACATTGGGACTTGCCTATATTTGTTTTTTTAATCTCTCTCTCTCTTTCTCTCTCCTTCTCTCTCTCTCTCTCACACTCACAAACACACACACACACACACACACACACACACACATCATTACAGTTTGATTCCTATTTTTGTCAGAAAACATTTCATAGCACCCCGACTCTGCCCTTCACTCTTGCCATGACCTAAGCCACTGCAATCTTCTTGACCTGGTGTTAATGGTGCCTTTCACTGATGCACACAGACTAGAACAAACACACTCATTCATGCATCATCTATCAAAATGCTAATGTGGGTGAGCTGCACCACATTTTCACCAGGCATTATAATTACACAGTCTAATTCCCCTTACAGAAAGGCATTATAATGGTCACACTCATCTGGCACTGGAAATTTAAATTATGAACGTGAACATTAAGTTTTTGTAACGTTTATGCAGGATCAGGGTTTTTGTGAAATTTTGTGAAATTATTGTGAAATAATAATGAAAGAATAATTGAACAGTAATCAGAGCATGACTTACACAATTCCACTTCAAAAATCAAAAAATCATTCCTTGCTTCTAAAGAACGCTGCTACTTGGGAGGATGATCTACATAAATCTACAGTAATCTACAGATCTACAGATAAACTACAGTAATTTCCAAATCATAAACAGTGATTTATTTTTGTGAGCAACCTGAACATTAAAATAGGTCCCTGCTTTGTCTTGTGTGGGTGTGGAAAATGTATTTGTTAACACAAACACTGAGGTAGTTCTGACAAAGAGATGTATAATTGTAAAAAGGTTAGGGTGTGAATGAAGGCGTCATCAACAGGTATAAATGGGTGTGCTTCTGCAGTACTCTGTCAAATCAGTTCATATGATTCCATTAAAAGACTGGATACAGCAAAGTGAGATTTCCATAATGAGAACTTGTAAACCAATATATTAGTTGTACAATGACAGATGTAAAAAGTAGGATATTCATTCATTCATTTTTTTGGTGTTCAGCACAATAAAGCACAAAGTAATGCATAAAAAGGGGCTGAGGACATTGTGCTAAGATGGCATACTGGTGTACTGTGGTAAAAATGATGATTTGGGGGTTAAAGAGGGTTTACAAATGCCATTAGAATGGCATACTTTAAATGCCACACCATATGTTGCCCCTCTCTATCCTCATTAATGTAAACATTTTAATTTTCAAGCTCCGGAACAGAACCTGGGCAGCAACTGCGACAAATTGCCAGTTACGTGAATAGGTGTTATTAAGCATAGTGGGTATGGCCTCCAGTCTTTATTCTTACTTGGCAAACATTTTACCTTAAGCTTGTCAAAGCAGATCATGAACATTCATCATACTCATGCTCATACAATAACTGATAGCAACAAATAAATTTTGTGTACACTTGTGCCAAAATGTGGTTGCTATGATACACATTAGTGAATAATAAGTATAAGGGGAGTGACATATTACTCAGTGTAAGGAACAATAAGCCTACTGCATCTAAAATCTAAATCTGCTAACAATTTCTGTAATTTAGCCATCATAACTTTGTCTTTTGTTTTTATGTGATTTCTTTTTCTATGTGACCAGGGGATTTGCAATAATGATTCTTCCATTTTCACTCGAGGCTTTGTTGTAGCACGCATAAGAGGATAAAAGGTGAATCGATGGGAATCGGTTATGAAACTGCAAACAAGTATGGGCTGGAATGAAGTCTTACCCCACTCATCTGTTAACCTTTCATGTATCTATTCCTTATCCTTGTGTTTTAGAAAAAAAAATTATTTAAAAATTTAATGCATGCATTGCATTTAACTGAAAGGAAGGGCTCCAGGCACACCATGTAGAAATTTAGCTAGAGTTACAGCGGCAAAGGTTTTATTCACTACACACTACTGAGGATGATTTTATGTTTCTGTCAGGCAGTGGTGGCAAATGTGTGAAATTGGGAAGTGAGAATGTTTAATGTTTCACTCAACATTTATTTGGCATATTGCATGGCTTTATCTTGCTTTATGCTGTCATGTACAATGTTATCAGTTGAGGTGGGAGAAATGGGGTCTTTATAAGTAAACTAATAACTTTCAGTAGTTCTGTAATACATAGGATTAAATAGTGATGTATTTTGCTCTAATGCCTACTAAGATTGAGGAAAACATTAAGAGTACTGAAATACAGTGATTTCTTGAAGGACGAGTAGAGGATTTTAAAATGCTGTCAGATGCTTTTTCTATGTGACCCAAATACAGGAGCAATCCATAGAAAAGCTGCAGAGGCTAAATTGAACTCTGGCTCTCTTTCTCACAGTCTGTTCCATGTGCTATAAACTGATATGCCGTTTTTAAGAATATTTTCTGATTTTTAAAAGACGTTTGTGAAAAACATGGAATATGCTGTGTCAGAAATATTTAAGAAGGATGGTGCAGGAGTTCACAGTATACATGAGCAGTGATTTTTGTGTGCTTATGTACTGTATATTGATTGCACTATGTTTACAATATCGAACGTCTTATTAACTCATGGTCTTCTGTATACTTAATGTGCACCACAATATTAAATACACATATTTGCCCCTCATACATAATTAAGTCACAAAATGATTCCTACATTTTCAGCATAAAAAAGCATGAGCTATCTAAAACATATATACACTTTTTACAAGCCATATAGTTTCTTTTGCAGATGTTTTTGCAATTTGAGCCCAAGGCGTACACTATTTAAATGTACATACCGTTTTTTTTTTTCTTTCTCCACAGCCTGAGTGCAAACCCACTGGTTTTACAGGTTCCAGCTGTCAGTAGACGATCATAGGTTTGTTATATTGTATCTGCGGTCAGTTCTAGGAACTTTCATGGCTTTGTTCATGCTTGTCTATTTTCACTACAGGACTAAATATTTGTAAGATATTACACAGGTGTCAGGGAGAGAGAAGTTGCTAAAGGTAAGAGTATTTTATGAACTTTCTATAATGAAACATTTTTCCTAAAGGAAATCCAAAACTTTTTAGAGTAGACCTATGTTGCTTTTAGATGCTATTTATAATAAGCAGTATATGAACTTTACAAGCTATAAATCTTAAGAAATATTAAGATTCTATGTTAATTTAAGATATGATCGTTCTCTCATATACATTAATAATGTCAACAAATATTGATGTGTACAATATTTATTTTTAGGGATATAATACTAACATTAATGTTCACATCTGATGACCTGTACATGGATTTTTGTAACTCTGATCTCACATATCTAGCTGAAATGACAGATCACCAGTTTATCATTAAGTCTGAGTGCATACTTCATGCGTGACACTCATGAACAGTGTTATCGTTAGTGAAATTATGCAGCTCCTCTATGTACTGTGTCCTAGGTCAAAAGCCATTCAAACTGTACAAAGATGCGTGTATGTGTGGGTGTGTGTTTGTTTAGGAATGTGTCTGATTAAATGATTATAGAGACACACACAGTTAAATTTTTGTTTTGTTTACAAATATGTTATATGCAGTATAGGTTTTTATGTAGTATGACTTAAAAAACAAAAACATAAATGCAGGACAGAAAAGAGCTGTTTGTTTGGGTATTTTCTGTAAATTCTTACTTGAGTGACTTATTGACTAATTTAACAGGTTTGTTTACTGTAAATGTTTCAGGTTTCAGCTTAAATGTAACGTATTACCGTCATAATGGTATATAACTATTTCACATGAACCATTGTAAAGATTAGACATATGCTTGTTTAACATACTGTAAATGTGCTCTTTTCATAATTTGCCTTAAATGTCATCCATCCATGGAAAATTCATACACATTGCACATATGTACAAGTTAAAGTAGAATATGTTATGTATATGATTAGGAGTACATGCTGCAAACACTAGTTACTAAGACCCAAGAAACATGATAAAAATCAAAGCCTTAAAATTAAAGAATGTGTCTGTTTTCAGGCAAGATGATGGAATAGTAGCATGAGAATTGTGGCCTCGCACCTTCTGGTTGAGGGCTTGAGCCCGCCTTTAAGTTTTCATGTTTTCTGCATGCTTGGTGGGTTTTCTCCAAGTGCCCTGGTTTCCTCTCACAGTCCAAAGACATGCAGAGTAGGCTAACTGGCCTTTTCAAATTGCCAGTAAAGACTGTGTGAATGTTTGTGCCCTGAGTTGGATTGGCACCCCACCCAGGTTGTACCCCGCCCAGTGCTTCTAGTCATCTGGCATAGGATCCAGGCCTCCTAAAATCTTGTACAGGAAAATGGCATAGAAAATGAGTGAGTGAATGAGAGAGCATGTATACTTCCATGTTTCTTTTTGACCCATGCCAAAATTTTTAACTTTTTTCAATTATTTGTTTCTTTTAATATTTAATAAGCATGGCTTGTCTGTACAACATAAAATCATACTTTCTATACATACATACATACATACATACATACATACATACATACTGTACATACATACATGCATGCATACAAGAATTTGATAATAATAAGCATAATTAATTCCTCAAATTCCCTGGGTCTCATGAGCCCACCAATTATTGTAACAGCTAAGTAATCAATCAATGGTTTTGTCACACTAGCTTTGACATGTTTGTTTTTTACACTTAGAAATGATAAAGCCACATTCCCGTGTTAATCTCTGTATTTATTAGACATGTCTGGGCATCTATTCCACTTATTCATCTTTAAAAATACCTCCCATCAGTGAGAACAATTACATTTTCCACTCTAGGAAATGACTCAGTTCAAGACTTCTGAAGAACAAACAGGTGTCAACAACATTTACTTGTGCAACTCTGTATGACTTATATTAAACAAAGTTAAGACAACTAATTTCCCTAAACTGTTTTTCAGAAATGAAATTGAAATGAAAAGTCTCTATTTTGCATGTACGTCAATCAGAAATAAGGTACTGGCCTTTTAAAATCTGGTTACTCACGGTGTGAAAAGGGAGGAAATTTATTACAAAAATTCCATTCAGTTGGCTATATGATGGCTAAAACCTTTGTTTGTTTGTATGTGTATGCTAGTGGTTTACCCGTAGCTTCACCCGCATACATGGACCTAATAATGATCTTTCAATCAAATAAAGATATATAAAACTTTTTTTGCCTGCTGTTACATTTGTTGAGGAACTCCTGTGATGTTCTTACATCCAAATAGTCTTTAACCCAATTAAACAATTCTGAGGTGGTTCACCGAAAACACAAGTCGGTCGACTGGGTTTTTGTCTTGACGTGTTTCCAAAAACTGGAAGCTTTAAGGCAAGTGTTGAGTACGCCTGCTGGTGTTTCTCGTGGAATAACGAGTTTGACAAAAGTCTCCTGTGTGTCCCATTTTCTACCTTACACTGACTTGATACCTCTGAGTCGATCTTCACTTGAATAGTTCTTCCATCCAAAGACCTAACAGAATTTCTGTTATACTATATAGTAATTCGAGGTCATTGTGTTTACATATCAGACTATTTTATGTCCTTTCTATATTATGTTTTAATTTTAGCCTGAAATAATATTGCTATTGCAGGGGAACACCCAGATTTGTATATGGTTTCCTGGCAATAAGCTGACTTGTTTTGCGACAGATCTTTTGGAATTATACATTATTTTAAATAGGCAATAATATTATTGCCAAAAAAGACTATATAGATGATAATTTATATAATAATAATTTTTATATATAAGATTTATATATAATAATCAAAAATATTA
>JAQMYJ010000015.1:15806130-15817313 GCA_030014305.1 Clarias laeviceps | reverse complement strand
GAATGTAGAAAATAAATCACTAAACAAAAACAAAGAAATTTGCAAGTGACCCCAAACTTTTGAACGGTAGTGTAATTCTTGAATATTAAAATGTATTATCTTTTTATATATCTTTTTTTTCTTTTCCAGAATTCCACTCATCCAACATCATAGTACAAGACAACACTCTTATCCTTTACGAAGCAAATCAAAATAATAGTGCAGCATATCAGTGTGAAGCCTCCAACAAACATGGCACTTTACTGAGCAACACCAACATTTTGATCATGAGTAAGTGATGGTAATCTGTATTACACTAGTTTACTGTAGGACTGAATTATAATTCTATAACTCCCTCTGTATACCGCTTCCCATAAACAAGCCCAGGAAAGTTTTTCCAAGCTAAATATCTACCCAATCAAACTTTTTTCTATTTGTCAAGAACCTATATTGCAAAGAATTCTTTTTGATTCAAAAAGTGAAATTAAACTCACATAAATTAAATTTAATGTCAAAACAACATTTAACATTATTTTCAAGTACAAAAAGGAATAAAAATGTTTCTTTCTAGATCTTCCTCCTTTGATCCTGACAGAGAATTCAGTAAATTATGGTGCTGTGTGTGGGAAGAGTGTCATCATGGACTGCAAAGTGTTTAGTTCTCCATCTTCTGTTATACACTGGTCAGTTCCATTATGCTTTGAAAATGCTAATTTATTATTGTCTCTGTTCATATTACTATGGCTTTCCTAGGTGATTCACAAATAAAGATGTCAGTACATGGGTCACTGCTAAATTATTTTAAGATTCAGTTTATTTTAAGAAACAGTTTAACACATTGCTGAGAGGTACAGTAGCTTAGTACTGTAGCTTTGCACTTCCAGTGTAAGGTTTGAATATTGCCTCTGGTCTGTGTGCATGATGTTTTGCATGTTTTCCATGTGCTTAGTGGTTTACAGTCCAAAGACATGTAGGTTGATTAATGTTCCCAAATTACTCAAGGGCCCACATTGATTGTGTGTGTCTAATTATTGTTTCATGTGGATACAGGGTTAAGTGTGTTATTTAATTTTATTTAACAAGCACTTTGTTTATAATTATATAGGAGAAAAGATAGCATTGAAGGTCCTGTGGTAGGCGAGCGATTCTTCGCTCATGAAAATGGCTCCCTGCAGATTTATGCAACCGAAATGGAAGACACAGGAAAATATATTTGTTTTGTTAACAACTCAGAGGGCAACTCCAGCATTATAGCAAATCTTCATATAAAAGGTTAGCAGTTGTCTTGAACTTAACTAGTTTGACACTATTCTTACTCTATTATATGGCATATATCATGAGATGATGGTCAGTGAAATTTATGCATTTCTTTATGATAGAACCAATCAAAATTGTGACCCCTCCTCAAGATATGAAGATCAAAAGGGGAAGCATGGCAGAGCTTCTGTGCAAGGCACAGTATGATCAGTCATTCTCTGATGAGTTGAAAATTCTCTGGCAGAAGAATGGGAAAGAGATATATACTAACCACGATGAGGATTCAAGGTAGGCAGCAAAGCATGACTATAGTCTTTTAGACTATAGCCTATACATTGCCTAGCCAAAAAAACACTAGACAATTTAGAAGGGTACAAGACTAACGATACTTAAAAGTACTGGAACTGGGTTAAGAACTCAACACATTATTAAAACCTGAAAGGATAGTGCTGAACCGTCAGATTTGTGGAAGAAATGTGGTCAGAAAAAAAATTATGAATGGACATGAAATGTTAAAAAAAATCTACAGAAAAACCATAGGCTATGACAATAAAAGTAAAAGCATTTCTATACACACACAATGTGATGAGACTAAACAGCTGTGTGGCCATACAAAAAGCGCTTGTTAGTGAAGTTAATCAGAATAAAGACTTCAGTGCTGGGGGCATAAAGATTGATGGGTCCAGACTGATCCTATTCTAGAGTGATTGGTACTGTCCTCATAATGCCCACTGTACAAGAGCAGTGTTATGCTCTGGGATTGTGTCACTTGGTCAGATCTAGGTTCAGCAACATTACTGTATGTGTCACTAAAATGGCAAATTTAATTTACTGTACTAAATGACCAGCGTATCACATCAATAAGGTTTTCCTTCCCTGGTGGCATGCCCATATTCCAGGACCCAAATTGTGAAAGGGTTATTGTGGGAGCATGAGGAATCATATTTACCAATGAACTTGTCATGTGATTGTAAAGCGTTTAGTGGGCCCAGAAATCACGGACACGAGAGCTGATGCAGTACAAACAAAGAGCTTGTTTAATTCAGTGTTTTGTGAGGGGGAAAAACACACACACACAGAAAGTGAAAATAAAGTCCCGGCGATAATAGGATCCGCTACTTCAGGTTGCGGTTGAGGAGTAGGGAGGTGTGCAGAGGTGACAGTCCCTATTGTACAGTTCAGGCTCGGGTGTAGCGACGTGACGTGCAGTGTAAGCTGGAGTGGGAGAAGTACGAGTCGAGGCTTGAGGCGCGCAACGGCGTTGTCACTCAATCGAGTGTCATTAGAGAGATTTCTTGTTTATTTTTTTCCAATAAAACAATGTTTCTGTTGTGTGTGTGCTTGTGTGTGAAAAGAGTGGAGGAAGGGTAACTGTGTAAGACGAGAAGGGGGAGAGGGGAGCTTACTTTAGATTCACACACACACATACACACACACACAGCGCCTGCGTGCACAAATGGAAACACTTATCTGTAGGGATTTATTTTTAATTCGTAAGATTTTTTTTAAAGGTAAAGTGCAGGTTAATTCGTTTTATTTTTACTTTATTTTTTGTATTAATTATTTTTATGTATTTATTTTTTGGGGCTGTGGAATGAGTAATTTGAGTTTCCATTATTTTGTATGGGAAAATTAAATTGGTTTTACGAGTGTTTTGAAATGCGAGCTGCTTCTGGAACGAATTATGCTCGTAATCCTAGGTTCCACTGTACCTGTTTTTTTTTTTTAATGTTGGCCGTGGGGACTACTTCAACCTTTTTCTCCTGTGGTTTTAACAGGCCGCGTCCGATTCTGTACCCTAGGTATTGTGCCTCGGTCAGCCCCAGATGACATTTTTTTGGGTTAGCGGTCAGACCCGCCTTTCGGAGCTCTTCTAGTGCTCCCCTGAGGAGGTGTAAGTGTTCATTCCAGTCCCCTGAGTGCTTGTCCTTGGCATCGGAATTTTCAGTTAAAGCTGGGGAGAAGCAAGAGTACGCGATCGCCTGGATGGAATTCGTGCATTGTGTTGGGTGGTTGTATGCGCACCGTTGTTCTGTTTGCGCTTTTTCCATATTCTCGCGAACAATGGGGAGTTCTTTATTTATCTTTTTATACAGGTCTTGTACATAATCCACTACTGAATGAAAGGGCGACGATTGCTCTTCCCATTCTTCCTTCGCCACATCCAGGAGTCCTCGCGGTCTTTTCCAGAATAAAAGTTCGAATGGGGTGAACCCTGTGGAGGCTTGGGGAGTTCTCTACGAGAACATTAGTTTGTGGATAGTATACAGAGGTGCACAGCTGTTTAATCTGTTGCAGCCGACAGACATTGGCCATCAATTTAGACATGAACGGCATCCCCTGGTCTGTCAGTATCTCCTTTGGCATACCCACATGACTGAACAGTAGCACTGTTCCTTAGCTATTTTCCGGGACATTGTTTTCCGCAGTGGTCATTACTGCCTCGGGGTAACGCGTGGCATGGTCGACAATGACCAGGATGTGCTCATGTCCTTTTGATGACTTTGGGAGCGGGCAGATGAGATCCATCCCAAGCCACTCAAAAGGAATTCTGATAATGGGGAGTGGGATTAAAGGGGCGGGGGCCGGCTTCCGTGGGGGCGTTTTTTGGCACTCTGGGCATCGCTGAAAGAAACTCCTCACTTCGGCTTCCATACCTGGCCAGTGAAATCTGTCTCTAATTTTTTCCTTGGTGTTTCTTTCTCCGAGATGTTCGCCAAGTGGGTGCGTGAGCGTGCATGACGGCATCTGGTTTTCCCTGCGGGACGAAGATCCTGGGGTTCTCCTCTTCGCTATGTGTGATAGTATAAAAGTCTGTTTTTTACCAGAAAACATGATGTTGGATTCCCCCCTGACATTTCCTTCCGTCACTCTTTCTACCAGTCACACCTGACTCCAGTAGTGTTTAAGCTGTTTAATAGTACTGAAGAATGGTTTTGATTTCCACAGATTCTACATTGATGAGGGAACATTGCAGATCAACAACGTGAGCCACAGCGATAAAGGGCTCTATACTTGTATTGCTAGAACATCTCTTGACCAAGATACAGCATCTGCATATATAACTGTTCTAGGTATCTTTTATTTTTAAACATTTATGGTTCATTCTTCATGACCAACATTTTTGGAACCTTTTACAATTTGAATAATTAACATTTTAAAGTGTAATTAATGAATGAAATACAAAATAAAAGGAATAGCTTTGTTGTATGATAATAATGATACATCAACAAAGGTTGATGCAAACACACAGTTCAAAAGAGTGAAAATCATTACCATGATTTTTTAATAAGTTTTTAATATGTCATAATAATATTTATGTTTTATGTTGTTCTTAATGAATTAGCTAGCAAAAATTATTTGAAGATATTGCGCTTTTAACATGTCTGTATATATGATTTATTTTAGATGTCCCTGACCCTCCAATAGAATTAACATTATCTGATCTGAGAGATCGTAGTGTGAAACTGCACTGGGTGCCTACCAAAGACTATAACAGCAGCATAACAGGTACTGTACATGTTGACTGCTTACAATTTATGCAAATCTTAAGACATGCAACTTCGAGCTACTCTGTAGTGTATTCAGATAACTTTATGTAATTAATGACTACTTACTGAACAGAGTACATCA
Source organism: Clarias laeviceps (assembly GCA_030014305.1). NCBI lineage: Eukaryota > Metazoa > Chordata > Actinopteri > Siluriformes > Clariidae > Clarias > Clarias laeviceps. The sequence continues at coordinate 15,812,444 of JAQMYJ010000015.1, read as the reverse complement.
TTGAATTTGAGGAGAACGACTGGGAAACAAGCAAGTGGAGACCACTGCTGAGAGTATCTGGCCACAAGAACTCTGCTCCTCTCTCATTATATGGACATATTAACTACCAGTTCAGAGTTAGCGCTGTCAATGCCATTGGCAGAGGTCATCCCAGCAGTCCCTCTGAGAGATACAAAACTCCTCCTGCTGGTAAGAAAATACCTTTTGATAAGGGAAAGTGTTTTTCTAAAGCAAATTTCATGTTTCTTTATTCATTGACCTGCCATACTGATATGTCCACATAAACTTTACTACATTGACCTTTTTAATATGTTTATAATTATTTAAGGAGGGTTTACACATAGTGGAATAAATGACTAATAAAAAATTATTTATTCAATAGAATTCTTACACACCTCAAGCACATTTGAGAATATTATATATACAATGAATACTTATTAACACAGCTTTCCCCCATAACAGCCCCAGATAGGAATCCAAAAAACATAAAGATTGAGGGTCATTCACCTCATCAGATGGACATTACTTGGGAGGTAACAAACTGACATTGCTGTCTTTTATATATATTTACAATATACAGTATATACTGCAGTTGAAATATACATTTCATTTAGGCAGATGCATTTGGCAGACACTCTTATCCAGGGCTTTGATTTTTATCATTGGATATACGTATATTGAGTTACTAACTCAAAGTACCATCAATCAAACACTGGGCAGGGTTTTTATTTGTTTATCTAGTAACATTATTTTAATAATATGACGCCTATATAAAATATTTGTTTTATAGGACAAATATATAATGAATATATGGTATAAAAACTTTACTATTGATATTTGGATTTCAGTGACACTAAGAAAATCTATAATAATTATAATAATGCTTCTTAACCTACCTTGATCATTTGTAACTTTCCTGTACATCTCTTTCCTGTGCTGTGCAATTTAACTTAATTTTGCATGGTTGATGGTATAAATAAATAAATAAATAAATAAATAAAGATATTTTTTTACGGCTTTTTCACTTTCTTTGTATTTAAGCCTTTGTTGCCTATCGAGCACAATGGACCTGGTCTGGAGTACAAACTTAGCTATAGGCAGATGGGTGTAGAAAAAAGCTGGACAGAGACGATGGTGACAAGGCATTCCTTTGTTGTAAAAGGCACCCCAACATTTGTTCCATATGAGGTTAAGATCCAGGCCCACAATAATCATGGTTGGGCAGTGGAACCCAGAATTGCGATTGGACATTCTGGTGAAGACTGTGAGTAAAGTACTGTTATGTTCTTAAATGTGTAATGGATCCATAACATTTAGCCAGGGGGACACATGGCTAGGAAGATGAAGTAGCTGGGTCTTTACAAATTGTAGCTGAATATCTATACTTATTTATTGATTGTTTCAAAACCAAATTATGCAGTCGGACTGGCTTATGCTTACTGATATCATATGGGGCATTCATTCATAATAGGATTAGACTGACTATGATATGTAAAATCAAGCTCATAGACAGGTCACATTGTAAATAAATCTCATGTGTTTTACAAGCTTGTAAGCTACTTACAGTAGTTATGTTGGATGTCATCAATTCTCCTCAATGGTAGCTAGTTATAGCATATTAATGTACCCGTAGGTATTTCTCTCTCACTAATCATCCTTGTTTGTAGTGATAATGTTACCTGGAGTTTAATGCTATCTTTTCCTCACCAGTGCCAGCTGCAGCTCCTGAGAATGTGCACGTAGAAGTGTTGAATTCCACACTGGTGCAGGTCAGCTGGTCCCCGGTACAACAGGCTCAGCTCAGGGGACTTCTTCAAGGTTACAATGTGAGTGCCTGTCCATAGATAAACATCATTTGACTATGAGCTAACAGCTTGTACTTGAATACTTCTTCTATGCATTTAAATGTAAGAGAAATACATTTCTAAATGCATGAAGAAAATTTTAAACCTGAGTTAAAAAAAATAATAAAAATCTAACCAAAGGTAAAAGGAGTTTAATAGGCTACTCGAATTTTAGGTAACGTTCCATAAATTACAAAACATAAATCTGAGGTTGTGTCAATTGATTATAATACACTGACAAATAAGAGTAAAATGATTCAAATGAATTTTAGCGATGTGGGCTTGTCGTTGTAAGTATGGAAACATTTGAAGCCATGCATCCATCATGCATAGTGGCAACTGTACAAGCCTCTGAAGGTGATGTTATAATCTGGAGTTGCTTCATTTGGTCAGGTTTAGACTCAGAGATATTTTTATGGCAATAAAAACTACCTGAATGTACTACATTACCATTTTTTTTTTACCTGATGCCACGGACATATTCCTGGATTCGACCTGGTTTTGAGATCATAAAGAATAATTTTTACACATGAATTGGTCACTAAATTGCATGGCCCAATTAAAGCAAAAGGCAGTAAAATGAAATATTTGAGTGTGCAACTTTTTGGTCCGGAAAGTGTATGTTTCAGATTACCTGACCTTTCTCTCCTTTGTAATTTCCATTTTTTGTACTCTTTATTTCCTTTTTCAGCTGCATTGGTGGAGAACACAAAGCCTTTTGACTTCCACAGAAGTTCCTGCTGAGAAGCAGTTATTGACCCTCACAGGAAATCAAAGTCATACCATAGTGTCTGGGTTGAAACCTTTCTCCCAATACCGTCTCAATGTTCATGTATTTAACAGGAAAGGCAGTGGACCCAGTAGCAGCCCAATCACCTTTACAACACCACAGGGAGGCAAGAACTAATTGCATCACTTACACTTTAAATAGGGAGACACAAGAAGTTGAAAATTGTTTAAATCTTTATACTGCTTTGTTCAAAATGGCTTGTTATAAATTTGTCAAATGCGAAAATGTATGTTCAGAGTTCAGTATTTATAGTTACCATTACCAAACCTCTACAGTATATTTATTTACAATACAGTGACTATGTTCACAATATAGTGACTTATTTTTTTAAAGTATACTTACATTTTAAATAATAAGTAATAATTACATTGTATAAAACAAACTCATACGCAACTGCATTCTCATGCTTCTTCTAAAGTATGATAACTGTATAGTGTTCACTTTATGCAGTTCCTGAAAGTCCCCCCGTACTCAGAGCTACAAACCCACAGGATAACTCCATCACACTGGTGTGGGCTCCACCACTTGAGACCAATGGTTTTCTCACTGGATACAAGCTGCAGTACCATATAAGTATGCCTACAGTCTTCTTATCCATTTCAATCACACTTTTTAAAGACTGAAATGTTTAATTCATGAAGACTGAAGTTGCATTATTTCACCAGTGCATGAATGAAAATTAGGCACATCTATGTAAACAAACCTTCTAGAACAGCTTTAATGAAGATAATTGTCTAAATGAGAATATGCATTAACAAACCTTAAAAAATATCTGACTCGTTTCAGTCAATGATACACTGGATGCTGGTGAACTATACAGAGTTAATATCAGTGAACCAGACACTACACAGTTGGTTCTACATGATCTGGAGACAGATGGATACTACAAGTTCTATCTGAGTGCTTGTACACTTTTGGGCTGTGGACCAGCTATTAGTGAAGAGGGGTCCACTGCTTCAGGAGCACGTAAGTAAGACCATGCAGTGGCTAGATTGATTTACATGCAATCTGAGGTTCCATTGTATACAGTAATTACATGTAAATATGACTAAGGAAGTTATTATCTACAAGTTTAAGACCTCATCACCGTTAAACTATTTGAGAAATCAGAAATCTCTTCACAATTTTATGCTGGACAAAATAAAAAATATAGTTGCAAGCAACAATGATTGGGCCCAAGCACCTCTGCCATCGCCACTAGACAGACAGTGGGCACAGGGTCTAATGAAACTGATCAAACAATGTACATATATATATATATTAATATATAGTTTAGAGGGACTATACTGGGGATTTCAAAACTATGCAATAACGCAAGGAATTAGGTAATTATGTAACAACAATCAGTTGTCATTTTAAGACACGTAGGTCAGCCTTTTTGGAATAGTTCCTTCAAGAACAGCATTGTCAAGTGCATGTGCAAAACTCATCAAGCACCATGATAGTATCTCATGAAGACCTTCCCAGGAAAACAAGACCTAAACTTACCTCTGCTGCAGAGGAGAAGTTCATTTAGAGTTACCAGCCTCAAAAATGACCAATTAACAGCACCTCAGATTAGAGCCGTTATGAAGACTTTACAGATCATGAGTAGCAGATACATCTCAACATAAATGGTTCAAGTACTGTTTGAACCAAACAGTTGGTTTAAATTATTAACATGAAATTAAGGGGAAAGTATTTTATCTAGTGGACAGTAGTTTATTACTGCAGGAGTCAGGCCAAAACTCAGTCAAGTCAATGGGCCACTTGAGCATCACACAATTGTGACAATAAGCAAACTTTCTTACAACCAATTGTTCTATGGAAAATATTTTGAAATATTTGGACTTTCCATTCTTAAGATATACAAACATAATATTTCTACTATTATGTCCTTAATTTAAATATGCATTATAGAAACAATTCAAAATATCACAAATTCCTTTACAGTTTCATATCAGTCATGTCATGATGATTTTTAATCAAATCAGTAATGAAATATTAGACACTTCCTGTTTCCTTTTATTCACCATAAGTTTAAGGCTCCCCATGGCTGAATCGTTTAAGATATGTAAAATCCCTTTACAATTTTAGATCCTCAAGGTTTTTCAGATCATATTGAACCCTGCTTGGTCAAAACCATATAAATCCCCCAAGAGGGGTATATCAAATTCAATTGGGTAATTTTTTTTAAACAACCCAAAATGACTTTTTGTTGAGCAGATCCCATGACAGGTGGTATAAAAGTCGTTCAGCTGAATGAGATCTAAATGTGTACTGGATCTCATGCATATACGTGCAAGTGCATATGAGCTATGCAGCAATGTTCCGAAAAAACAATTATTTTCAAAGGTAAAGTGCAGGTTAATTTTTTATTTTTTATTTTATATTTTGTATAATTTTTTTTTATATGAATATTTTGAGGTTGGAAAGCAAGTAATCACAGTTTCAATCAATTCTTATGGGGGAAGTTTGCTTTTATATATGATCATTTTTATTTAGAAGCACATTTCTGGAACAAATTATGCTTGCAATCCAAGGTTGCACGGTATAGTTATATATTATATTACAGTATGTCATAATGGTAACCTTAGCAAACTCAGTATGACTGACATCACATCTACAACCTGTCTGTATTGCTGCTGCATATCTGGAATTTGGAGTATTTCTGAAGTGGTTACCATTGTGCCCCTTTCAGGGTCAAAGGCCCGATTTCCGCCTCTCCTGTACATAGAGTTTGCATGTTCTCCCATGCTTGGTGGGTTCCCTAGAGTAGGCTTTGTGGACATGTAGAGTAGGCTAATTGGTGTTTCAAAATATCTCCTGTAATGAAGGAGGTGCATGAGTTGCATGATCACCTGGGTGCAGTATAGAAATTTCTGTTAAAGATGCTTTTAACCATAAAATAAATAATCGAATGTTTAAAAGGAAGCTTTTTCATAGACATGCACTTCATAACATGCTTAAGGATTGTCCATCAATAGGTTTGTCTATGAGTTTAAAGCATTACAAAACACACACACACACACACACACACACACACACACACCTTTGTTAGACTGTAAACTAATACCTATTGTATTTTGTATTTGCAGGTACAGCAGGTGTACATGACAGAATCTCATCTACAAGTTGGTTCATCGGTATTATGTGTGCTGTAGCACTGCTCACCCTTGTAGCTCTAATTGCCTGCTTTGTGAACAAGAACAAACGAGGAATATATGCAGGTATGAATGTGTTGATTTCTAAAGTACTCCCCTCACTCTCTACATCACCAGTGTCAGTCAAACTAAGAAAAAAAATCATCTTTGTAGTTTCCTTTACTTACAGTATGCTGCATTCCTAAGGCTCTTTCTTACTGCTTTTATTTAAAGTACACATAAAGACATAATACTATGTACAAAAACAATAAATATTTTTAGCATCTTTTGATTTTTCTTTGCTACCAAAATGTGACTTTTCCTCATGAAACTCATGACTCTTTCCTTTTAATCATGTTTTACTCGAAAACACTAAGAATGTTTTGACAAAGACAATGAATTAGAAAAGCAGTAATATTTTCAAGTGTATAACATTTAGTGTCCCTTTCAAAAGCTACACTCGATGCTGCGTGAAAACGCAATGGGAACATCTTTCTGTGTTGCCAGTTGTGAAGCATGTGTGTATCAAACACGCCAAATCTTGGCATATATAACCTC
>JAQMYJ010000015.1:15769590-15787172 GCA_030014305.1 Clarias laeviceps | reverse complement strand
TACACATTAAGTTTACTGAAAGTAAAAACAGTTGAAAGTCAGAGGACGTTTCTTTTTTTGCTGAGTATATAAATGTATCGTTACAGTATGTTTTCTTTCTTCTTCTTCTTCTTCTTTTTTTTTATTTGTTGGAACTTGCATTTGACAATAAGAAATGAGTGCCAAAGTAGCAGATCTCATGACCCTTTGGCAATAAAAGGTAACATGATAAAAGGTAACATGTTACCTTGCATTTGACAATAAGAAATGAGTGCCAAAGTAGCAGATCTCATGACCCTTTGGCAATAAAAGGTAACATGATAAAAGGTAACATGTTAAGATAAAACATTACATGAGCATAAAATGCTAAATTACTGTAACACTCACTACATTCCACTGTTATATACATAATCCAATTAACAGTAACATACTTTGTTATATACATAATCCAATTAACAGTAACATACTTTAATACTGACATCTGTAATAGCTTAAAGGTTTTTTTTCTTTATCTGTCCAGTTGAAGTGTACAGTAAGCCTGTGCCCACTATACTCACAGATTCTTGTTCTTTGTTGACAGGAGTTGAGCTACTCACTGCTTTTTTGTGCTACTGCTACCACGTGATTGGCTGGTACTTGCATGAGTGCATTCAAAATAAAGTAGACAGTGAGTTAGCTGCCACTAAAAAAGAGACACCTGTATACCTGTGTGACATCCAGTAAATTCATGCAATTATTAGCTTTTTAAGGATCACCAAGTTTACCAACTGGAAATGATGTCAGGTTTCATTCAAGCTATTCTTAACCTAACCTCAAAACTCAAATTTTAATTTGGAAATCTAGCAGACTGCCATGTATGGACATGTTCCAAATCACAGGATCATGTTTTTAAACAAGTGAGCCATCTTGTGGTCATGTCACTTAATAAGGCTATAAATACAGTAGACAAGCCATTTTTACCATAAAAGCTTCTTCTCTGTCATTCAGTTAACGTTTTACTTGTTGGATATGCAAGAAAATAAAGTATTTTTATATAATTAATAATAAAACATAAGATATTGTGCAAACATTTGGAGGAACCCCTTATTTTTTTATATTTTGCCAGAAAAATTAAACAATAGGTACATTTAATAACACATGTGTATGTAAATCCAGTATAACACAAATAGAGTTTATATAATTCTAATAAGCTTTAAGGTCAACATTTGGTATGACCACTGTTATTCTTTAACAAAACCTGAACACTCCTAGACAAGCTTTCTTGGAAGTTCTTCAGGAATAGTTCTCCAGGCTTCTTGAAGGACATTTCAAAGCTCTTCTTTGGATACTGGCCGCCTTTTGTTCTGGTCTTTTTCAAGATGATCTTACACTGCTTCAACAGAGTTGAGATATGGTCTTTGGGGAGGCATATCCAGGACTGACAGTGTTCTATCATGCTTCTCTATCGAGGTATGCTTTAACTTCATTTAAAACTAAAAGAAACTCTGCTACATTGGAAGCAAAATGTTAAGGAATGATGGGTAGTTTAAGATCTTTGCACAGTTTTACAATGATATAACAGTATGATACGTTATATTCAGTGTAAATACCAAATAATCAGAAAAAAAAGAAGTGAATTATTATGTATAACATTTATTTCCATTTTAGTCTCTAATGCATTTAGTCCATGTGGTTCCACTCACAAGAAAAACACACACTAGGACTAATTCTGAGTCTAACTTGACCTAAAAAGTGAAGGGTTAAACGGAAATCTAATCTCTACCTTGAAGAATGTATTCCCATTCCATATGCAAAAAACAATGATTAGAGAAACCAATATATAGTACAGTGAACAATTACATGTCAATCAACAAATATCTCAACAATATGAGCTAAAAGGACTCAAATAAGTTGGAGGTTTTCTTGGCAGCATGGATAAAACATAGCAGTAATTCGCATCAGGCTGTAGTTCCACTACAACACCAATAATTATTTCAAATAAATCATTGTGGTTTTGATAGAGATTAATGCACCTCTTTAAGTAATTCTAGTGGTTATTTGCCAAATGTCAAAAATGTTAAATTTAAGCAAAACTATTAAATGTCTAGTAAATACTAAAGTTGTATTTGTCATAATTATTTGATATTATTAATTTTAAGCTGCATCATTATTACACTTCTAGCTGCAACATACACTGCCTGGACAAAAAAAAATAGCTATTTCATAATTAGAGTCAAATTATTGGTGTGTCATGCAAAGAAAACTTTCAAATTAGTGGAACTGGGTTGAGGACAATGCCAGTGTATTATTCAAATCTGTAAGGATACAGCTTAACCATCAACCTGGTAGAAGAAATGTGGCTGGAAAATGGAAATCAGCTGTTTGGTTGCATGGTGTAGTTTTTCTTATTTTAATTTCTGGTTTTCATTTTTTTATGGTAAGGTAACCTTCTGATCATATCTAAACCTTATTTCTAATTCATGTAAACAGATATGTATGTTTATTAAATTAAAATTAAAACAAAACTCCAAGCTTATTTAATTAGTACTACTAAAAATTACTGAAGATTAACTATGAAGTGCTGTTAAGAAGTGAATGATTTAGTACTCCCATCTACACCTACTGTATCATCTTCTTTATGATCCATGTGAACTTTAAAGAACTTTGTTGTTGAGTGTTCTTTGGAATCATCCCAATGGTTAAACAATTCATGTTAAAAGAATGAGCAATAACTGCCATCGTTTCACCTCGATCCATTCTCTCAATTATTTTTTACTTCTGTCCTTTCCTGGTAAAGGCTACCTTGTTGTTCCACTGGATTAGGCTCCAATAAAGGATTCCAGAATAAAGTCTAAAGTCATTCTAAACTCTATGAACTCTGGAAGTTAGCAAAAGAATGATTTGTGATTCTTTGCGCTAAGGCCACCACATACAATCCCCAACAAAAGAAACAGCAAGGCCAATGATTTACTTAGACAACATGGCACCTTTTGCTTCAACCACTTGTGATCTAAAATATTATAACATCTGACAAGCAACTAATTTCTTTGTTGCCCAAGTCCGTCCATCTGTCGGGGAGGGCCTATCCCAGTAGACTTAGAGCACAAGGTAGGGTACAGCCAGGACAAGGCACCAATCCATCACACTGCCTATTTGCATAAACTAATCTGCAAGTCTTTGGACTTTGGGAGAAAACCGTAGTACCCATAGGAAACCCACCAAGCACATGAAGAACATGCAAACAGACCTGTGTGCATGGCATGCAGGAACCAAACGCCAACCCTGGAGGTGCTGCCTCCTGGATGCAGTTACTGCAAGCAAATATAAAGTGTTATTTACTTAAATTTGCTTTCCAAAGATTTTTGTCACTTAATGTTCTGTTTTTTAAGCTAATATTTTGATTTATCATGTATTCATCTTTTAATCTCAAATTCAAATGTCTTCAGGTAATAACAAAAGAAATAAGAAAATGGTCTTCTGTAACGCTTCTGTATCTGCGGGTAAACACACTTTCGGTCGCTAGGCGACACCGTCGTAGAGGAATTCAGAAGAGATGCGCTGCACCTGAGCGTACATCTGTATAAGCCGCTTAGACTCTGCACTTCGCTGCATTGTTTCAACATTAAGATATAAGAACTAATCTGTCTCTCCGGTTAAGACTAGTAAAAAATAAATAAATAAATCTAATTCGTATTGACAGCACAACAAGAAAAGAGAAAATATTTGTTGAAAAGAAAATTGAAAATAAAAATATATGTTTAAAAAGGAGAAAATATGTATGTTGAAAAGAAAGGAGAAAATATATGTTAACACGAAAAAAAAATGTATTCCTCTGGTTGAGACGAGATTGATTTTGCTTTTGGGAACGGGAGAAATCTGTCCGAGAGTACACGCACCTCTGTAGTCTGTGCCACTGCTTCGCTATCCGGTAAGCCTGCACTGGGCTCCCCCCCTCTCCCGGGCTCACCATACCCCAACCCCCTCTCCCGGGCTCACCATACCCCAAACTCCCCCCCCCCCCCCTCCCGGGCTCACCATACCCCTTCTCTCCGCATCCTTACACTGCGTGCCGCTCACACATACAGTATCACTTCTGTTTCTAGTGCATTAGGAGACGGGATGTGCACCAAAATCTCCAGACATCAGAAAAGCTTCTTTCCACATGACATACTACGACAAACTGTCTTACAAACGCGAAGACCATTTTTTTTTTTTCAATTTACAGTGCAATAATACGTAACCAGAATATACAGCAAATAGTCTGGATCCCTAATAAATAAATTGCAAATAATCTGGAACCCTAATAAATTAATTACTGCAAATGCCTAAATTGGATGACTTCATGGCATGTGTATATACCTGAATACAAGAACATGATTATTTCTTAATTTTACAATTTTAACATCGAATGGAAGTTGTTAATGTACGTACATACAAGATGATTTTATCTTTTAAGGTAATAATTGCTCTGGACCGATTCCAACGACCGACCTCAGATGACTCCTGTAGCTACTCACCCACACACTCAACAAAGCAGAGTAATGTTAGGTCTGGTTTGATTTGATCTTTTATTATTAGCCATCTTAAAACAAAGAGAAATATATTTAATTTCATAGAAAGAAAATATAAAATTCCATAAAAGTTATGGAAATAGCTACAATGTTACTGTTACTTTATATTACCAGTGTAATCTATGTCAGTGTCTTAACCCTTGTGTGGTGTTCATATTATTGTTACTCAGCCAGTGTGTGCAAGTTTTCCAGGGACATTGTTGCATGGAAATGTTCTCTGCCAGTTTCTGCATCCTACTACGATTCTGTGGATTCCCCCTCGGACCTGAAAACTCCAGCAAGGATAAGAGCCCCAAAGTGGGCAAAAAAAGTGGGTGATCCAAAAAAACATGCCCTACTTCTAAATAAACATAACAAAAGTAATTAGGACTTAATAGCATAAAAAGTGACATAAAATAAAATATATGTCAGAATTTGAATGTGTTCATAGTTTTTTATGTAATAGTTTTGAAAAGGATATATAGACACTGATTGCACATCCTTTAGAACATTGAAAATGTATCTGACATACTTACTGGCAATTTGGAAACACTAATTAGCAAGTCTTTGGACTGTGGGAGGTAACTCACCGAACACAGGGAGAACATGCTAACTCCACACACACACTGAGCAACCTCAACAACCTGATGCAAGACTCGAACCCTCAACCCTGAAGGTGCAAAGCCAAAGTGCCAACCACTACACCCCTGCGCCCCAGCTTATATCCAGGTTTATTTTGTTTTTAGAGAAGGCTATTGTTTTGTAGACCATCTGGTACTGCATAATAAAGGCACACTAATTTATGACACCACATGGCATTAATTGGCCAATTTATTTAATGTAGACCACTGTACACCAAACACAGGAAACCAAGCAGTAGCAGTTACAGAGTACAAGTAAAAGAACTGTAAATGCAAAAAAAAAAATAATAATAAATATAATAATAATAATAATAATAATAATAATGTGACCCATCACATCAAATCAGGTGATTTGTCACATTTAAACTACTCAACTTACTACCTAATTTGATGTGATGGGTCACATACAGTATGCAGAGATGCAGAGTTGTTTTTATCAGTAAGGTTCGTTGTCCTTTTGCACATGACATCCATGGCACATGATTAATAGTTCTTAGAAAAGGCAGGGTGAGGTTATGACCCCTGACCTGTAATGTAAGCAACATCTGCTCAAAAGATGTCACCAATTTACTTACCAAATCATCTCTCATAAACTCTTCCTCAGTGGGAGAATGGGAGAAAACTATACTGTAAAATAACAAGCAGGATAAATCGCACTGCTAAATCAGCCATAGGCTTATATTGGTGGTCTTGGTTTGAGATGGAAGTCTGGGTTAAGTAGCTGATGAATGGCTTGGAATGAAGTTAGCAGCTTTCCATGGCACTTTTGTAGTTCTAATTATAAATAAATGAATAAATAAATAAATAAATAAACCAGGGGTGGTTTTCCAGACATTAATTGTATTTTATTACTATTGTTATGTTTATTTATTTTTTATTTTTGCTAAATAGTGCAATAAATCCTGATTGCTGAATAATTTATCTATCAATTACGAATCAGTGTGTAGCATACCTTGACTAATGCAATTTTAAAAATAAAATGAAAGACAACAAGCTGAAAATTCAATGTCAGGGATGAGTAGTTTGTTTTAAGATTAGCTATAAATCTGTTAATGTTTAGTATATTGATAATGAACATTAGCTAGAGTATATGTGGCCAGATAAAGCACAAATCAGAACCACATATTTAAAAATAAAAACATGGATTTCTATTTTCCTATCTGTTACTCTGTGTGACTTTAATGAAAGATACCTTAATTTAATCAGGGAGCTAAAGCTAGAAAGTTAAATAACCATATTTTATTCTTCTAGGAGTATGACACTATTAAAACTTTATTTTTAACCTTGTCTGAAAAACCACTCCATTTAAGTCTGTAAATGTACTGCTTTAATGTCTTAATGCTCTAATTCTACCCATGATATTTTCAAGTTAAAGGTGTGCCTATATGAAACATTCACATGGTACAATTCTTTGTTAAAGGTCCATAACACAATCCTCTACAAGTCAGCTTTCTAATGAAAATCAGAGCATGAGATTCTTTATCCTTACACAGTATCCCCAAGTATCATTTTAAAGGACAGTAATACATGTACATGTTTACAGCCCATTCACCTATAAAACACTACAACAAGCAAATCTGCATTCATTCTTTAGGCTGTTCCAGCACTAGCATTACATAGGGAAGAATTTAAGGAGAATCACTGCACAAACAGTCTATTGAAAATAAAAATAAAACACTCATGACATCAACCACAGAGTAAGCAATCATTATACTGAAACAGTGTGAAACTGTGAAGACATTTCTTTATGGGACTTGGTGAATTATGATGGACAGTTTTTCCTAAAAACAGAAAGGAAGAAAGAAAAAAAGGATGAATGATGAGAGTGGAGGTATTTGAAAAGCCAAATTAAAGTATTTGTGTCTTCTTTCATTTTTTATTTTATTTTTTTAATCTAAGAACTAGTGTACTTAATACTTGGGCAGTTTGACATGCACATGACAATTAATCAACACATTTTATTTTGCTTTGCTAACATTAGGGTCCATATATCTAGAGGTTAACTTTTTTTTTCTTAGTTTAAAATACCAACATAAATCAAAATATTTTCATTGATTCTTTAATTATTGTGCAAAACCATTCGTATGAACGTGTTCATATTAGATAATTACCTGATTGATTAAAGCATAACTGGAGAGAAGTTAACGGATGATCTTATTAATATAAAATGTGCATCTTTTTTTCAACAGGGATTTTTCAACTGGGGTTCTCACCTTAGGAATTAGCACCTCATGGAAAACGTCATTTTGTTAACTGATCATGAATCAAACAAGATTAATGAAGGGGTACCTACTGTATGGCCAAATATACATTAATTACAACATGACACTTTTTTTCAGGAACAAAGCCTACAGAGAGTATTTATCTTTATAACAATGACATTGATTGTTGTCATGTTATATTAAGTATTTGTGTGACCCATGTTCAGAGCTGTTTCCTGATGATTTCTCTTCTCAGAAAGCCACTACTTCTCAGAAACGTCCTTCAATAATTGGCACAAACTGTTGTCCTTGTGTCCAGCAATCTGTCCATGCTCGTTCAACAACATACGTGCTCGTTTGATGAGTGCACTGATCCCCTGTATTCTGATGGTGTCCATTGTTTAGATTTATGTGACTGTTGTCACATGCACATAAATGGTCTGAGAATTAAAATTTAACAGCATTTTAACTTTAACTAATCATGTAACAGTAATATGTATTCTGAGATGAGTTACTTTTCCTATGGTTAGATGATTGAAAAATAAGCTTACATGTCATCTTTCCTTTTGTCTATCAAATAGCACTCCATACACCTAGAGAAGTACTTGCTTTCAAATAGGTGAATGGTCCAACATGGCATGCGCATTGTCACATTTGATGCCTATTGAATTTGAGAACCAGACAGAGAAAAGTTTCCAATTCAGCATAACCACGTTAAATGTAAAAATGGACAGATGGGTGCTCAGATGCGAGATTTGAACTGTGAAAGGAAGGATGTATATCTGTGTGCCACCAGGGAGGCACTGGATCTTGTGGGTTAGGACTGATGGATGCCGGATAGTAAGGGTCCATGATCCACCAATCAGTAGGTGGTTTAAAATACAGTACTTCTCCTGTGAATGTTCCTGGCAGCCTAAGAGATCAGGACTGAAAAAGAGCAATAATGATAAATTAACATCAGCTTTAAACAAATAAAAAATGTTATGTCTTATAAATAATTATATTTATAAGTTCTACATTGTCTTTACAGTTTTAAAGTCTGCTTTAAACATGATCAGAACAAGTTGCTGATGAAATTATTATTTTATAAATTATACTTTTGCTGTGCATAAGCCATTTCCTTCTTTTACTGCTTAGTTGCTGTTTTTGTGTTCAAAAACAAGTCATCAATTATGTGGTTGAAGTAACACAGCAGTGAATGTGACAGTTAAAATGGCATTTATTTGGTAAAAAAAAATGCTGTGAGAACCCTTGAAAAGTATAGAACACAAAAAAAGGATTTCCTATTATCTGATGCCATTTGTGTTCCCATGACTTAATGTTGTATATTTTGTGTAAATCTGGACAGCATTTTCCAAAACCTTTTCTTATATAGTTATTCCCCTTTACTATAGCCCACAATTACCCAACACCCAGATCAATTAATTATATACAATAAACATTAAAATTTTGTGTAATCAAAAGAAAGAATCAATTCTTTCAATCAGTTCTTTAAATTTTAGTTACAAAAACAATTAAGATGTTCTAACAAATTGTAAATTTTTTGTTATAAGGACATATTAATAGAAATTCTAATCATTTTTTAAATTTCTGCCTCAAAAGCCTAATTTGTGTCCCTAAATTACTCTGATGTAATCCCCTATATAACACCCCCTGGTCACTCTTACAGTCACATTTACATACTTTCAGGAAGTAGCATATACAGTACCTTTACAAGAACATTACCTATGAGACACAAGAGTAAGTACCACTATTTAATTTACCATTTTTACAAGTTTTAGAATGCTTGCCTGTTACAGTAAAGCATAACATGTCCACCTATGTTATGCCTAAGTATATGGCATAAAAAAATGTAATTATACAGTATTTATTCATTGCATTTTCTAAGTTGGTCAAATTGCATGTATTTGTGATGATGGATAGAAGCAATGGCACTATAAAACATGTACCCTGAAAGGAGGCAGCATTGCTTCAATAAAGATAAAGAAAGGTAGAGAAAAGACAGAGGAGAAGGGAGGAAAATGAAAGCATGACTTCAGTGAGTGGAAAAGAGAGCACAGAGAAAGAATTGGATTGAGAGCCAATGTAGTAGACCAGGACAAACATTTAGTCAATGACCAATCCTTCTCTAAATATACGTATATACAGCATGCTGGTAGTCATATGCTTAATTAATTAACCAATTAATCACTAAATCATTATATTTACTATTGTTAATTGATTATTATACTACTACTACTACTACTACTACTACTACTAATAATAATAATAATAATAATAATAATAATAATTTGATAAAATGAGGGTACTGAAAAAAGGGAACAAATCTTACTAAAATGTATTTGCTATTGTAAAAAGTTATGTGTTATTTGTTAAAAAAATTGTTATACAGTGGAACCTTGGATTGCAAGTAACCCAGTTTGTGAGCGTTCCGGAAGACGAGCAAAAATTTTAATACATTTTGTCTTGATAAACGGCTTGATAGTACCAAATATCATCGAGTATCATGTGGCACGCATGCACTTCTTGTTTTGACGTCAAGAGTAACATGATCACAACTGAGCCAACCATTTTTCTCTAAAGCATCTTTTATTTTGTGTGTGTATGTGTGCTCGCATGGGGTGGGTATGTGTTCGCGATCGCGCAGTGGTAGGTGTGTGTGTGTGTGTGCTCACGCAGAGGTGTGTATCCTACACAGCAGCTCCCTTCCCCCCACCCCTTCTTCCTCTTCTCACTCTGGTTTCAATCACTGCAGCTACTGTAGGATTCTTTTGCAGTGATTACATGCGTTCCAATCGGCATGATGTTGTTCTCGATTAGCATGTTCAAAAAGAGCGGAGAACAAGCTCTGAATGCAGTAAGCAGGGAGCATGTGTGTGATTAGTTTTTGTTGTAAACATTTAATGCCTTTCTGTTGTTGTCAAAAAAAGCATAAGTTACAGAACTGTCGGCTTTACGTTACTACACTTTTCAAAGGTAAAGTGCAGGTTAATTTGTTTTATTTTTACTTTATATTTTGTATTAATTGAATATAAATATTTTTTGGTTGTGGAACCCAATGTTTTTTTTTTGTTCTGCTCTGAAACAAAATAATAAATAAGAAACCACTGCAATTTACTCCAGAAAACTTCTGGAAATCATAATTTTTTAGGAAAAAACATAATAATCACCTGATCATAGTGTTTCTTTGTACTTTGGTAAGAACCTCAGACAAATAACAACATATAACCTTTTTCACCGTCTAAAATTTTTACCATGGATGACTAACCAAATTATCAGTAGACCAATGTTACACAAGGAAATTATGCTTGAGCCTGCATGAAAAGAGCCTCACTTGTGAAGCAGCAGAACTGAAATGATTTTTTTTTTCCACAGGGGATAGGGTTCTTTAGGCACTTAGGGACTGATTATGACAAATACCTTGAATTGCTCGTGTGTATCTTGTGTGGAAGATTCTGTTTCCCTGACAACTACGGCCTTGGTTACCAACATGTCAGGATGTTGCTGCTTGGCTTCTTTTATTGCCATGGCAAGTGCCTGTGAAAAAAGAAACTATCAATTCAAAACGATCCATAAGCCCTAGAGAATTGAGTAATACTTTTCATGTTTACAACACAGTTCTGTTTTAATAGTTTAATGGTTTTAACTTGCTTGATCTTGGTCAACATCATCATCTCCAGTTATGATAATCCTCTTCTCAATTCTTGTCTCTGAGTATCCTCCTTTTACTGTCTATAAAAATGAAAAAAAAAAAAAAAAACACTGGTAAATAATGCGCTCACTCACTATCACCAGACTTACTATGGTTAGAGGTCTATTGATTTTTTACTAAAATTTGTGTTGTGAATTATGTTGTTTTCTACTGTAGTGTTGTTACTTTGGTAACATGTGTTGTGGCTGATGTCACATTCTCTGTTACAAATAGAGGAGACCCAGAACCCTCTCTGGCCAAAGATCCGAAGCTCACCTGTCCAAGAAAACAATAGCATTATAATTTTTTTCTAAAAATAGCTAACGATGAATTAAACTTTCACTAAAATGTAAAAACTGAAATTAAGCCTTCAAAGTGAAACCATGTTAAAATATGCATTGTTTTTTTGTTTTTGTATATTTATTTGGACATTAGGTTTTTATTTGTCTCGTCTCACAGCTGCTGTCTGTGAAAAATTAATGTACAGGTGCTGACTGGATTGGCACAACAGAGAGTGTGACGCATTATTATATTAATTCTTAGTTGTCAGTCAGTTGTAGGTATTAATGGGGAATCTAGTTATCTATACAGTACATCATTAGCACATGCCATTTTATTGAGCAGAAGTTAACAAAGGACTTAATTTGAGCCGTTTTTCCAGGTGAAAAATTGCATAGAAATCAAGAAGCTCTCTGCTCCACCAAAAGGTTTAGTGCCATGTTCTTGCGCCTCAATTCGCAATTTAACCTTGCTAATATGAAATAGTCCTGAGTCATTTATCAAATAATAAACAAAAATTTATCAATAAAATGATAATTGCATAGAGGATATGGTAATAATACTTTGCAGAATGGAATCTCAAAGTTAATGTACTTACAGCAATAATATTTTTTTATAAATCGAAAAGATTATTACAGTATATTACAGTATATGTGCAGTATATGTGCAGTGATATACAGAGATGGCCAAAAAATTTATACACATTTCAACAGTTTTTATCTATGCCATTTTTTTATTGAATTATGGCAGCAATGTGTAGCATTATGTTTCCTCTAAAGATGTCAGTTGTCACACCCTTGTTGATGCTGTCATGTGACCATCAGAACAGTGGCATATATTTTTCATTTTCGTTTAAGTGTACATAGATTTTTTTGGGCCCCTCTGTATACACAGATTAAAACCACCTAGGTTTTGGGTTTGTATTGTGCAAACAGGGGAGGGAGCTCTGCTGAAGGGCCTCTCGGGTGTGCTGGGGTGTCTGGCACCAGGACGTTGACAGCAGATACTTTGGGTGCTCCTTGTTGTGGAGTGGGGCCTCCATCTGACTTGTTTGTCCAGCACATCCCATGAGAGCTCTATTGGACTGCAATCTGAAGAGTTTGAAGGATACGTCAGTGACCTTGGGCTATTTGTCTGATTAGCTCCATTGGTAGGTTGGCATTGGTTCACTGGGTGTTCTTTCTGATGCTTTTCTATCGTGTCCAACATCTATTTTTTTCTGTGATTTGTGCTGCATTGGATTTTCTGTAGGATCGGACTGAACAGACTGGCCTTTGATCCTCTTGAGCATGTTTACTGATATATAATTGATAATCAATGTTAAAGTGTTCATGTTCTGTGGCGTTACTGTTATGGCTGATCAGTGTATGCTAGATTATGCTTGGGAATACTCACAGGAGAGATCCTCTCTGTCACTGAGAACGGGGCTTCACGCAGACCACTCATACCATGATCCTATAAGAGCAAATGATCTAAATATTAGAGTACATCACTACAAAGAGCATGATTATCAGAAGTATAAACATTCCTACTGTATATTTACCTATATTTGTTCACTATAATCTGGGGAGTTCATAGCACTATGTATTGGTGCACAAGTGGAAACATCCCATTTATGCCTCCATTAAGGGCCTAACCTCCTTGTGTTATCATGCGACCATGTTTGCTCTACAGTTTGTAGTTTTAACATATTTGGAATCACCATTTTTATGTAAAAGGGTAAAACATGTATACCTGGTCTGTTATCTCCATTATGGTTGTGGTAACTTCTGATCCATTCGGCTGCGTCTCAATCTTGACTTCCGTTTTTCTTAGAGATTGAGACACAATGATGTCACTGCTCTCTCTGCTATGAAGCTGTACAGATGCTGTGTCTGAGCCATCTTGTCTTACTGGCTGGATTTGAAGATCTGCAGATTCTTTTTTTAATGCCTGAGCAGCCTTCACTGACCTTGGAGCTTTTTTTGGCACAAAAGGCTTAAAAGAAAAAGGAAGAGAGAATAACAAAAGGTCAAGTCCTCCCTAGGACTTAAGTAGAAGGTCAGCGTCTGCTAAAAACTTAGCATTATAAAATGATTCGTGATTAAAAAAAAAAAAAAAAAAGCCATGATAAACATAACTGAATATTGAAATTAAAGAAACCAGACCTGGACGGACTGATATTCGACTATGGAAGACAGCATCATATGGAACAGAATGAGAATCAATCATGAACTGAAATTCCCAAGTAAATTCATGCTTTGATTTGATGGCCTGTAAGATGCAAAAAAATTAAAAAATAAATAAAAATAAAATGAGGTGATCAAATACATTAAGGCTTCTCTCCAACTGGTAGTGATGTAGTTCCTACCCGAGTAATGTATGGAAGACTATATACCTCAGGTTTACGTTGCTCCTCAGGTTTCTGTTCTATAATGAGCTTTGGTTCTTCCATCGACCTTAAGAGATCAGCAGGTTTCTCCTGCGGAATGATAATGGGCTCACACCCTAGCAAGAAAGCTGGATGTGCTGGCCGGTCTGAAACACAAAGTTCAGACGAGAAGTCCTTCTCTCCTAGCTCTGACATTCCTCTGGAGAACTCTTCCATCCCTGTTTGAAGGTCCATGAGGACAGTAAAGTCCACCTCAGCCTCTAAACTGGAAGTGGAGCTAACAGTGATGCTTGAGCATTTGCGTTCAATGCCCAGATGGGTCTCTTTGAGATACAGATTATCTGGATCAGGGTCATCCTCAGACACTGATCCCAGTCGCCGCTCCCATGGCTCTCTCTAAAACAAACAGAGAAAGGGTAAAACTTTAGTGGAAAAAAAAAAGTATATGGTGCACAAAATGTAACACTAATGTACCAAATCAATGTTTTGTTGTAAAAATCGCCAGATCTGAATTAACATAAATATATAAAGACTTCCTTTAAGTCTTAAGTATCTGGTTAATACTCTTACCATTGTAAAACTGTACCATTGTTAGACTGTTACAATTAAATAGTCCAACTACACTAATGTAGTGGTAATGTAAATATTTGTTAAAACTGAAAAGATGAATTCAGTAAAACGTTCTTTTCAGAACTGGTACATGTGTCTGTAAGAGAACTGGGTCAGATATATTCAGGCTTTACTCTTAACTCTATTAGCAGAATTGAGAATGTAATTTTTTTGAAGAAATCATAACTTTTATTATTCTTAAGGGTTTCAATAGACTTAAAAGGCTTGGCTTATTGCTCATTTTGTGAATCGTAGTTGGGCTTATTGTGTGATAATATGTGATTTATATGATTACATGCAGTCAAACAAAAGTTACTTGCCCCATAGCTTTTTTCAGACACAATGGGACAAATTACTTTTTGTGATTTTGACAGGAATTTTTATGAGACATGCAATTCAATGCATGCAGTTCATGATAGCAAAAAATGGGCCCACAGAGCTTGTGGTATATAACTTAAACTTATGGACTAGCAAGATGCTGCAAGTATGATAGGTACTTGATGAGTGGAAAAATGAGGCACCTGAACTTCCTCCTGAGGTTCCGCATGAATTGCTGGGGTGGGAAGGGGTTCCTGGTGAAATGAAATAATAGGAAAAGGAGTCCAAGTTAGAGCCATGAGGTTTCAGGCAAAAGGGCTGGACAGCATAATGGATCCTGAACTAATTACTCTGCTTAAGCATGACCCAGCTACACAAATATTTAGAGATGGAAAAACTCCAAAACTACATCTTAAATAGTAGAACAAATCAAGTGTACCCAATCCTTGAACTTCCAAAATTACCAACAAATAGCTTTATTAATCGTTCATGGTCCAATAGAATCTGCCTACTTAACTAATTATTTGTAATGGCACAAGACACCCACATACCCAGTGTAGAAACTGTAGCTTACACAGGAGCTACAAAACCAAATTTTTCTTACATATCAGCAAAAGTCAAAACACAAAGTAATAAAAACAAAAAAATTCTCATGAAAAGTTTTGGTTAGTCCATCAACATCACATGCTCTTGAGAAAAGCATTCAACTATCACTTAAGCCTTTTACTCTACAACAGTATATAGTTCCATCCAAGGAATTGCTTTAAATGAATTAAGCCTATCCCAGTCAATTAATTCTATACTCTGCTTAAACGTAATTAGCCATTTGTGAGCGTCTCCCTTCCGAAAGCCCCTACATTTTACTGAATGAAATTTTAGCATAATAGTATGCCAACTATTGCCTTTTTAATATATAAAAATTGTACCAGAGAAGGGCTGTTGGAAGGATATGTTCAGTGGTTGTTTAAAGCAAGCGTAAAGCTTAAAGCAATGAAGATTACATGAAAGATCCTATGAGCTGTCTTATATGTGCAAGCAGATGTTGAGCTGTGGAGAGAAGGGAAAGGGAAAAGAAGTGGATCCCTATCCAATCAGTCATGACATAGCATTTTTAATCAGCCAATGGTTAATGGTAGAAGTGGGCATTTCACCCATCTCTCCTCAGATACATGTGATTATGCTGTCGAGATGTATGTACTTAAAGGTTAAAACTATAACATAAGGATGTGAAGATTCATGCGATGTCTATAGTTCCTGTGAGAGACAAGCAGATGCCAAGCAGTTGTTACCGATGATTTCTTTTGAGCTGATTCTAAACTGGAGCTCTTGAGAAGGCTGTGGCTGGAGTCAGTAGGAGAAGACTGTTTTGATCGCATCTCTCTTGACTTCTGGGACTTTACATGAGAATACGGAGGAGTCATTTGCTCAAAGCCAGAAAATATTAAGTTTGATGAGAAATCAGACAGTGGAGAAGTATCTTCAAAGCACACAAGGTCCTCATCTGCACTAAGTCTCTGATCAGATTTGTCTTCTGTATCTTGAAATAGTTTCCTGCATGTCTGTGGTGGGTGGCTAAATTTTCTGTTTTCCCCAACATAGCCATTAGCTGTGTAGTGTCCTTTTGGAACTGCTGCAGTATTATCCATGATTAAAGACATACCTGTCTGTGTGGAAAAAGCTTGCATTTTTTCAATTGCAGGTGATTTCACTGACTTTGTTCCTTTTGTCTCATCAAATAACTTTAAATACATTGTGTCTCTTTCACTTTGATCTTTGACCCCATGTTTTCCTTTTAGTTTCTTGGACCTCTCTGGTTTCAAGGGAACTACTCGTTTTGGTTCTGGTTCAGCAACATTACACTTAACTGAATCACTGGTTAGAACTACTTTGTTTTCAGTTGTTGTGGGTTTACTAATAGCTTTGTTGTCTGTACTTTCCAAAAATTGTCTATCCCATCTGTTTCCATTACAAATATCTCTCATATGTTTGTCTGTTACTGCATTGGGAGATACCTCACCCTGGATTCTCTCATCATAATTCCAAAAAACTAGGTTTACATTATCTTTTACATGGGTTTTGCCAGTATATCTCTTTTCAGGCCAGTGAGTCTCTCTTGAAAAGTCGTCATAGCCATTTGTGTCAATATTGTTCTCCAAATATTTCTCATGTGGAAGTCCATTGTCATTTGTCCTCTTGCCAACAGAATGTAATTCATGGGTATGCTCATTTTTCATTGCATAATTCTTGGTTCTTTGAGGCTTTTCAGGAGACTGGATGGAGATCTTATTTGATTTTCTGCTATGGTTTCCCATTGGACCCACATGAGTCATACAGATTTCCCCTTGATCTTCTTCCTGCTGAGTGAGTAGTGTCTCTATTCTAGCAGGGTTCTTGTTCCTTTCCTCTTTTGAACTGAGGGTCAGGTCTGTTTGACAACCATCTTGCTCCTCAATAAATATGGGCTCTCCAGAGGCCTATATATCAATATAGAGTGAACAGTTTCAATGACTTGTGCGTTTCGTTTATACAGATTGTACCACTAAAAATAAGATGTGCTGTAAAGTGAAAGTCTGATGCAGGTATGTTACTCTATGTAGGGCCTTAAATAGTCTTGTATGTCCATTATTAAATGGAATATGCTTAAAAACAAGAATTGTGTTTTAAACATAATCATATTGATCCTCTTATTAGCATAGACCATAAGACAAAATTCATGATGTGTTGTGTTAATTCCACTCAAAGGCTACATTCACATTCCAAGTCACTTTTATCTAACGCCAATGTGGACACATCTGTCCTTTGAAATAGCATGTATGTGAACATCACGTTTCCCTTTCAAAGGCTACACTCGATGCTGCGTGAAAACGCTATGGGAACATCTTTCTGTGTTGTGAAGCATGTGTGTATCAAACACGCCAAATCTTGGCATATATAACCTCGGTCAGGTGACGTCATCTGATGAAG
>JAQMYJ010000015.1:15741464-15751715 GCA_030014305.1 Clarias laeviceps | reverse complement strand
AAGACTTCATAACGCCTCTAATCTGAGATGCTGTTAATTGGTCATTTTTCAGGCTGATAACTCTAAATGAACTTCTCTTCTGCGACAGAGGTAGGTCTCGCCCTCCTGGGATGGTCTTTATGAGAGCCAGTTTCATTATGGTGCTTGATGGATTTTTAAAGTCTACTCATTGCATCACATAATGTTACTTAATTTTAATAAGTAATTAATTATGCGATGCAATGCGTAGACTTTACCTAATTTCAATTGGCATGTTATAGCTAATTTATTTAGGTACTTTTTACGAAAAATATGGGGTGAAATGTACTCAAACAAACTGAGTGCAAATTGTTACCTCACATTTTTTGAGTAGATTCTATAGGTAGTTTTTTACAGTGTATATTATTCAAAATTAACAGATAATACCTTCTAAAAAGAGATAAGTAAATATATGAATAAGGATTGCACTATTTACTGTATTTTTTATTGTAAGCTGACAGAAAGGTAAATAGGGGGGACTGGGATCCCATGGGATACAGCAAAAAAGTCATAGCAAGAGGTTTTTACTTTCATGCAGCATGAGTGAGCATAAGAAATGAAGCTCACTAGACAAACAAAACATTTGTGTGATGCATTTGCAGCATTAATTGTCTGTAATGTATGATGGGGTGTGGATGATTTGTGCCTTGCGATGGATAGGCCTGTACACACATATTGGCGCAAGTTTTTTAGTTTTCATTTTACATCTCGACTTTTATGGAACTCATGTTCTAGAATGCTCTGCCTCCTCTCTCTGGGCTGACATGCAACTCCAATTTCCTCCTTATTCCACCTACCTAAAAAATGTGCGCCTGTGCCAAGGCTTTTCCTGTCCAGACCATGTGCTATTCCTTCCAAATTATCTATCTACCTAAATGACTTACACCAAGGCTGTTTGTGTATACAAACTTAATTAAGTATACACTTAATTTCATCTTTTCATCAGTGAAAAGCAAAACCAGTGGTTGCTGTTCTGAGTGTACAGATAAGCACACTGCTCCTGACCCCACGTTCACTGTGGGCATTTCAGTAACGCAGATGCTTTTTTTTGTCAGACAGTCAGCAATCTGTTCCTGGATAAAAAATAAAGGATCTGGTAAATACATTGAGAGTAGATGAGCTCCTTGTTATTTTTCATGTTTATAATTTCCATGTGGAGTCTT
Source organism: Clarias laeviceps (assembly GCA_030014305.1). NCBI lineage: Eukaryota > Metazoa > Chordata > Actinopteri > Siluriformes > Clariidae > Clarias > Clarias laeviceps. The sequence continues at coordinate 15,750,534 of JAQMYJ010000015.1, read as the reverse complement.
CATTCTATGACAACTTTGGTGGACTTTACCTCAAAGAAATGAGAGGGTTTTTTTGACAGTAGGCAGGATGTGCTATTTTCTGTTACTTATGGTAAATGGATAATCAAGTGTAGACAAACAACTGCATTATCACTACCATCTGCAACCATCTGCAAAGGATAAAGTTTGCACAGCCATGATGCTCTAGACATTTCTCATATTTGGCCAACAGATGTGTGCAAATTTACATTTTTATTCCATCAGCATAATTATATTTCTGCCATGAGTGAAATCAACATTTTTAATTAAAACCAACACAAAACAGTTGGCTCCAAAAGTTGGTTTTGGTACCAAAATTATATTTGATCTGATATTTAATTTCTTCACACCATGAAGCATTCACACAGTAGAAGACATCCAACAATAAATAAACATTTCACATGTTCACCTAGTTTCTTAATAGTTAATGTAATCCCTCTTAATAAGGTAGTAATTAAGATACGAGGGACTTTCATGTCAAACCAGGACTTGAAATGCTGGGATAAATCAATTAGGGTAGAAGGGGATTATATAGAGAAATAAAGGTAGTTTTTAACTCTCATAACTGTGTTCTGTTCTTCTAAACAAAAGTCCAACTTTGAAATGGAATGCCCCTCATTATACCGCATACCTGATACTACAGTAATTCATGCAAGTTCACTGACACTATTTCACATTAATTTTAGCCCATGTGCAGCCATAAACTATGGCTTTTCTAATGTGATTGAAGATTGAACCTACTCCATTCTCTTCTCTGGAAGAATTTTAGTGGAACCTTATCCTATCCTTTCCTATCCTACCCTATCCTATCCTGTCTTTTTCTCTCCACACACTGTGCAGAGACAGCTAAACCCAGTCATTCATACACAATATTTTACATCTTTTGTGAGATGTGGCTTAACTGACAGTTTGATCATACCCACTGTATCTAGAGATTCTTGTGCCAAGTAAATGACAGATTATAAACTGTTGGAACTAAACAGAGCTCCCCCATACATCACTCTGTAGTAGTCTATGCACATTAAGAAATATGACTTTACAAACTTAATCTCCTAGGGGACATTGCATGATTTGATCTTGTTTTTTTTTTTTTAATAATTGTTGCCATGCTCTCATGGTAATTTAAGGATCAATATTACCATGAGTTAAAACCTTTTTCACAGATTTACTACCATTTTATTATTATCATTGCACATCAAAACTGACTATGTGACCCCTTACACCTGATTGTGACCTGATTCCAATTACAAATATTATCAATTTGTTATTTAAAAAATAAGCATGATTTTGTTTACTTCTCAATGGAGGTATGCACAGCCAAATGAATGGAGTTTGTTGAAAAGAGAGACAGTTATTATTCATACTGCCACACTCACATTCCATACAAGGTCACTCACATTCCATACAAGGTCACTGGTGACAGCTTAGGTGACATTGTGGGCATGGGACATTTTATGTACATTTATTTATATGGAGTGTTTGAATGAAGAATTATTGTATGTGGGAATGTTTAGTGAAAGTAAAAAGAGAAAGAGTAGTGTAGATTAGATCAATTTGGTATTAAATGCAAAAGATGATTAAATGCAGAAAATCAATTCCATATAATGTTTCATTTTTAAAAGTACCAAAGATTTCAACTTTATAAAATAACATAATAATTAATATGTATAAAGGGATATTGCTTTGTTTTTAAATGTTTACGTATGAGTTATGCATGCATCAGTCACAAATTGTCTTAGGAAGTCCTGGGGTGCTGTGTATGAAGTCCCACCTTTTGACTGTCAGAATCACAGAAGCTCAGGCCAAAGTAGTCCTTCTCCAGCAGGTTCAGATGCTCACATACCATATCCAGCAAGACTTGACCTTTACAGGATTTCTGCACCCATTAAACATACAACACACGGTAGAACATGTTTTATATTATATAAACAGGCATACATTTGTTACATACAGAACTTGGCATTTACATTGTTCTGTCCTTTTCCCATTATAATACCAGCACAAAATACTATCGCTAAAAAACAAATCCTAATTTGCATTTAGAATGAAATTTTAGTAACTCCCCAACACACACACAAACATACACACCAACCCACAGATACACATAGAGGAAATACTACTAAGAGCGGTATTGTTAATCATTAATCCTGCCTTCACAAGATATTAATTGGGAACTTGTTTTGGTCTATTTCTCTGTTTAAAAAAAAAAGAGAAAAAAATTCAAGTAATGCATAGTACATACACTTCCAAAAACACTGTAACAATGTAGCACTTAAAATCTTACAAGCATTTTAAAGTGTTCCCAAAAACTCTGTCTACTGCAGTATGGGATTTAACTGGGTAAACAGGGTGGTACTGAACAGCTAACGGCACGACCAAGCTTAAACATATACTTGTCTCGGAAATATTTCAAGTATTATAGCTATACAGTTGTCAAGACCTCAAGAAAGAAAAGGGTGGCAGAAGCAAAGTACTTAAGATGCCGGCTTTCCAAGTGCCACTCTACAAAGACACCAAGCATTCACCACCCAGGGAACACAGTTCCCACAGCAACAGGGAGAAGAAGCAGCTGTTTCCATGGAAACAAAAGTGACTAGAAGGGCTTTTCTCCCTTTTGTGTCTGTGTGCCTCCTCCCTAGCTCTAAAAGCTCCATGAATCAATGTTTTAAGAGAGAGGTTGGGGAGTGGTGACCAAAGCTCCTAGTGTACAAAAACTTATTTAGTTAGTAGCAGAGATCACACAAGGAAGTGGACTACTGTAATATTAAACGCTAAGAATTGAAGCAATTGAAGTTGATTGAAGCAATCAACTCTGACACCTTGAATTGCTAGATGCCATCTAAACTGGTGGATAAAATTTTCTTAGCCTCACTGCAGTTACTATGCAAGAGATTTAAGCAAACTTGTTTCCAAGGGTGATTATTAAATAGCAGATTTTGTCTGCTAATCAGAAAGCATCAAATTCTAGAACAAAAGTGGAGGAGTTTAGGCTAAACTTAACATAATGTTCTCCATACACACTTAGCTTTGTCTACATAATATTTATTTACTCTTATTTATGCTAAATATCCAGCATGTCTCAAGGCATAAATAAAAACAGTCTGTTGCTTTTATGGAAATAACTACTGATACTACTGACATACTGTAGAACCGCTCTTATTATTATCCTTTGTCTTAATAATTTAATATTTCTAATATCTACTCCATAAGCATGGATGTAAACATAAGAAAGTTACATGCTTCCTTATTGCAGCATAAAGGTGGTTATTACATTGTAGTAGTTCATTAGTATTAGTAATATATAAGTCCAGGAATCAAATTGGAATGAGGAGTCAATTACCAGTGTTTTTTTTTTTTTTATTACCAGGGAAAATGATATATCGCTTCAAGTACTGTACACGCATTCCGCACATTCTACTGTAATAGAGGTAATAGGCTCTCGCTTCAATTACTCCTTTCAGTGAAATCGCTGGAGACGCTGCCACACCTTGCACATATTAATGCACACACACACATGCACACACAGACACTTGCGGTCCACTACTTCTTTTATTATTTAAGGTACAGTAGCATTATTTTTCCAACTGGCTACACAGAGTACTAATTCAACACCTTTACAATTATATTATCCCTTTTAAGACTAATGTGGTATGACTGGTATCTACTCCACCATCCTCAGTTAATAATTGAGAGGAATAGTAAATGCTCATTGTGACTTAATAGTTAGATGGTTCATCAGCCATGACACTGAATAAGTAATAGAAACAAAGTCCTACATATTCAAGGATTTATTATGGACAAAAACATGGCTGGTTCTGAGCATGGGTGGCAAAGGACACTGGCCTCGAATGCACCACCTGCTCCATTAACGAAAATATCCTCTCTACGCCTAATCCATATAGGCAACCTATGCAACTGCCTATGGTGGAACTTTAGCAAGGGGCGGTGAAATGAATTAATCATGAGTAAAAAATAACGATAGACTCTTAATTCTCTAAGGTCTCCCCAGCAATGGTTGTCTGACTATGTGATATGAGGTTAAGTAAACAATCCATTATCATCATCATCATGTCTAATAGAGACAGAGAAGACAATTGAGGAAGGATATGGGATTCATTAAATGCCTTAATATCAAGTACTCTGTGTGTGTGTGTCACGCACAGACAGGCATGCACGTGCGTGCGTTTGTGTGTGCATAGGCGGGAATGCAGCTTTGTGTGTATGTGTTTGTGTGTGTTCATGTACACACGCTCACATGCTTTGCTTTGCCAAGTATAACCTTGAATTCGTCATTAAATTCTAGCAAAAAACATTTAAGGGACACATTTGTATTTTGAACAATTGGCACGCTCAAGTCCTCACGCTCAAATGCTGGAAGACAGTTAATTCTCATTGACTATTTCCTTGCCAAATCAGAACCAACCTTCTTCCAGTCTTGGTTTGGTCTGGTTTTGTAGCACCTTGTTCAATAAAGAGGCACTAAAATGATGTCATATGAGCTGACTTGTTGAGCAGCAGTGTTACCTTGCAGGGCTGTACAAGAGTTTGTACTGTAATGGCAGTTGCCTGAGCTTAATACCGTATTTATGTTTGTTTCATGTCGCTATAACTTGATTGAAAGTTGTGGGATTCAGTGGTGTTGAAAACACATACTGCCTACAATATATTGCCCCTATTTTATCTGTCCTGGAGCCAGCCCTGTAGACCAACATAATACATCCTGAAGATCAGATAGGGTAGGGTTATCCATAAATTTACCAACACAAAAAATCCACCTCTCCATGACGTGAGACTATGACATATAAATCACCACTGGGTAGATCCTATCCAGCTAAAAGCACACTATGATCAGTAACCCATTCCCTGATGAGGAAGTAGTGGTTAGCACTGTCGCCTTCCACCTCCAGGGTCCGGGTTCGATTCCCTGCCAGGTTCGATTCCCGTCTCTGTGTGCTTGGAGTTTGTATGTATGTTCTCCCCGTGCTTGGTGGGTTTCCTCCGGGTACTCCGGTTTCTTCCCACAGTCCAAAGACATGCAGATTAGGCTAATTGGCGTTTCCAAGTTGCCCTTAGTGTGTGAATGTGTGTGTGTGCCCTGCCATGGATTAGCACCCTATCCAGGATGTCCTCCAACTCGTGCCCTAAGTCTCCTGGGATAGGCCCCCATGACCCTGAATACAGGATAAAGTGGTATAGACAAAGAATGAGTGACTGAGAGTGGCTTTTATATGTAAGTGCCTTGCCCAAAAGACTTGGCAATCCCTGAATGAATAAATAAAACTTTACTGAAAAAAAATTGGTGCACAAACACGTGCGCACACACACACACACACACACACACACCATAAATAAGACGATCGATCCAAGAATGCTTTCACTGGCCGGGGCACAATGCGGAGCTGCGCAACTTCTGCCAGCGTTGCCCTGAGTGCCAACAAACAGCACCAGCAAAGACTGCCCATTGTCCATCATCAGCATGAGAGGATAGGCATGGACCTCATCGGCCCTCTCCCAGAGTCAGCAAAAGCCATGAATACATTCTGGTGATTGTCGACTACCCCAAGGAGGTCCCACACAAAACAAAAAAATATTGCAAGAGAACTGTCTTTGTGCAGCCGAGTGTGGTGTGATGTGTGCCAGCTGTTGCAGGTGAAGCAGATCTGCTTGTCAGTGTACCATCCACAGACAGATGGGCTTGTCGAGAGATTTAACCAGATACTGCAACAGAACATTAATAAAGTTCTCCCTAGTGTTAAACAGCACATACTAAAGCATAGTTGGAGCAAAAGCAAAATTAATGAACGACCCACACAGCTCCACGAATTCCAGGTTGGCAATCACGTCCTGCTGCTCCTCCCCAGCACCACCTGTAAATTCCTTTCCCGATGGCAAGGACCCTTTACCACAGTGGAAAGAGCCGTGAACTACAGATTAGAACAGCCAGGTAAGCGCAAAAGCCCCGAGCTGTATAATGTGAACTTAATAAAGATGATCTTGTGCTCCGACTGGAGAAGGCCATGGTTCATTTCCACCTTCCATCTCACCAAGGGCTACTGGCCAGTGGCCCTCACACCAGTAGCCAAGCAGAAAACTGCCTTCACAACAGACCAGGGCTACTCGCAGTACCAGGTTCTTCCCTTCGGCCTGACTGGTGCCCCAGCCACTTTTCAGTGGCTAATAGACATCGTCTGCTGCTGCTTACCAGGATGACATTGTAATCCATTCTAATAGCTGGGAGGATCATCTGCACCATGTTAAACAAGTCCTTGGTGAGTTACGGAAAACGGGGCTCACGCTGGATCCCCAAAAGTTTGAGTTCAGATTTACCCTGTTCCAGAGTGATGGACGCATAAAAAGAGAGAGGGATGAAGTGGTTCATTTATAATGCCTAGTGCCTACCATACAAACCTGTGGGGCAGTGTTATGATCTGGGGTTGCAGGTCTAGATTCAGCAACATTATGTGCCAAAAAACAAAGTTAGCTAACTATATGATTATACTAAATAACCAAGTCTTTTCCCATTAATGGATTTATTTTCTTCCCTGATGAAATACAGTAGGCATAGTCCAAGAGCCAGGATTGCTCATGCTAAATTGTGGAAGAAATTTCAGGGAGCATAAGTCATTTTCACATACAGTATGGACTGGCCACCACAGAGTCCAGATCCAACCATCCCATCATCAATTCAAGATATTAAAGAGAACTTAATGCATATCATAAAAATCCGCAGGACCTTCAGTACAGCTAAGTAGGAAATTTCCTAATAAATCTGCACAAATTTAACCTGAGGCAAAGGGTCATCACACAATCTATTTTTACTCCACTCAAAGTACAGCAAATATCTATACTCATATTTCTGCATGGCTTTGCTTTACCTAATCAAATTGGTGTGTAGTATTTGAAGTGGGAATTTTGCTGCTGATTATTATGTGTAATTGTGTGACTTCCCTTTCCTTCGAGACAGGTCTAATAACGTAACAGGTGTATGAAATCAGAAGCAGAGCTGGTTGCAGGCAACGGCAACTCTCAGACAAGAGAGTTTTTACTATTTTTAAGGCTTCTGTGAGCTAATACAAGCCCTGCACTTGATACTTGAATGTGCGTACTTCTGTATGTTTACTCAAGTACACAAGTATATGGAACACTTCTACTTATGCTTGAGTAATATTTGTCATCTGAAATCTCTACTTTTACTCAGAACAGTGATACAGTAAAATTGCGGATTGCGAGTAACGCAGTTTGCAACAAGATGAGCAAAGATTTTTAATTAATTTTGACTTGGAAAACAAACAAGTCTTGGATTTTACGAGTACCGAGTATCATGTATCACACATGCACTTCTTATTTTGACGCTCTCTAATATCAGCCTGCTCTTTGTGTCTGTGTGTGCGCACGTCATTTGACACCGTACCACACACACACACAAACACACACACTTTCTCTCTGCTCTACACAGAAAAACTGCTCTGTCGCGATTCTTTTCAAAGGTAAAGTGCAGGTTAATTAGTTTTATTTTTACTTTACAGCAATGATTCCATTAGTATGTCGCTCAATCAAGTGTCAATTTCTTGGTTATTTTACCAATATAACAGTGTTTCCATTGTGTGCGCGACGCGTGTGTGTGAAAAGAGCGGAGGAAGGGTAACTGTGTAAGACAAGAAGGGGAAGAGGGGAGGGGCTCCTTACTTTAGCTTCACACACATACACACACATATACACAGCCCCTGCACACACAAACGGAAACACTTATCTGTCGGGATTTTCCATTATTTCTTTTGGGAAAATTCGATTTGGTTTATGAGTGTTTTGAAATACAAGCCAGCTTCTGGAACGAATTATGCTAGTAATCCAAGGTTCCACTATATTTGTACATTTTACCCACCTCTGTTGGTGGAGTAGGTTAATTGTTGTTTCCAAATTCCCCATAACGTGTGAGTGACTGTGTGTGCTTATGTGCTCCCTGTGATGTATTGGCACCCTAACCAGGGTGGCATAGAGAATGAGTAAGAGTAGATTTTAGATAATTTCAACTGACATTAAAAGTTGTTTCTGGCAAACAATAAATATATACAACTGCCATACCTCCACTCCAGTTTCATACTCAGTTCCATCCAACAGCGTGACTTTCACAGGCACTGTCTTTGGTTTTTTGGAGGATTTCTGTGGGGACCTCGACATCCTGCTGGATGTTTTTTCAGATGAATCATCTGTGTCACGATGTTCATCAGACAACTTTGAGTCATGATCCTAAAAAAAAGTAATGCACACAACATATTGCAACATTGGGTATAAAAAGTACAGCATTTTAAGAGTTCGTTAAAATCGTTTTTCGAATTTTCCTTTAAAAATATCAACAGACCTAGACTAATAAATACATTTCCACTGGCCATAATTAAGACAACAGTAGATAATACACTTTGAAAGCACAATTAAATATTATTATTATGCTCTGTGTAATGGGTTCGACCCTTTTTGCATGGGCAGCACCATAAAGCACGGAACGAGGTCTTATGGGGAAAAAGGGTACTTTATTTAGGAAAAATGGGGTAGGAAAGAGTTAAAGGAGGGAGGATGGAAAGAAAGGGTAGGAAATAATGTGCACGTGCAGATCTGGTGGGAAGTGCCCTGCTGGCATGCGAGCACAGGCTGGTGAGCGGTGGGCAGCGGACAGAGTGGCAGTGAGCTGAAGAGCTAAAGAGCTGCGGGAGCTCCGGGCAGGGAGCTTGCGGCTGTCCTCGTCGCAGAGTTCAAAGGCGTACTCGCCTCTTTGAAGTCCCTGGGACGCATTCCATTGCACCGTTTGCATGCCGCTTTTCCGCGTTCCACGTCGCACACTCCGCTTTAGGAAGTCCTCAGCGTGTAGCTTGGGGTCATGCCCAACAGACCCCAAGCTACACTCCCCGCTGTGTTTTATAGCGCGGAGAGAAGCCCAGGATCATTAGTATATGTGAGGGGGAAAACTTTTCAATATGTTGGATTGACAATCCAACACAATGGGCAGCACATTGAACACATTTTATAACTTATTTATAACATTTTATAACTTAATTAA
>JAQMYJ010000015.1:15708871-15726532 GCA_030014305.1 Clarias laeviceps | reverse complement strand
CAGGAAGTCATGGTCAATTTGTCACTATTTCTAAATGTATATGTTTACAAATTAAAGTCAAGATAACATCATGTTTTTTACGGTAATTGACTTCAAAACTTAGGTAAATTGTGAACCATGAATTTTGTGTACCATTACACCACTGTTTAAAGTACATATTTATATTTAATTAATATCAGTAGGAGATGAAAACATTTACAAACATACCTATTTGGTGGGCTCATAAATAATGGAACAAACCCTGAAAAGCAATTGGTCAGGAAAACCCAGCATTTGTTTAGATGCGTGGGTTCCAGACTTCAGGCTGTCGTTGGCTATAAAAAAAATTTCATCCGAGTAATAAGGGAAGCCCTTGTGTTTGTAACTATGTTTCTTCCATTATTTATGAGCCCACAAAATGGGTGTTTGTGTGTATGAAAATGACTGGAGTTTCTAAATGGTTAGTGCAACACTTTAGTCAAAGTACTTGCTATAAATTTGGCATTCTTGATTTTACTCACATCTTGATTATTTCATTTAATATTTAATGGTGGTGGAGTACAGACACCTTTTAAGAGTCCAAATGTCAAAAACTTACAGTATATTTGTTCCAAAATGTATGGACCTACTGTAATTATAGCTTTTTTAAAAATACACTTATGGATTGTATAGCTGAATACCATGTTACAATGTAAAATGAAGTGTATCTCACACTGGAGCTGAATGTTTGTTCAGGTCTATGCAGACTGAATCTGACTTCTGTAAGAGTTAATAGCCAAAAAAAAAAAAAAAAAGCTAAAAGCTCTTCTTTTATCTCCTGTTTTTTTAATAGCCTTCTGTTGTTCTTTAACTACAATAAGAAACTTGTTTGTAGCACCATTGAAACAAGAGCTTGAGGTGCCGTTTAATTTAAAATGTAATATCTGACAAATTTAATTTATTCACATTTAGTGTGTATATACTCACTATATATTATATCTCAATCCAGAAAGAATACAATTGTAATACTGTTCAGCACAGCATTATTAAGTTTCCTCTTGCTATTTCCCCTCAGGGGAATCTGTGTCACTATCTCAAAGGATTCTGACAACATTACTGTAGACTTTTTGTAAACAGTATAAAAATAGGAGATGAAAACATTTACAAATGTTATGATTTCAAATACCTGATCCTATACATTCAAAATGAAGATATATAGACAATTGTTATCTATATCTATATAATGGGGAGATAACCTCAGTTATGACAACCTTCCTTCGTTCTTCTCCTAATTATAATGTGGCTATGAATATCCATAGGTCAAAAAAATATTTAAACATCCAGAGAAAATTTGGGTCTTTAGTTCAATCTTGGTGCAGTCTATCTTGAGCTTCTGTGCAGGTTCTCTCTGTGTATGCATGTCTTTCCCCCATAGTCTCTGTTTTCCTCCCACCTATTAGAACCCTGTTGGTTGGTATATTGGCTAAGCTAAATTTTCCCTATGTGTGAATGATATGCCTGAATATATGTGCATGCATCCCACAGGTCTATTTTGATTAAAATATCATCTTTCTGTTATACCCATCAGGCCTTGTGCTTTAGCCTGACACTTTCAAGTTGTCTGATAAAATGCATGAGGATATTAAAATGTTGTTTTTTTTTCCTTTTTTTTGAGGCTTTTTATTATAATGTTTCAAGATTCTGAACAATGCCTAATTACCAACTTACAATTAAGCAATATCAAACTTGAGGGATGGCAGCGCCCTCATGACTAGGTGGAGCCATGCTGACATTTAGCACAACAGCACAAACTTGAGTGTGATATTGCTTTTATATAACAGATACAAAAACATTTTTTTTCAACAGAATTGTTTGTTTATTTAAACATTTATTTTGCTAAACCATGAATGTGTGGACAGTCCTGAGACACGTACAAGATTTACTTTATATTTCTATTTATTCCGCTTTAAAATATCAGCTACAATAGCTTCCAGAGTTCCAAATATCGTCAAATGGAAAGCTAGTGCGCTAGCTAGGATGTGCAATCCCTTGATCCACACACCAAGTAGTGCTGTTGATTAGGGGTTAGAACGGGATTTGGGATTCTGCATTGTATTAAAGGCCAATTAGCTTTGTAGCTTCTGTTAGGTGTGAACAGAACAACACAGATTGTTCAGAGGCAATTTGACGCAACTTACTGTAAAAGCAATTACTAAGAAGACAAAGAGTTGTTTAGGATGACAACATATGTTTTCTCCATTATCAGATATGCTGTTCTTTCCTCTTTCCACTTCTGTGACCTACTTTCACCCATGCTGGCGACTGACAGTTAGTGTAATGGAATGGTAGTGTCATGTAATGCTGCTCAGTTTTTTTTTTTTTTTTACGTGATTACTCAGTCAAAACTAACTATTATATAAGAATATTTAAATGATAGGAAAGCAGAGGTCACTTTGAATAACAGACACCATTGCAGAAATTGGTTCATCTAACACTGTGACATCCATCTGGACCCTTTGCCCTTTGTATGGTCTCATCCATTCTTATCCACATTCGAGGGTGCGAGTTAACATTTCTGCAGTCAGGTCAATGGCATGCAGAGCACAAAGTCAAAAGTGCATTTGTCTTAATAGACAAGTCATTAAATTGTCAATAGCAAGATTGAAGTACCTTTTATGGGCTGTAAGTGCTGTATGTAAAGATATGATTGCTTAGCTAAAATCTAATGGGTCCTAGCCTTTTTCTATTCTGTTGCTGTCAGTGTGATTGTGGATAATCCTGAAAACAGGCAATATGCCTTGAATGCTGATGACAAATGAGATGACAAATAATCAATTTACTCATGTTTCTGTGGGTGTATGTATCTTGGAAAATATTGTATTTATTGTTTCTGAACTGAGAACATAGAACACAATCTTTAGGGTTCCTGAGTGCCCAGGGAATAATGAAGTACATACACTGTAAAACAGAACTTCAGGCACCCGTTGGTATCTTTACCATACTGTGCATGGAGGACACAGTAAGATTCTGGCACTTCATCAGTCCATATGGACATAAATTTCATTCGCTGTGACAGACCAAAGAGAGCAGCCTATTTTACTCTGTCACGCTTGAGCCAGAAAAGTGGTATTGCTTAAGAAATGATGCCATATTCACATAGCATGATGAAACCAACGTGATGGGTATGATGTATTACCAAAGCAATAGGTGTGTGTTCACGAGTAAGAGTGTTTTCACTTTCATTATATGTTGTGAACCATTCTGTCAGAAATGGACATTGGTTCAATTTGTTACAGGTAGGAACACCATTTTGCAATCAGACTCATTTTTTATGTTTGTCTGTTCAGACTTTTAACCTAACAATGGTGATTGTTATTTGGCTACAATTCAGCCACAGAGGTCAGTGTACACCAACATTATTACAGTGTCTGTAAACTTATGTGTTTACACCAACATGACCAACTGAGCCATGGACATAACATTTTAGGTAAAATAATAAAAATAACAATGATTTATTTATCAGTTAGTTCTTTAATTAATTAAAAAGCTAAAATTATTTAGCTTTAGTCTTTGTCATTGTCTGCTTTTATAAAGCAGATTTTTTTTTAGAGACATTCACAAACGCTTGAACAAACTCACTTGGTTATTTATGTCTGGACCCAGTTTTGTACTTCAGAACTTAATGCTTCATGGCATAGATTCAACAACCTGGAACAGGAAAATTTTCCTTAGAGATTTTGGTCCATCCTGACATGACAGCATCACACAGTTGCTCCATTGTCTCATTGTTATGTTCAAGAAACCAGTTTGAGAATGTTAGCTTTGTGAATTGGCATGTTACCTTGCTGGACATGAAGGGATTGACCAGGTCAGCAACAAACCCCAGGTAGACTGTGGCATTTATAAATGCTCAATTAATACTATGGAGCCCAAATATTGCCAGGAAAATATCCCACGTACCACTACACCACCAGCATCCTGAACTTTTGATTCTAGGCAGGATGGAGGCATGCTTTCATGTTGTTTAAACCAAATTCTGCGCCTACCATCCAAATGTCGCCACAGAAATCAAGACCAGGAAACATTTTTCCAAACTTCTAGTGTGCAATTTTGGTGAGCCCATGCAAATTGTAGCCTCAGGTTCATGTTCTTAACTGACAGCAGTGGCATTTAGTGTGGTCTTCTGCTGCTGTCACCCATATGCTACAAGGTTTGATGTGCTGGGTGTTCAGAGATGCTCTTCACCTTATCTCGCTAGTAACAAGCTGTTATTTGAGTTACTGTTGCCTTTCTATCGGCTTGAACCAGTCTGACCACTCTCCTCTGACCTCTGGCATCAATAAGGCATTTTCACCCAGACAACTCCGGCTCACTGGATATTTCCTCTTTTTCAGAACATTCTCGGTAAACCCTAGAGATGGTTGTGCGTGGACCAGCAGTTTCAGAAATACTCAGACCAGCCCGTCTGGCTCCAACAACCATACCATGTTCAAAGTCACTTTAATTCACCTTTCTTTCCCATTCTAATCCTGGGTTTGAACTTCAATGTCTATATGCCCAAATGCACTGAGTTGGCGGCATGTGATTGCCTGATTAGATTTTTGCGTTAACCAGCAGTTCAAATGAAGTGGCCAGTGAGTGTAAAAACATTTTCAGTATTACAATCAATAAACACAAAAACAAAACCATAACACATTTTCTTTATCAGTGTCCTTTAAACAACGACACAGTTGAGGATGCTGGCCTGCTTAAACACAAGCCTCAAGAGCCAGAAAAATTTAGGGAATTATTTATCTTAAAAGTACGACCACGCTATGCCATTTGTTATCAACTATCTTCCGTTGTCCCCCCCACCCCTCCCTGCAGCATTGCTTATGGGAGAAAAAGGGAGCCATATTTGCAAGTGGCTCACTGTCACTCTGAGTGTAATCACTCATCTGTGGTGCAATCTGTTAAAGGAATCCATCATTCATGGCGCAAAGTCATGGCCGCAGAGCAAAGAAGCTACTGGGTGGCTCATGAGCAACTTGAGCCCAACAATATATTAAAAAAGACACCCACAACTTTCTGTGAGAAAATCTTTTATGTGAGAAAAGAGAATACACATTTTTAGAAATCCACTGTGACAGTGTTTCTGCTTAAAAAGCCTATCTTAAAAGGACTACATCATCTTTTTAAACATTTGCTTGAAATATGGATACAAAACTAATAAAACAAAAGTATTTGTCATGTACATAATATCCAAAAGCAAAATGTGGTAGTCACTGCAGTTTGCAATAATGGCTCAACCCATTTTATTTTGCAGACCTAAGCACATCAATATTCAAACACTTGCTAAATGAAAAGGAGGCAATGACCTCATCCCACTCCGTCTAATCAGCCCCTGGCACTAGAAGAGTGGGACCTTCTCTTGCAAACCTCTTAATTGGATTTTTTGAGAAAAAAATCAGTAGACAAGCACCCTACACTATTCCTTAGGCAAACATTAATAATATGGCTCCCTGCTCATTCAAGGAGCCCTACATATTAAATTCGTTTATAACCATAACCATCTTCGTGGAGCATCACACACACTGGTGTTTAGTTTACAATACAGTAATGTCAGAAAAACCTACCATATGAACCACTATCTATTACAACCCTACATCTCAATTCATATTTACAATACAACTTTTCTGATCCTAAGCACTCCAAGAAATCCTTAAAATTTCTTATAATTCCTAATGAGACTGAAATGCATTTGCATTCAAATTGAAAACTCCAAAAAAAGCAAGGAAATGTGTGATTATTTTTATAACTGTGGATTTGCCTCCCCTCCCTCCCCTCCCTGTCTATGGTACAAAAACACTGAAAGCCTGCTCGCCATGGTTGAATCAAATCATCATTCTAATATTTGTTATGATTTGATTCAAATTGTACATTCAAATGTTAGTCAAGTAAACTTTAAAGTAAATAACATAACTATTAAAATCTCCTAATTGATCAGTTTTAGACAAGCATCACTCTTCATACAGTACATCACTGCAGAAGCTGTTTACTATGTCAGTAAGCGATGCAATCAGCTTTACTCTGGAGGTGCAAGACCATACTGGTTGATCATTTTAAAGAAAGAGTTCATCTTCACTTTTGAAGTGTCATTGATAGTGTCATAAAATTGACAAACAACTATTATATCATCAACCATTTAAAATATGTACGGTTTCTTGCAGCCTCTTTGCCTGTCCTGCTAATGGAATTTTTGTTCAAACAGTCAGATTTCTCCAGTATTTTTGTGTACTACTTATTACTGCTGTTAAATTTTTTTATGGCAGGTGCTATTGTACCCAGGTGATCATAGACAACAGGCGCTGTTTACACCTGGAATAGAATAGCCCAAGTGGATATTTGTATTCATGCATTCATAGCCATACATGCTATTTACACCATAAATAGTATAGTATAATAACACCACAATTCTTTTTACATGGTAAACATTGTTTGATTTGGTGAGATAAAGCCTCTATCTATCTATACGTTTCAGATGTATATGAATGTCTTGGTGTAAACCACGAATACCAACTAACCCTAACCTGTTTGTTTGTTTATTTATTTATTTATTAATTTGGTGACCCCGTCCCTGGTTAGGCTTTTACATCAAAACAAAAAAAAAAAACATCAGAGAAATTAATATATAAAAAGAACATGTCAATATTATCAGGGACGGGGGCTTCAGACCAACTACTGGCCAGAAGCCCTAGGCACACAGCATCAGCTGCCCATATACAACAATGTCTGTGCACTATCCCTGTAAAAACAAACAACAAAAACAAAATAAACATTGACACAACCATATACATATACAATATACAACTCCATACCAAGTCACATACACAATGTGTATGACACCCTGCACACAGCGAGAAAGCACAAACTTTACCAGTGTGAATCCAGCAATCCAACCCAAGCTTCTCAGAGAACACACCGAGTTCTGTTTGTGATTTTATTTCTACAGGTATCGTGTTGCATAATTGTGAACCTTTTACTGAAAAAGATGACTGACCCATAGTAGTTCTATACTGTAACTTCAAACTCTACAATTTCCGCTTACTGCACCTCTGGTCTTCACCCCATCACTATAACATTTTTGTATCAGCTGACAGATAACATTAGGGGCAAGGCCATTTATATATATATATATATATATTATACTTTTGAAGAATTTGACAGTGATGCTATCTCATTGGTTTCTGATCCATTACTTTTAAAGATTGTTTGTATAATGACATTACATTTTATTTAGTAAAATGCAAATAGTTGCTGTGCAGCTATTCTCACCAGGGTACAAATAGACATTCTGTTTTTTTTTTCCCGTTTTGTGCTTGTTTGTTTTATTCCTTTTTTTTCATGGCATATTTACACCTGGTTATTTCGTCTATTTTCTATCTGAATTGTATCCTTATAAGATTTCCAGCGCATTCAGTCAAATGTGTCTCCAGTTGGCTAGATTAGTATCTAATAGCTGTAATCGCGTGTTAATATGCAAATTAGCTAATTAAATTTGAACAACTTCTGTTCCTCCTTATTAGTTGTTTTATAAATAAGAAGCTTGCTGCATCAAAACATCATTTATTGTCCTGTTTTAATCTTGCTGGCAGTTTTAATTACATCATCTTTAAAACAAAACAAATTTTAAATGCATCTTGGGTGTACTTACACTCTCTGTGTAATGTGGTAGTTAATTTTAATGTGCATAATTTCTCCAGCTATAATCTGATGCTTAAGAATCGTCGTCATCTCATCGTCTATACCTCTTTAGATCGCTGGGAGCCTAGAGCCTATCCCAGGGGACTTAGGGCACGAGGTGGGGTATACCCTGGACAGGATACCAATTCATCGCAGGGCACACATACACACACACTAATCTGTACACTATGGGCAATTTTGAAATGGCAATTAGACTAATCTGCATGTTTTTGGTGTTCCCCAGGTGGGAATCGAACCCGGACCCTGAAGGTGCAAGGCGACGGTGTTAACCACTAAGTCAATGTATAACCTGCTTATGAATCATTTAATGATATTTACATTTAGGTTAAAACAACAAAAGGACATAACATGTTATACTTATATCCATATAAACACATTATATATCACGGCAAACATTTTGACAAGCAGTTGCATGCTGAAAGGTCAACGACAACCATCTAAAGCTGAAAAAAAAACTACCAGGATTAGTTGAAATGTATCCTCAGAGATTAAATAAACAATTTGTGGTCAAGGATCCTGTCTCTATATACTAGAAGGACACTGAGATAAATCCATTAAGCAGACAACATCCAAGGGCATCTTAAATGAAACAACTCGTCCTGCAAGCATTTCCATAGACAACAGTAATTATATGATAAGAATTCCTGATAATTTACCCATTTTGAAAATTGCAAATGTCCCTAATGGTTCGCATCTGTTAGTGTTGTACTGTGAATATAGGACTTTATTTATTTAATCCTAAAAACTAGAAAATGTTTTCTTCCTATCGTCTTCACAGACAGTTGCTATCGCAAAGCCATCTCAAAGCTGCAGGTCTCTTACAATGACAGACTTTCAATATGACATCTGAACAGCAGAAAATGACAGCAACCACACACAGACATGCACACATATGAGATACTCGGCTGATGGGATAATAGTAAGATAAACAGTGAGATCCTCTTTGTGGGATACTGTTGCCATAGTAACTAAGGATGAACTGTCATTGCATAATTACAAAACTTTTTAACTTTTAGACAGAGAACCTTTCATTTCATTGGCCCACATGAGAGTAATTATCCATTCAAATCTCATGATCCATCTTTAGGAGCTCTTAAGCCTAAACCCTGTACCCTGCTTTGTGAGTAAGTTGCCCTGTGACCCTACAATTTAAAAAAATTAATTAAAAATTTTAATTAAAATTTAGGTTAAAATCTAAATTTTTACAAAGAAAGCAAAAAGCATTTAACAAATTTAACATTTAACAAATTTTCTTTGCAGAACTCAATACCATACAACACCTTCAGATACATAGGCTGAAAAAGTCTTGTATTATACAAGTCTATGAACAATTCAGCAAAACATTCTGTATCTTACCTGTACATGTAGATAATGTGTGTAATAATGTGCAGTAATGTGTGCGTAATAATGATATGAATATCAATGAATTAATATATTTTTGACATTGTCTTAATATGTGCTGAAAACAATCAAAATGGATCTGACAAACATTATGTATGAAAAAAGTTGATCTGTTAAGCTGATGTGCTGTGATTGTAGTGTTTGCTTGATCTATGACAAAGTACTGTAAGTCACACAACTTACAAGAATACTACAGCTGCTTTCAACAAAATCTCCATTTCCAGTATCTGTAAATATGTTTTCCACATTATCCCGAAACTCAATTACACAACTGGAAATTATGATCTAATGGTAGCTCAGACAAGGAAGCTATAAATTGGTGAAATTTGTCATTTTAGAGATAGAATTGCCTTTTTCGGGGAAAAAAACACTGGGGGTGGTATATTAAGTAGGTAAAACTAATTTATTCATCAATAACACTCAAAAAATGTGATAATCATGAACATTCAGTTAGTTTGGAGAAAAAACATTGTATCCAATGCAAGTTCCTGAGTTTGTAAGAATCCATGTATTAGGTAACTTAAATTGACATTTATTTAATGCATATAACTTGAATGAGTTTAGGCTTGCAAAGGCATGCCAACATAATCAATTACGTTGATTATGCATCAATTTCATGGATTGCGTTTATCCATCACCTGCAAAAATTCAAACTCAGTCGTCTGAAGCGTGGTAATGCTTTAAAGAAACACCTAATAAAATGATGCTCTGCAGTCTCTGTCAAAGTAAAACGGCTCACCACAGCATGCATGCACACATGGATGCACACGCACACACACACACACACACACACACACAGCCAGACATCTCTTAAGAAAACATGCCAATTCTCTCACCCTGACCTCAAAAAAAAAACAAGACAGCAGCCTATGTATGTATAATAGTGAGTTTTGTCCAAATGTTGGTGGGTGTCAGTAGTTGGGAGTCACTTTACTTTTATCAGCTGTGTTCAACAGAAGATTCTCCAAAGCAGTTGTCATCAGCTAGTCTGAAGTTAAACTTGGTTGATACATTTATTTCATCTAAAAATAAGCAATAAATATGCGAGCCTTTGTGAGAGGAATGCAGTCGATATTACTCACTGATTTACAGTATGAACCATTGGTCAAAATCACTCACTTGTTTGTTTGTTTTTTTTTCAAAAAAATTTTCATACTGTGAAACCTTGGATTGCGGGGAACTTGCCAGTGAGTGTTTTGCAAGACAAGGAATCTTTTTTCATAAATTTTAACTTGATAACTTCTTCATTTTTCTCTCGTCTTACACCAGCCACGATTCTTTTCAAAGGTAAAGTGCAGGTTAATTTGTTTTATTCTTACTTAATATTTTGTTTTTGTTTTTTTTTATATGCATATTTTTGAGCTGTCAAACAAATCATCAGAGTTTCCATTTTTTCTTATGGGGAACTTTCCTTTGACATACGAGTGCTTTGATATACTGTACAAGCACGCCTCCGGAACGAATTAGGCTCGCAAACCAAGGTTTAAATGTATATACAGTACATTCTCTCACCATATGTGTGCCCCACATGGCTGTGCGGGGTATTTTTTTATTTGTTAATAATAATATTTTTTATTGAAAATAAAAATCTATAATTTAGTTGATAAAATATTAATCATTAGGGGCAGCTAATAAATGAGTTACTTTAAATTTATGTATGGAAAGCTGGCAAGCTGGAATTATATTTTCCTTGGAACTCACCACTCTATCTTCATAGTCTAATTTTTCTATGGCATTACCTGAATTTCTGTAACCCTGCTTTGTGACAGTGTCCAGTAGTTAAAGGCCTATAGATAAATAAAAAGGTAAGAAATAACATTAAATTTAACTGAACTCTGTTAATTTATAGTTTTTTTAATATAAATCTAAATACTACTATTTATATTGCTTTTTATGTACTAGACAATTTTATGTTTACAACATTTTTTTATTTTAAAATTGTTATTAACTTTACAGTCCCATGAGAAATGGAATCTGAGCACCACGACATTACATGTGACTCGAATAAATCTGCTGCAAATCAATTCAACTGGCACATCCATTCCATTTCCCTTCCTAACTGAAACAGGAGTGGATCAATGCTCTTTTCTAAGCAGCATGGAAGAAGGACAGCAGTGGTATATAATTATTGGGAATGCAATTACATGTTGGCATATATCTGAAGGCTGAGTAAAAAGGTGCCCCTTCAATAGAGAAAGTTCATGCAAAAAAATAAAACAATGCCAGAGAGCTGGGACATATGATCTCCGGTGCTCCAGTACACCATATAAGCTCCAGTAAATACTATATGAGTCCACACATTTGCTTTCGAAGAGAATTAAGGTAAATGTGGTTGGGATTGTACAAGAGAAAAAAAACATCTAGTTATTAGTTTGTAAAGTAAACCTTTTACTAACTTCATATGATAATTTAATGATCACTCATTAAATAGGCCACTTAAAAGTGAATCATTATAAAGTAGTTGATACCACCAATCCATTATCACTAAACTCTAAACAACAAAGTAATGGATATACAGCATTAACACTTTAGGCTCAGAGTTAAGTGCTCACTTTTAAAAGAAAGGTGGACATTACAGCAGGGATATTCAAGTATACTCAGAAATTAACCAGCCTAGTGTCTGTCAAAATCCTTAAATTTTTATTACATTCGAAGTTAGTTTTTACCTTACCTTTTTTTTAAACATAGTCTTTAAAGAGTTTTCTTTGCCTCCAAAAAATGGGAATTTCACTGACTCACTGCACTGATGTCAAATTATGTTGTCAAAACTAAACTACCAAGTGAATGCTGGTAACAAACTGATAACAAATCCATCACCAACCACTGTGGAAGCCATCATGTGAAAGAGATTACAATCCATCTACAGAGCAAAGAGCATATAAAGCTGTACATCTCATAAGGGTCAGCACACCCAGAATTCAGACCACCATTAAGAATCAGAAGCGTATGATGTTCAGTCATCAATGAAAGAGCAAGAAATTAAGAGGAATTGTTTTCTCTTTGTGTCAGGCCTTGAGGCTTTAGTAGGCACACTGAGTAGAGCAGATGTACACTGAGTGGAGCACAACCTCAGATCTTCCTTGTTAATTCCTTAGAGGACCATACAAATGAAGAGAAAAATTAAAGGAACAGACAACAGATGAACCGCCTGAAAATCAATCAAAACTACTGTGTCATGCTGGAAAGATGTCAACATCGCAGTTCCCAGTGTTTCTTATTCACCTAGACTGTGACACCCTGCCATAGTCAAATTTGTCCTGCCACAGTTTCATAATGAACTAAAATAATTTTTTTGTGTGTATTTTATTTTACCTATTTCATAATAACATTTCTCACTCCTGGTCAGTTGTCTACTTTGAGGGATGTCTAACATGTTTCAGTGTTAGGATACAGTATGGATACCATAATACGTCATTTTAGAGCTTATAAAGATATAATCTTATAAATTAAATCTTATAAATGATATACATTTTTAAATATGATTACACAAATAAACATATTGTACCAGATAAAACCCAGTGTTAGTCATCACAGCAACATGCTGTTTAACAGTCCCTGCACATCACATGACCCTAATGAACTCCACCTGTGACTTGTTGTGCCTCACTGAGTGTCCTATTTAGTTTAGGTTGTTATACCCAACCAATAACTATACCACATTCTGGTTTATGTTTTATAAGCTTATCTTTTTAATTTTTATTTTTTACAATTTATTCAGTGTTGATAAATAAACATCCCTGCATATGCATCCTCTGCTCCAATTTTTTTTTTAACATAATTTCTTTATTTAGGACCCCTGGAGGGCTTTTCAACAATAATCAATTATTAATTTAGATAATAAATAAACAATACCAGCCATATGTATTTTTATTTATGGAAAATATTTTAATTGAGGGGATTTAAGGATTTTAAAGATTATATGATGGAAATATTACTTCTATCACACCACAGCAATTTACACATAATTATTTTTTTATTCATTACCAAAGAGCAGACAGTAAATTAAACTGATTATATTTGATAGCATGGAACATCCTTAGAAAACAAGACTTCAGGACAGAGTAGTTTGCACTTTCCTGTTTCTCAGTAACATGACAAGCAGCATGTTAGAGAGAGAGAGAGAGCACAAAAGAGAGGCAGGTAAGGTAACAACTATATGTAGATGCTTAAATACATGTGATAACAGGAACTAACTCACATGTCAGGAAACATACAAACATGCAGAACAATTGAGATTGCTTCCTTATTTGTTAAATATGAAGACATTTCTTTAGTCTTTTCACTCTTAGATGTAAATGATGGTAAAGTGTCAACCATACAAGTCCCTGTGAATGAGCTTTTACCATAGAAGCAATAACACTATAGAATGACCTACCATACTGTATACGTTATTGTTATTATTATAATGAACACACATTCCCCAATAAAAGAAAAATGATCATTAAGGTCTGAGTGATAGAACATGTCCTGCTGAAAATCCCAGACCCCCTTAATCCGTTCCGTGTGTCTAATTGGTCTCCTCCCATAATCAATAATGTCAAGCTTTATGTTGTTCTGTTGTCCTACACTAGTGAAAAAAAACTTGTACATTCATGGCATCTTTAGTTCATTCTTCTGAGGAAATAGGATCATACTTATTAAGAAGAATAGTTCCAAAGGTGGAACTATTCACCATTCAAAAATATAGAAAACAAAATCTTCTTTAACAAGGTTTGACTCAATTGCCTATAGTAACAGTAACTTTGCTTTTATTTTTCCCCCTAACCATATGCCCATTCCAAGCAGGGAGGGTGACGCTTAACAAATGCTTCCTCTGAGACCCATGAAGTCAGACAACTGTATTTTTTAGAACTGAAGCTGAAGCTCTTTGGTGTACGTGGCATCACAGATGCCAATGATTGTCTAGTCTCACTTTGATTGACAGGACAGACAGAATAATGACACATTACCCAGAGGGCACAGCAAAGTTTGTTCCATTGACTCCTGGCCACAGAAGCCCTTGCCGTTGCTGGGATTTGAACTCGTGACAAAAAAGCAACACCCATTTTAGCTTGGAATTTATTTGCATCTTTAATCATTCATTGTAATCAAACTCAAGTAAAAATATAGTTTTTCACCCAGTTTAATGTGTATTTTTGTTGCTACAAATTCAAACATAATAAAATTTCAGGATTTATTTCAGATTCTGTGACTTTTGCAACATTTGTTCTATTAGGTCACTTATGTTGATGTAGTATGATGGCCAATTCACTCTAACTACTCTGTTTAAAGCTATGCCAAAAAAAATTGCTTTCCATGTGCCAAAACCCCTGAGCATGTCCTCAACTGTCTCCACGAGTGTAATTTTTATTCTAAACTGCTAGTAGGGCAATCTTTAAAATATTAGAGAAACTTAAATTGCATATGTAAATCAGACAAAAGCAATGAACAAAATCCCTAGGTGTAGTTCTTAATAATTTAGTTACAGTGCCAGACTGTTCATTGCATATTATTAATGTAAATTGCCTGCTTTTTGCCTGTATGTTAGTTTAATAGCCGACCTTCCTAATTGGTTTGTTAAATCACTAATATGTCCTGTGTGGTGATCTGTCAGTGACACGTAGACTGTTCACGCTTGTGTTATTTCCTAAAGCTTCTACATCACCTATTATTTGGCTTCCCTCAGCGCGCGCGACTGCCTTCACTGCCACGCCCTCTCTTTCATTAAAGCAGCAAGCCTACGACAACTTATAATTACTGCGTTACAACCGATCAGACGTAAAACAGCAGGCTTGCACGTCTAAATTTATGGTCACTTATTTCTAAATTAAGGTTGATCAGTCTGGACAGACGTTTTAGCTCACCAAAGATGTGCATAAGGAGAATTAAAAAGAGAATAGACAGGCATGAGGCATCATCTGTGTTATACAGGGAGGAAGGCTGTCTTTGAATGTAGAAGGGATCTGTCCAGTATGTGTGTGCGTGCATGTGTGTGTGTTGGGGGTTGCTTCTGATTTGTTAGATTATTGTCCGAAATGAGGATTCAAAAGGTACTCTGCTAGTTTCGATCTATTTCTTAGGTTACATATAGTATTAGGGATTCTGACCGTAGTCAGATAAAGACCAGTAAAAGCAGTAAATCCCAGTAAAATCTTTGCTGTGCCGCACCGGCCTGGTGCCGAAAATCTCATCGTCGGAATATACTGTTAGAAAAAAACCTTAGCGCACATGCATAAATCTGAAATCTAAGGACATTACATTGATTTGTCACCTTCCGGTATGGACACTATATTAACCAACACTGATATATAATAAATGCACGATTCACAGCCGCGCGGAAAAAAAATAAACAAAAGATCTACCTTTATATCCAGGAATAACGGTCGGATTTTCGTCCAGAAATCGAGCATGGAGGTTTCGGGACAGCAAATGTGCTCAGACACACACTGTCCTTTGGGAAGACAAAGCGGTCCGAGAGAGGGAGAGACAGGGAGAGAGAATAGGGGAGAAAGAGAAAGAGAGAGGGCGAAAAACGGAAGAATAGCCGGTGAGATGATGAGGAGCGGCGCTGAAGGGGCGGGAGCGCGCACCAATAGCGGAAACACCTATAGAGGGAGCTTTGAATGGCGCTATACAGTAGTTTCTGTTTGTCCATCAATCAGACAGACAGGATAACAGCGTCCCGTATATTCTTAGATCCCTGCAAGCACATTAATATGATACCAGTATCTTGTCACCAGTATACACATGCTCCTTTCTTTCCAGACTATGTAGCAAATTACCGCATATTACGCTACCCAGGACCGTGTCTTTCCTATTTCATAGTAAATATTATTAGCAAATGTATTCAATACATAACAATATTTTTGAAGCGAAGTAATGAAAACATCTTAAATTGTTATGGTCTTGGTTGTTATGCATGGCAGAGATATGCATGCACCAAAAAATAAGGTGACCAACAAAGTTGAAATTATACCCATACTCTATGTTTATAGGCAGTAATTCTTTTTTTTTTTAATCATAAGGAGAGAATGTTACTAGAATTGATTGCTGTAAAGAAAAAATGAGTGCATACCTAATTATTGCTTGTATGGCTTCATCTAAGCCTTATTAACCTTTTGTTTTCGTTTGTTTTTGGTCTACAATAAATTGGTCCACAGTTAAAATGTTGCCTATTTTTTAACCTCTTTAGGTCATGTAATTCAGGCATCTAACCTATTTTGATAAGTTATCTTCAGTTGACTTAATGAGCAAAAATCTTGGAATGGCATGCTTTTCTTTTTTGACATGCTTGCGTTTTGTTAACATTTCTTCCATATAACAGGCTTATATGGTTAAACAGCCTGCAATTATGTTTATT
This sequence comes from Clarias laeviceps, assembly GCA_030014305.1. Lineage (NCBI taxonomy): Eukaryota > Metazoa > Chordata > Actinopteri > Siluriformes > Clariidae > Clarias > Clarias laeviceps. The sequence goes on along the minus strand of JAQMYJ010000015.1, from coordinate 15,710,091 downwards.
TTGTGTGTGTGTGTGTTTGTGGAAGAAGGACATTGATTTCTTTCTGATTCTGAGCTGGTTCACATGCCATGTTCACATTCAAATGCTAAAGATATCAGATGTTATTTATGACATGCAGCTGAGAAGCTGGTTCATGTAAGTGGATCTGTGCGAAATATATTTCCCATCACCCCAGAACACAAAGTCTTTTGAGGTTTGCCTTATATGGACAGGTACCCAAATTCAAAGTTTGACTCTTCGACTTCTCTGTAGTCCCAAAGGCACTTTTGAGATGTTATGCATGTGGACCTGTTATCACTGTTGGTCAGAAAGAGAATACCTGAAGTTGTATAGAATACTTCTATTGAATTGTATAATTGAATTGAATAGTCTTTGCATTTATATTGTAGAGGCTCAAACATACCATGAAGGGGGCCATTTGGGATACATCCACCGTTCTCACACACATCACAAAACTTGTCTTCAAGAGTTCATATGGAAAGAGAGCAACAACTAGCTAGAACAATGGCTCAACTTTCAATTGTTCTCAATTCCTGGCCAGCCTCATTGTCTAAATGTGTATGCAGTACACCACAGCACTATGGATGGCATCTCCCTGGGGCTCATTACAATCTTTCTGAAAGGACCAAGGTGACTTTGTCCAAGACTGAATTTAGTCTGTAATGTCACATTAGAGGGAAAACATACCCTCATAGTTTCAAATCCTCTAACACAGGGTTATGATTAGTGTTATGGAAACCAGAGTATGTGCAGCTTTTTAGCTTCTATACCTTTGTTATTATCAAATATTAGAGGAGACCCATGTTTGGGAAGATTGGTGCAGAGGCTCTTAGCAGATTTTTGCAGATAACAATGCAAATAGGCAGGAAATGACAGTTTCTGTCTTTTTTCTTTACCTGCAGGATTGGTATGGTACTCAGACCATTTTTTTAAAAAATCACCAAGTCACTCTCCATCTCATCTTCACTTCCAATTTTAAATATGACATGTGCTCCTTTCCCTCTGATTGACCATGCAATGTGCTCTCTGCAACCACAGTTCAATTGCACATATTAATGTGCATCAAAGGAGACATGTGCTTGTCTGACAAGTGGTATCTGTACTTATTACTGATGATATTAAACTTCAGTACAGCATACAACACAATTCAATTCAATTCAATTCAATTGTATTTATATAGCGCTTTTAACAATGGTCATTGTCTCAAAGCAGCTTCACAA
>JAQMYJ010000015.1:15695671-15708771 GCA_030014305.1 Clarias laeviceps | reverse complement strand
ATGTGAAGCTTTAGGCTGAACTGGATCATGAGATGCTATTAGAGGTTGAACCTCCGTTATTTTCTTCCTGATACTATCAATTTTTTCATTAAAGAAGTCCATAAAGTCTTCACTTCTAAATTGTGATGGGATACTCTCTGCGGGCATCTTAGGTTTTGTTAGGCGAGCCACTGTATTAAATGAGAACTTGGGATTGGTTTGGTTTCTTGCTATCAGTTGGCTAAGATGCTCGGTCCTAGCAGTTTTTAGGGCCTGTCTATAGCTGCACATACTGTCTTTATACGCAATTCAAAAAACGTCTAATTTAGTTTTTCTCCATTTTCGCTCGAGGTTACGGGTTGCTCTCTTTATGGCGCGCTTACCAAGGTATTGTACCAAGGTGCAAGTGTTTTATCTCTGACAACTCTTTTTTTTTCTAAATACTGGAGTAGCAGTCTGACCTGCTGGTATTTATAACATTGACCAGAGCATTCACAAAGGAGGTTGCGACACATTTCTCTGCTTGCTTCAAGTGCTTCAATTTCCTCAATGCGGAGTTTGCGTCGAGAAACAAGTAGGCCTCATATTCATTTCATAGGGAATTTTCTTTCAAATATTGTGAATGCCTTGTCATACAGCCAGGTAGATGGAGCCCAGCATTAGCATGATGAGGTGCTGTTTATCTGTGATCACCACTGCTCTGACTATTTCCACAGCCAACATGAGAATCAGTTTTGAATTGTCAATTTGTGAGCCGCTTACTCTGAAATGCAACAGATGTCTGTTGCAAATTGTTAGTTATTGAATAAATTAGATCAAAACAGTGAAAACATTCTGTCTGATGAAGACACTTGCTCTCTGCTAGTAAAAAAAAAAAAAAAAAGCCCTCCTTGTTTTGAACAAGGATTCATCACTTCATCACTTTTGCATGCCACCAGATTTTCTAAATTATTCCTAATTTAATAAAAATATATTTCTTTGTCCTCAAAAGGCCCGTTTAACACATAATTTTTGTACAGCTTCCTTTTAGAGGATTTTAACAACACTGTGATTCAGTGTGTGACAGGATAGGGATAAGCAATTAAAGCTGACTTGGAGTAGTTTTTAGGTGAAAGCAGTGCAAAATATTTGTAAAAGTGTGCCACGGATCACAATTTGGCACAAAAAAAAAAACAGCCACACCATATAAACACACAGACAGTAGAGTAGACTTCTATTGATTAATTCATTGACGTGAATAAAGTAAACCATCAAGCCCATAAACTACATGTGCAGTGCAAGTAAAATCTATATTAATTAAAGCAATACAATCAGATAAATTATCTGCTTTCATGTTAAGCTTTTAATGTACTCTATTAATTAACTATATAGAAGAATATTACAGTAATTTGCAAATATTTTGAACTACAACTGAGCTAGGAAGAATTTTTCTAGTGTATTTCAAATGTATTTATTTATTTATTTATTTATTTATTTATTTTGCAGTAACAGGGATTTAGAAAAATATTATTCTCTGCATGGACTTTCTGCTGATTTTTTTTTTCTTTCTGGTAGATAGTTGTCATGCATTTTAATCCTTTAATGTTGTATGTGTTCTTACAAACAGCTAGGATTGAAAAGCTGTTGTACTGTATATGGGATGCTTTGTATAAGCATAGAAACTAATGATAAAGTTACTGCTGGGTTACAGATAACATTTCCCTTTCTATTATGTCTTTTAATGCTGTGGTCACACTTAATAATAATAATAAGAAGAAGACGAACAAGAAGAAGAGGAAGAAGAAGAAGAATGACCTTTCTGAGCTAGTAAAGCTAGTGTGTGTGTGTGTGTGTGTGTGTGTGTGTGTGCATTGATAACTGGAGCATGTTAGTAGAAATGAAAGACACACAATCATCAGTTCTCCGTGACAGTTTGATGCATTCATTTGTAGGATTTTTTCTACACTAAAACACAATGAAGGATCATTATATAAATTTTTTCAATTTGTATTTTTCTTGCACAATTAAGAGAAATCAGTGCATTGTCTCACGGAAATAGGTTTGAAGAGCCGTAAAACATCTGCCTCCCCCAAACTATGGTGCTACCAGGGAAAATTAAACTCCCAAATTCTTTCAGATGCTCTTGAATGTTGTCCAGTTACTCACACACTCACTCAACATCTTTACCGCTTAATCCTGTAGGGTCATGGGGAGCCTGAACCCTATCCCAGGGGACTGCTAGTTCAACAGACACATTCTCACACTATGGAAGCAAACCAGATTACCCTGAGGAAACCCACCAAGCAGTGAACACTGCACTGTATTCCTTTGGTAAGAGGAACATGTTTAACCTCAAAATGTCAAAAACATTTAAAAATGTCTCCAGCACTTATAAAGGAAATACAGAGTGTGCTTTTTATGTTACAAATTCAATGGATAGTGACTGAATGCTGAGGAAATCAAACAGCCTAAATGCATGCTAAATGAATTGTAGTTATTTCTAGATGTGAGAAAATATAAGCCTGCTACACCTCACAAATCGTGAATGCTGATATTTAGAATAACATGACTGGTACATTTCCCAGGTCGTATCATCTCACTTGCTTGCTCCATACCATTTCCATAGGAACAGTATTCATTTTAATAAATCAAATTACAAAACTAGCATGTTCCTATAAAACTAGCATGTGCCGATGCATCTGTGATCCACTGATGGGCTAGTGGTTTATTGTGAGCTGATTGATTATAATGAGTTGGTTTATTTGGCCATGATTGGTTTCATGTTTATTCCTAAAAAATAGTACTTCCTTGTAAATAAACAGATAAAATGTACCCTTTTCCCAGGTAAAATGTTTATTTATAGTATGATGGACATGCTTTATTTTTTACTTTATATGGTCTGCCTGTTTAGACTTAGGAAGGTACAGTATACAGGTACACAGCCTTCCTCAATGGTGTCAGACTAAAAATGAAATATATTGGTCCTTTAATGTACATGTTATCATATGTAGTTCCTATATGTTCCCAATATAACAACTTTTACTGTTAAATAAAAAATAGTAGGCCCCATGTGTGATCATTGAAATCACAATCACAGAAAAAAATTTATTGTTATCCTTTTTTACCCCAAAATCTCATTTAATAAATACAGTCAAGTAGCATAATTTTTTTAACAAAGAGTCAAAATGGTGGTGTGACTGATGGGTGTCTGAAACAATAAGCTGTGTGTGACCCTCACCCCATCCCTCATCATGTGCTTTCTGACTGGGTAAAGATGAGATGTTATTGCATGATCAAACCTAAGAAAAAAGAGGTTTTTGGAACTTGCTTTTATACCAAATTGGATTTTAATGTGAGTTATATATTCATACATCATTATTTTTATTATTTTTTACAAAAAATCACATAAAATAAGCAAAAACTGCTACCATGCACAAAAGTGCAATAATTTCCCAAATGGTTGCTTTGCAAACCCTGAAATAATAGAATTTCAAAATGAACATGGGCCTAGTATTCATTCCTCTGAATGTACTAATACCATTCAGTAGATCCATTACAGAACAAAATATCCCAATCTTAGTTTATTATCATATCATGTCCAGTCTTTTTAGTCCAATAACCAGGATTTATTAGCTGAGTAAAATCACTATTGACTGAATACACAAAGCTGTAAAACTAAGCTCCTGTCCAAGGCATAACATTTTTGAAGATAAACATTTGAGACACAGTAGAAAACATCAGATCAACAAAAGCATTCATAAAAAGCTCTTACGTATGTGCAGTACATGGGTTTTCTATAAAAATCGTAAGCATTGCAATAGAAAAGTGGCCACCTAACTCCAAACACATATTGAATACTTTTCTAGTGACCCAAAATACATTGACATTTCAGATCGGGTGTTCTTTCAGGATAAGCACTGTATATGAATATCTATCTGACCTGAGAAATCATTCAATCTACATTTTCAGAAAACAAAGCATTCTCAATAATAGTTAATTACTGATAATCCAATTAATGATGAATGCAAATAAATAATCACAGACATTAAGAATAGTATTTATGAAAGCATACCTTTGTGAAACATCAGTAGAACATCTTTTAATTCTGCCTTATCAACTGAAGTCTCTGCAGGCCTCTAAGGCCTTATTCAGACTGCCACCCAAATCCAGTTTTTGGCACATGCAGATCAGAATCAATTTTAAATCAGATTGCTGTCATGTAGTCTGAACAGTAAAAAGAACACACACTGACTTTGATTTTTGCAAATCTGATTCGAACCACATCCAGAGATTCAAATTCAGATTCAGATAAAGATCTCAGTCTGGATGTTTTACAAACTCAAATCATATTTTAAACTGTCCATTACATCACTAACAGGGAAGTTCAAGTCCTCACAATCACGTGGTATAGACATAAGGAAATGATGGAAGAAATGGAGAAGAACAGTTGCTGGACACAGAACAGAATGAAATGTCTAATAGCACTTTAGGGGGCATGCCTCAGTACAGACGAAGCTAGAGGGGGTGTGCAGAAACAATGTCATATGTAATATTTTGCTTCGTGCGAAAAAGAGGATTTAGACAAACATTTTCATACAAAATATCTTGCAACTGCAAATAACCATTTTGCGTTTACACGAAGTTCAGGTGCATATGCGCCCATAAGTTTCAATAAATTATGTAAACTTTATAGGAATTCCTACTAGAAAAGTCATAAAAAGATTAAATAGAGCTAAATTTGTAGCTTTATTTGTGATTTAGAAATGGAATATGTTGTCTTAAATGTTATGTTAAAAATATATATGTCATGCACATTGGCAGAGGATTATCAAGTACTGCAAAATGTATCTGCTCTGTCAACACTAGTGATCATTTCAATGTTTCCCACCCTAGGGTTAGATACTGTAGGTCATAATTCAATTAAGGAACAAACTGTTGCAGTCCAACCTTTGTCTATTGATGCACATGCTCTCTCTATTTATCTATCTATCTCTCTCTCTCTCTCACATACACACACACAGAAAGTCAAACCAAGCACTAAAGCGGGGAAATTTAAGACACTAATGTTTTCTGCTGCACTGCACTGTGCACTTCTCTATTCAACCGCTTTTCAATGAAGTGAAAATTATTTATTGGATTTGGTGGGGAAGAAAATAACAAATCAGTGCTATGTGAAAGGTAATTTAGCTGGATGTTACAGTACATAGCTTTAGCTCTAATTTAGACATTTTGTTGGCAAATGGAGGACTTTATATGACAGGAAACATTAGCTGCGGCAATCCTGCCAACTGGGTGCAAATGTTTCACTCTTTAGTTTATCCTTTCCTGGGCCATATAAACCAACAAGCTCCTTTTGGGTTTAGCAAATGTTTTTGGCAAAGGTAAGAAATACTACCATCTTGCACATTAATACATTTTATAAGATATAATATTTAAATTATTTTCAAATTATATAACTAAATGAATGATCCACAGTTGTTTATAGCACATAGCCTACAAATAGGAATAAAACAATTTGTATTGTAATCATGTATCATGTATCGTTTCTGTATCATTACTTTTGTTTGGCTTTAAGGATATTTTACACTAAAATCCAGAACAAAACAATATCAATGCTTCCATAACAATACAAGTTCTAGAAATAGAATTTCTGGTATTTGTTAATGTCACATTATTTTAAAATCCCATGTATGATTAATCTTCTCAGTGAACAGCTATTATAGAGAGTTGTGAAAGAACAGCATCAGTCTGCTTTGATAACAACCATCCATGGGATTAATATTAAGGCTCATGGGTTTAGTAAAATGACAGATTTATAAAATTTTTACATCTATTTTCTTTGTATTTTCCCTGCATTGACAGTTATTATTATTATTATTATACAGTAAGTCTCCTACATAAAAACATGTTCCATTCTTCGTAAGTCCAATTTGTTCGTAAACCACAAAAGTAGCACCATCAACCACCTCCATAGGCCAGGGGTGAAGTAATCACTAGATTTTGTTTAAAGAAGACCTTAAGGACAGAAATATAGAGGCCTTACCGCAAAATCTATATCACACAATGGCAGATAGGGCAGAATTTGCGACAGCATATTGTCATTTTCAAATAAATACAGAGACGCCACAAAAAAATTTTTTTTTTTTTTCCGATGATTACCAACTGTAGCTCAAGACAATCAAACATAAATACTGTTTATCTTTCAGTTGTGGCAGAATAGGATCATTAATACCTTCCACAAAGTGAATAAGCCACAGAAGAGCTGTATTGAAGCATATTCATGGGAAGATGACTTAAAGGGAAAAGTTTGGTAAGAAAAGGTGCACATAATTTATAGAGATTAAATGGGATGCTGTCAAGAGGAGGATAAGAAACATTCAACCCAACAATACAGACAAACTAAAGGCTGCTGTCAAAGCAACCTGGTTTTCAAATGGCAAATGAAATCTCTTGAATGCTAAATCCAAGTTGTCAATCAAGCACTTTAATATGATGTTCAGCAAACCAGTTAGTGGTAGTTTAGGCACTGTGGGCGGATGCAAAGTCTTGCTGGAAAAGGAAATTGGCATCTCCATACAGATTGTCGGAAGCATGACGTGCTATAAAATCTTCTGGCCTTCCAATGGATAATTACTGCAGTGATTAATATGGTTCAGCTGGCAACAGGTTATATAACCCTAAATGATGCAGTGAGTAGCTTCTTATTTCCTAAACAGCCATGTCACAAGACATATCCTATGGTTGTGGCAAAGCTGTTACTCGAACTATTGGCCTGCATCAAGAAAAGAAAACAACTAAGGAGATTGTTTAAACTACTAAAACCTCATTATCACTTAAAGGCTTAGGGAAATCAAATCATTAACAACAGTCTGAAAGCTATGTTTAGGGTGAAAGTAAAAGCATTTCCACATGCACAATGTAAAGAGAATTTAAGGGATTAGACCTAAACAGCTGTGTAGCCTTAAGAAAACCACTTTTCTTAACACATCAGCGAGGCTAATCGGAAAAAGGCTTAAATTTTCTAGGGAGCATAAGAAATGGACTGTGGAGCATTGGAAAAAGGTCATGTGGTCTGATGAGCCAGATTTGGCCTGTTCCAGATTGATGGGTACTCAGGGTGGAATATACTCTAGGTGGATGAAGTGATGCACCCATCCTGCCTAGTGAGAGCAGTGTTATGAATTTGGGCTTGCTTCTGTCTATTGGGTCTGGGTTCGACAGTGTTAAGTTAGTTGACTACCTGAATATATTGATTAACTAAGTTTTCCATAAAAAAATAATAATTTCCTTCAATGATGGCACAGGCATATTCCACAATGACAATGTCAGGTTTCATTGGGCTCAACTTGTAAAAGAGTGATTATGAGACAAAAGTCACGAGACACCTTAATCCTTTGAGAATCTTTGGAATGTGCTGGAGAAGACTCAGCAGTTCCACCCTTCCATCATCAATACAAGATTTTGGAGAAAAACTAATGGGCCTCTGGAAAAAAAAAATGTTGTGACATTGCATAGGCTTATCAAAATTATGCCATGGTCATAATTAAAGTGGGCCAATGAAATATTAGTATGTGTAACTTGTTCTTGGCTAGGCAGTGTGTGTGTGTGTGTGTGTGTGTGTGTGTGTGTGTACCATAAAGTATGTAAAAATTTTAGGCAGGTTTGAAGAAATGCTATAAAGTATGAATCCTTTCAAAAATATGTCTTTTAATTGTTTTGTTTTTTTTAGCAATTTACAAAATATAAAGTGAGTGAACATAAAAAAAACTCTAAATCAAATAATTGTTTTGTGTGACTAACCTTTGGCTTCTTACAGTTGCACAAACACAACTTACACAAAGTTGGGGATTTTGTAGTTTCAGAGTCTTTAACACATTCATTAACTGAAACAGAAACAGCCAAAGTTTGATACTAAGGTGATGTTGTGAAAAACACAGGTCACACACCATGGTAAGACTGAGCACAGCAACAAGACACAAGGTGCATTATCAAGGTCTCCCCCAGGCAACAATTTCAAAGCAGACTGGGGTTTCAAGATGTGCCATTCCAGCAATTTAGAAAAAGCACAAAGAAACAGGTAAGCTTGAGGAACATAGACGCAATGGTCAGCCAAGGAAACTTAATGCACCAGATGAAAGACAATCATTCCAACATCAGAAGATGTCCAGCAGAAACCAGTGGGACCCAGGTATACCCATCTACTGTCCTGAGAAGTCTGGCCAGAAGTGTTTCTTTATGTAGAAACTGCAGAACAAAAGCCATACAGTACCTACAGTACGATATGGGAACAATTCTCAACTATGCACAAAAACATAGTAACTGGGATGCAGTAAAATGGCAGCAGCTGCTTTGGACTGATGAGTTAAAGTCTAAATGTTTGGCTGTAGCTGGAGGCAGGCTGTTTTCCAAAGGGCTGGAGAGCTATTGATTTACTTTCCATTTTGCATGTGACTGACTTGCAGGCTGATGAACAGAATTCAACATGTGACAAAGAGATGTGACAAAGAGATTTAAGATTTCAAAAGCTTAGAAATCAAAGGACACAATGCAGATTAATGAACTTTCCAGACATGGAAGTAGCAGATGTAATAAGCAGATTCGAGAGTCACTTGGTTCTCAGTGGGGATCAGAACGGAGAGCCCACAGAGCCAACAATGGTACTACAGTACCACACAGAAGAGCAGGTTATCATGACATGTCAGAAATGGATGCAAATGCAGTTTACATTTTTTAATTCAGGAGACTGGCAAAAGATCGAACATGAAGCAAAAAACATAAATAGAAACAAGCAAGTCGCCAATAGTATGAGGCCATATTCAAATCCACACGCCAGAGAGCAAGGCAGGATATCACTGCACTAGCATGATGAAAACTACCATCCCCCAGTCTCCTGTCTCTCTGCCAATCATACTGCCAATTCAACAAAAGACTTCATCAGGGAAAAAAATTAATAACTGGCCAAGTGAATCACCAGACCTTACCCTAATTGAGCATGTACCTGAAAGGAGCTGTTGTACAAGCCTATAAAGGCATGACAGAAGAAGAATGTGAAAATTTGGTGATATGAGTAGGTTGATGCTGTTATTGCAAGCAAAAGATATGTAAACAAATACTGTGTTACTTACTTTACTTTAATTAAAATATATCTCTTTCTATCTCTACTTTTGCTCACCTACGAATTGGTACCAAAGGTTTGTGCTTAAAGTTGTTTACCAAATGTAGTTATGAATACCATGAAATGAAAGGTGACATTCTGATTCATCTTCCTATATTCAGCTTTTATCTCCAACCCAAATGTCTTTCAATGCATAGCAAAAAAAAAAGTCCTTGCCTTTAGAATACTTTTGGTGGAGAATGTTTACAGTCTGGTCCAGGCAGTAACAGCTGAAAACACTTTATCCGTTGTAAGGATTCCTTGAATTTGGTAGACCCCCTTTTTGTCTACTCAGTGCTCAGCCTGTATTCTGCTTGTCCCGCCTGGTACCAGGGAACCCCTTAATGAAACACACAAGTCAGTGCTCATTGAGATGTTCAAAGTTTATTGTGGAAGACAGGAGTATATATATGCACACACACAAAAGTACCAAAAGGTGGGGTATAGGAGTGGATACATCTGGTCCGGAATGTTTATAAAAGATAACATAGAAAAGAACAGGAGCTTGGGAGTTGTTCTTAGTTAGGAGCCTCCAACGGTTTTATGACCTGAACATAGATTATACTAAGGAATGTGTTTGCTGATAGCTCAGCGTGTCGAGGTCAAAGAAAGAAATCTGTTCTCATGCACACATAATATCATGAAACACACTAAAAATTAAATATTCCCTACATACGTTATGTCCCAACACAGGAAGATTAAATTCTCAGCCCGGGAATCAGATATCAACCTGGGCCTAATTGTAGCAAGTACATGCTTTTAAAGGACAAAAATGTACATGCTGTGTTTATAGGATTGCATTTGTTTAGAGATGGCATCAATAAAGCACCCAATATTGGTATTGGCCCGAGAGTATAGGAGAGTAGACTCTATAACAATAGCAAATGTTTAAATGAAAAAAAAAAAAAAAAATTCTGTGGATAAATCCTACACATCCCTGGTAAAAATGTCAAGATCAAGATAATTTTTCACCCTTAATGTTATACAGCATTCCAAAAATATCAAATTAAGTAAAAAAGTAAAACAAACATACAATAACTTGTTTGCACAAATATCCACTTAACTAATACTAATTCTAAATCTGATACCATTCACTCACAATATAGCACTTTGGCCACAGAGTTCACCATGTCCAACTGAAAAGAGATCTCCTATACACAGTCCTCTTCCAGTCATTTCACAGGCTTTTGGCAGAATTTAGATCTGGGTTCTGATTGGACCTTTTAAAAAATGTTGAACATCCGAAGTCATTTCTGTGTTGGCTTTGATTTGTACTTTTGCTAGCTGCTAGAGGGTGAAAATGTTCTTTATCTTTAGCTGTCTTACAGACACCTGCAGGTTTTGTGCAGAATAAGGTTGGTATTTGGAGTGATCCATAATTCCCTCTAACTTCACTATAGCCACAGTACCAGATGAAAAAGCAGCCCTGTAGCATGAAAATCCAAAGAATAAAAAATAAACCAATGAACATGAATACAGTAAAAGAATAATAAAAGTACAGTGGCTGTGAGTAAAATGACAATGGTTGGGATATGGGATATGCTGCAAATTACTCTGGGTGGCATGATGGCACAGCTTCAGGGTCTGTTCCTGTTCTCAGGTTTACTGTACATGGTCTCCCAATTAGACAGAATAGATATCCATAACTTTTCTCTTCTCGTTAGGACAGGTACCAACCAGGGAGGGTACAGGGTGGAACATGCTTTCTCCAGGACCTTTTCAAGCTGCTCATGCTATAACAGACATTCAAGACAAATCAAGACTTGTGATGTAATTTCTCATGAATTAAGGCATAAAACCAATTGCCATTTATAGAAAACTTCACACACAGTACAGTTACAAGATCTTATCTGATAAAAAACATTTGAATGATGCAAACATTTTAAAGAAAGCCGCACATCTGTGAATAATGATCACACCGAGGTGGCTCGGAGCCATTGCAGTCGTTCCCTTGAACATTCACCAAGTGGAATTCCTGATCCTGAACGATGCACAACTTGTCTCCAACTTAAGGTGAAGTGTTTCAGCTGGGAGTTATTGCCACATCCTGACTTTGCTCCAAGGGATATCCACAAGTTTGGGCCATTAAAGGAGTTCCGGGGAGACCACCATTTCAGGTGTGAAGCAGAGAGTCCAATCATGGCTCTGTCACACGTAAAAAAATTTCAGTCATGACAGTATCCAAATACTAATGAAAGCTAGATAGTTACATTTGTGTAGCAGGGATTGTAGAGAGAAATTAAGGTGTTTTTACTCTAATAACTGTGTTCTGTTATTCTGCACAAAGTCCTGATTTGACTTGATTGCCCCTTGTACTTCATAGAGCAATGAAATACATTTGGAAGATGACCTTTCCTGGTGTGTGATTGACAGAAAATGTAATTCCATCTTTCCCACTAGAGAGCACAGCTAATTATGCATTTCGAACTCCTGGCCATGGATGGCTGAGAAATTACATTCTTTGCCTATATAAAAACATTAATTATAGCCTTACAATCTTTGTTCAAAGATTTCTGATTGTAGTTAAATACTTGGTGTTGCTAGCTTTCTATAGCCATGGTAATATTCTGAATGGCCAAGCAATGTCAACACAGTGTCACAATATGCCCATGCACAAACATATCATGTTGGCACTACCAGCATTGCCTTCTGAAAGTATTTGCAGGTACAGTCTCATACATCCTCAATATTTCCTTAACAGTCAGGATTCAGATTGTAGCACTGCTGCAATATTTCAACACTTTAGGAATTGTAGCACTATATGGAAATATTGGCATGGTGGCCATGATAACAGCAAAGCAAGTTATAGTACCTTTTCATTTGATAGAAATTTAAAGGGATTTCCATTCAGCAAATAGTGGCATTTATATACACTACAATAAAAGAGATCATTCAGTTTAAACTGTTACCTAATTAGTATGTAACTAATTAGTAGGTGCACTAAAAGACCATCAGACTTAAATACCCTATTTATGACAGTTTGATCTCCATGTTTATATTGAAAGTTGACTTCTGGCAAGTTAGCTAGTGAATTGTTGCAATCCAAATAAGAGAAAACAAAGATACTAATGTATCATTAGACTGGTGGCACAGCAGTGATGTGGGTAGCACTGCCACCTAAAAGCTCCAAGGTATAGATTACTAAAGATTAATGAATGGATTAATGAAATCTGGACAGGCCAATAGCAACTTCTAAATCACCTAATGAACCAAAATTTAGAACTCCAGGACCTTGCAAAGAGTAAAATATTTAGTGCATGAGTAAATTTTTATTGGTTTTGGGTTCATTTGGTTTTCATTGTCTACTTGTAAAAAGCAGAAGCAAAAAGCTAAAGTTGTTACCTGGAGTAACTAATTTTTCAGACAGTGCTGGTATCTCTGCTTGTTGAATTAAGCATTTGCCAAACAGAGTTTCAGTGCGCTTTCTCATTCAAATATGCGGTGCCATTGGCTTAAAGATTTTCCATGTATAGTGTGACACTATATTGACACCAAATTTGTTCTATTCATGTGTTCTTTTTTATCGACAGGAAAGAAATGGATCAATGCCCTGCTTTTCCCCTTTAAGAGACGGAGAGTTTCAACAAAATTGTAATTAAATTATTATCATATTTACTCATACATACTGTAGACAGTGAAGCAGAAGTCATAATTGATTTGTACATTTCTACATCACTGAAATTCTAACAGAACAAGACAATAAATCACAATTTCTGAACAAATAAAAAAATGTAAAATTGCACTTAGCATCCATGAATTATGTTGGCATTGCCATTTTTGCATTTCCTGTGGTATACATATGTATGAAATATATACACTACCGTTCAAAAGTTTGGTGTTACTTTTTAACTCCATAATCGTTTCAGATTTTTATTTCTTTCTACATTGTAAATAAAAGCTGAAGTTGTCCAAAAAAATGCATTAATCTCCTTTGAACAGTTAATTGTGAGATGTTTCTGCTACTTATGCTCTGTAAAGACTTCATAAC
>JAQMYJ010000015.1:15659060-15671208 GCA_030014305.1 Clarias laeviceps | reverse complement strand
TACTACATTGTAACATTTTTCTGACTGGTGCGGACTAAAGCAATCGAACTATAGGTGTGAAAGCACCCTAAAAAGCAAAAATGCAAAAAAAATATTTTTTAAATAACATTCATTAAAAAATTTAAGCATTCCATAGTTTTCAAATGTTCCTGGTGTGTACTGTGTGTATGGTGTGCTTTATGTGGCAACTAAGCCTGCAATGCTTCCAATTTAGTAGTTATTTATACAGTAGATATAATTTAAGGCATGTCAGTAAATGCCAATTACCTTTTGCAGACCTTTTGCAAATGAAAGTTCAAGACTGTCTAGAGATCTAACCACTTTCTAGACAGTCTTGGCATAAGAGCATTGCGCAGATTCGGAAAGATATTAACCTGGATCTTAACATTGTATACAAAATTTATGGGTACCAAATATTTTGCTCACTTTTAAGCATTTCACACAATGTAATAAAAATAAAATTGTTAGTATGTCATTATCTAGCATTGTACAAGGAGCTCATTTCTGTTGGGAATGGGTAGTTAAGACAGGTGCAAGTGTAGGGTTTTATGTATACTTACATATACACAAGACTATAACCATGTGCATAGACTCCAGACAAGAGACAAGAAACAAACCATAACCTCATTTAAGGTTTATTATGTAAGAGTGGAATAATTTAAAGATTTCATAATGTTGCATGAGGTTCCATGTAAACTTTCTTATACATTTTACTTTTATTTCACCCAATTTCTTTAAATAGACTACTGTACGTTTGTAAGTCCACCCCAATAGTTAACTAATTTGCAAATGTTTAATTTTCTGCTTATCTTGTTGCAGGTGGCTAATTGAGGTGAATGCTTCGCCCTCCCTCACTGCGAGTAGTCAAGAGGACTATGAGCTGAAGTATAGACTGCTGGAGGACACTTTGCACATTGTGGACATGGAAGGCTGGTATGATGTGCCAAATATTTAAATGTTAAATACCTAAACTGGTGGGTGCAAACCTTGACATACAAAGCTATTGGTTTGAGTAGTATGCTTACAGTATCGAATGTTAAATCAAACACCTATTTTAATGTTATTAACTTAAATATATATACTACAATACACATTGCCCTTCATAGCTATGCTTTTAATTTTAGTCTCACTGGCAGAGAAAAGCAGGTTGGTGGATTTGACCTCATGTGGAATGATGGCCCAGTCTACAGGGACGATGTGAGCTTGGAGGCTCTGGGAAGTAACTACTCAATAGCTAACACACATCTTGGTGATTATTTTAATAGTATCTAAACCATACTTAAAGATTCTTTAAAAATTATCATCATAAGTAAGTCATGTCCTAGTAATTGTACATTTATCTCTGTGAGCTATTAAAAATCTTCAATTAATTAACTGACAAATACAGTACTGTGCAAAAATCTTGAGCCACCCCTTATTTCTACATATTAAATTCAATTCAATTCAATTTTAGAGATCAAATGAAAGAAGTCAGAACAAATGTTTTACTTGTTTATTTAACATCCTCAGCAGGAACCTCATTCTCATCTGTTCTATTATTCAGCAATCGGCATTCCCAGTATACTAATGACCAGCTTGCTCATCTGTCATCATAAATAGTTGTTTATGCTTGAATGATTCATAGGTCACTGTGTGGCTTAACAAACAAAAACATTTCTCTGAAACTGGTCATGTACAGGGACTAGACTGAAACCAAAGATCATGAGAGCCAAGAACTTCAGAGCCAAAAAAGTCCTTCAGTAAGTGTGAAGAACTATTCCTCAAGACAAGAAGAAAGTCTGTCTCTTTGTAAGCAAAATATGAAAAATATGTGGCTCCAGCTTTGCATTGTGCTGTATATTCTTGTATGCCATGTTTTACTGGCAGGAATTAATCTTTATTTCTTTTTTGTTTTTGTTGTACCAGGTTGTGTGAATGATCGGAAGAAACAGCTGCAAAAGCTCTTGAAACCACTTTCAGGACAGAAGAGAATATGAATAAAACCTATGCACAGTAATAATGTTCTGCTTTCTTATGTTCCAGTCTGCTTTCATAATTAGTGGCATTTTTCTACATGCTCATTTTCTAACCAAGTACTAA
Source organism: Clarias laeviceps (assembly GCA_030014305.1). Lineage (NCBI taxonomy): Eukaryota > Metazoa > Chordata > Actinopteri > Siluriformes > Clariidae > Clarias > Clarias laeviceps. Next base: position 15,669,129 of record JAQMYJ010000015.1, on the reverse strand, counting down.
CAGTCATTAACTCATGACCATGGGCTTGACAAATTGATGCTAGTTCTCTTATACACACTCCTTCACATGTATGAAGTATACTGTATATCTAAGCCAATTCAGTTGTCAGAATTGAACCAGGGACCCTATCCTTTTTGCCACATGCCATGTTTTATGATGACATTTTTTGTTGCTGGTTGTGCTGCAAATGCAAAGTAAATATTATAATTTTTTTGAAAACTTGTCCAATTTCATAATCTCCTAAATGGTTAGAAGTTGATGTTGCTAAACACTGATGGCATTGGGCTAATGCTCAAATTGTTTGGGACTGACAGATCTTCTACAAATATCTACTGTATGCAACTTTGCCCTAATTGAACCACAATGCCAACTACGACGAAAAAAAAACTTGCCTCATAGGCTAAGAAAGGACTATTGCCTAATCAGCAAGCTCCCTAAGTGGGAAGTAAAGCAGACAACTGATGTGATGCCAAAAGAGGTAGAAAGAAGCAAGGCAAGCTCCACTGTGGTATGACCAAAAGAGGGAATTAGTATTCCTTCCCTGCGTTTTCATCATTTGTAGTGTGATAACCTGAAACTGAAATAGGTGCTTCTCTTCATAACCCACACTTTTGGTAAACAGTGCTGCATATGATATCTTAATAATGGATTTAATGGTGCTATTTGGTATATTCAGTGTCTGAGATATTTTACCTGAACATTGTCCTTGATTTTTATTCTTATATATACTGTAGATTCTTGCACCTTATGGTGTTTGTGTAAATATGTTTCGTAACCAACCTCTGGGGCATTCCAGGAACGGGTTTTAGTATTGACATGAAGTGACTAATTACGTGGCTTCACATAGTAATTGGTTACACTAGAACTAATTTAGTGGGTTTAGTGGGTGTCTATTCATAATATATAATCTAAATAGATCCATATCAATGCCAGGTTATAGCACTAAAAATGTAAGAGGGAATACTTATCCAAGGCACTGTGTGTATTTAGCCAAATTCAGTTGTGTCTACTGGTGGCATTTTTAAAATTGAAATTTTGTAATTTGCAGTTGTTACTATTTGATTGTTCATAAAGTTTTGAAAAAACTTCCAAAACAGCCAGAAATTAGCACATAAAAGAATGACATGCAAAAAAGATATAAAGGACATCATCTGATAAGGTCATGAATAATTTTATAGCATTTCTCACAAAATAGTGCATTCAGTTCTACTGACATTTTCTTTCAACAAAACAAAAATATAATGACAACATGAATATGTTTTTCCCTGTTGAATGCCTTTGACAAACAAACATTAAAAAACAAAAGACTAAAACATTAAGTGCAGAAATACTGTAGCAAGTAGCCTATGACCTTAATCAGGCACCAACCAACATTATTCAAGTAGTTTTTATCTATGAATCTTAAAAACTGTTTTTTCACTACCATTACTTTTCCAATAAACTTAGCACATGCAGCACCAAAAGACAATGAACAACTGTATGCATTGTTTTTTCTGATAAATAAAATAGGGGGAAACAGTTAAGAAAATTACACTTAAATAAGAGACATGCTCCTAAAAATTCATTTTTGATATTACCCAACAACAAACTTAACTGAATATCTAGAACATACATTCACAATTATAACTCCTTAATATACCACATGATATGAAACCTACAGCTAGGTAATATAAAATATTGCTCAAAATATACATGATCAAGCACTATATTTTTATATGTTTTTTTAACAAGTACCAAAGGGCAATAAATAAATAAATATGGACAAAATAGCAAAACATGATTGCCGAGTTTCAAAGAAAAGCCCTTATATACAACACATTACAAAAATACATATAGCCATTACAAAACATTCATTATTCATGTCAAAAATATACATTCTTTAATGTATATGACTACTTTAGGTCCAAACAAATTTAGACTTTGCTGTCAACATAATGGCATAAACCACTTCAAAAACAATATACCTATATCTTAAATCAAATTTGTAATTTTTAGGTCTTAGGATTTTTAGGTTTAGGATTAGAATTTTTAAATAAGCATTTACAAGAACGGTCTTTCCGAGGACACGTGTCCAAATTAACTATCATACCTATCAATGTTAAAAAAGTAACCCTCATTTGCAAATCAAAGAATTACCTAATATATTCATATACTGTTTATATAATAGAAATATTACATCTTTAATAATTTGGACTAAATAGTCAGCTGTTATGCAAGAAATGTACTAAAGTAAATGTAGTAAATACAAATGCAATGCCAAATTATTTTGAGGACAAACACTTATTGTGACACATATTGTGCACGCGGGCTGTTTAGTACACTGAAAATAAATGCATGATAATTTTACTTGGACATGTAGGCATTTTTTAGCTTTCTATCTGCCCTGCTCCCCTTAATGCTGTTATTTTCACTGATCATGCCTTTAACCATAGGCACTGCACTGCTGCCCACAATCTCGGTCTGCTGGCCTTGTTTTTGTTCCCTCTTTCCTGATGGACACAAGTCCCGTTTATTAGCAGCAAGGACACGTCTGTCAAATGCACCTCTTGCTCCCACTGGTGAATCTCTCTGACTCTCTGCTTCAGCAGCCCTCCCACTGTGCAATTTCCAGGCTGAAGACTGTTTTTTCCTCGTCATACTCAACTCCTGAGAAACTTTTTGCAGGTTTCCAGCAGCCTCCATTGGTTTTTGGTGGCTTTTTGGGCTTACAGGACAGTGAGGTCTTCCCATGGCTTTGTTCTCCAAGGCTGAAGCCCTACTTTCACTACTGCTTCTTTTGTGCATTATGCTGAGTGACGTTTTACGCTCCAGCAGTGGGCTGAGGCGGGAATGATGCTGGTAGGTATATAAAGAACAGCTGCCATTGCACAGTGGGTAGCGAACATGGCAATAGAGGCAGCGAGAGGACTGGCACGATGATGATGGGCTTCCCAAAGATGATAAGAGAGTAAAAGGAAAGGGGCGCTGATTCTGGCGCATGCTTTTGGGGGAGCTGAGGCGAGTAGGAGGTGCTGTGTGAGGCCGAGAAAAGCTGGCTATTTGTGGACCAATAGGGGCACGACCTCTAGAACGCATATTGGCTGTCATGGGTTGGCTTCTCTCATTCTGAATGGTCTGAATCTGGTGCCACTCTAGCTGCAGCAGACGTTCCAGGAACATCTCAAGCTGGCCAACTGGTTTGGGACGTGGTGCATGTTTCCCCTCTGTGTTCAAGAAGACAGCAAGTTGCCTCAGGCTCCAGGTGTTAAAAGGTGGAGGTAGGAAATCAGGATAATTGTAGCTATAACTTTGTGTTTGTACTGTCCTGGGGCCTGGGATATGTGGACGCAGGTCTGCTGAGTCAACTATTTCTGCTCTGAGGTTGAGCTGAGGTGGGGTGCACGGAGAAGGCAGCACAGGGAGCCTCTCTGAATCTGACAGGTCACTGGCACTATCTGTGTCATCCTCTTTGTGCTCCAGAAGGCGCAGAGACTGAAGGTCTCGGACATTACCAGGCAAGCGGATCTGATGAGGTGCCAGTGGAAGAGACAGAGCACGGCGACTCTTTTCTTGGGCTGCATAGTTCTGCTCAATCTCAATGCAGCATGAGGACTGTTGCTGCACCTTCTGCCTCTTGTCTTCCTGTTCTGAAGAAGATGGCTTGGACCTTGAATGCCTTACATCTGCTTCAAACTGTGTGCTGTATACACACAGAGCACATAAGAGATTGGGGAAGACAAAGAGTGATATAGATAAACATAGCTAATACTTTGAAGGGAAAACTCACCGTGACATTTTGTATGTGCCACTGATAGGACTCTTGACCTGCTTTGTTCGGTTCCTATGTTGGCCCTTCTGTCAACATAGGAAAAAAAAAAGTCAGGGTAAAATACATTGATCATACACTAGTAATAATATTATGACCACCAGCCTAATATTTTGACTGCCTTGCCTCGCCTCAGCTTCCCCCGCACCCCTGCTTTGCCATCAAAACAGTTATGACAAGTTTTCTGGTTTCTATTCGAACCAGCATTGACCTAACAGCAGCTCTTCTATTGGATCAGAAAATAGGCTGGCCTTCGTTCCCCACGTGCATCAGTGAGCTTTGGCAACCCATGACCCTGTCACCAGATCACAGGTTTTCTATCCTTGGATCACTTTTGCTACATCCTGATCACTGCAGCCTGGGAACATCTAACAATAACTGCAGTTTTGGAGTTGCTCTGACCCAGTTGTAACCTTTTTTTTGCTTAAATTGATGTGTTGGAAGCAGAAAAAAATGGGCAATTATAAGATTTTGTGACTTTGACACAGGCTAAATTGTGATGGCTAGAGGACTGGATCAGAGCAACTCCAGAACTGCAGCTCTTGTGGGATGTTCCTGGTATACAGTATTCAGGACCTACCAAAAGTGATCCAAGGAAGGAAAACCGGTGAACTGGCGATAGGATCATGGGTGGCCGCTGATGCACATGGGGAGCGAAGGCTGCCCCCTTGTAGTCCGATCCAGTAGAAGCGCCAGTGTACATCAAAGTGATGAAAAGGTTAATGCTGGTTGTCATAAAAAGGTGTCAGAATACACAGTGCATCACTGTTATGGTGGCAAAAGAGGAGACCTTCTCAAAGATAGGCAGGTGGTTATAATGTTACAATTATTATGGTGTAATTATGTTACTGTATGTTTACATACTCTCAATATGCACAAAAAGACAAACTTACAATTTCAGCTCCCAGCAAGGGCTCCTTGCCCTGTCCTGAAATGACATTCTTGTGCAATGAGCTTGTTTTTTTCTGAGGTTTCTGACTTTGACTGACTTTACCTCCAGTTATATTGTTGCTGGAAATACAAACAAAACATCAATGAGAACATGCATTCTGGTAACGTTAAATGTACATGTTCATAGTTCCCTCCTAAAGTCGTACCTGGTAACGATCGCAGTATTTTCTGAATTCTTCACTCTAACCTTCTCTTTAACGGGCACCCTCTTTAGGATCGCCGATGCTGTCCGTTCTTGTAGAATAGGTCCCATAGCAACCAATTCACCAGTGCTAATGCTGCCAAGAAATGTCCCATGTAAACCAGTCAAGACGTCTTGCTCTCTCCATGGCAGAAAAGCACGATGTTGTAATCACTGCCCGCCTGGAAACGGTAAATATAAACAACAGCAGATTACATTAAATGTCAAAAAAGTCACACATATCTCGCATTTCCGTGGCGTTTAATGTTTTATGTTAAATCTACCTCCTCTCCAGGCGAGGTCCAGACACTGAGCTTTAGTGCCGCAAACGGCATGCTACGCACAAATATACCGTCAAATGTATTAATTTGTCAGCTATCAGTGAAGGCTTCTTCAGTCTTGTTTACCTTCTCCATGTACGTGCGACGCCGCTCAAACGCTTGGCATGACGGGAAATTAAGTGCCCGGTAAAAAAAACGAGTGGCGGGGTATGTTGTGTGGCAGGCCGTGACACTTGTTCGGACAGTCAATACAAGGAGAAAACCATTATACTCTCGTAATTTAGCCACTAAAACGGTCCGAGACAGTGTTTACGAAAGCTGCGTAGTGCTTTTTGTGTACACGACTTCATTACCCATAAGCGAGTGGTGCAGCCGTCACGCCTCCCCCGTGTGTGTGTGATAGCGACGGCAAATTCCGTGTCTTCACCGAGTCGGAGTCGAATCACTAGTAAGAGTCGGCTCTTTCGGCTCCCAAAGTGTTCATTTGAACAGTGACTTGTTCTCCGTTATGGCTGCATTTTTGTTTGGGGAATCTTAGTCATCATTCTAAAATCTTATTCACATTAATGTATATACAATTTTATAAAATATATTGACATTATTGTAGCCAAGAGCCTAGCCTGATACATTTGCCTAATTGCAATTAGCTAAGCTAAAAACATATTTAAGCTGCAGTTGTCATACAGACAGGTATCTGGGTAATTCTACAAAAATGATGGAAAGTTCTGTCACTTAGTATTGCTGATGCCAAAATCATTTAAATATAATATTAAAGACACCTTACTTGCATATGTTATATTAAAAAGGCCAAGTTTTAGGAAATGTCTTGTCACTATGATCATATATGGAATGGGAATGTATACTTTTCATCTAAAAATATTTTCCAGGAAATAAATCTGATTCGCAACAATAATAAGTTAACATTAAAATACTAAAATAATCATTGATTATAATGAATAATATGAAATAAAAAGTCAGCCACCCCAAACTATGTCATTGGTGTTACTATTACTCAAAAAGAGTTTTGAAATACATTTGATAATTTAAAGTATTCCTGCCTCAGAGTTTACTAGATGAAGATGACTGGACAAATACAATAGATTTGCCAGATGTCTCTCTTCATTGTTTTTTTTTTAGGAATGTCATCATTAGCGATGCTTGCGAAGCGAAGCGCTACTATTGTTATCTCACAGGATTATTATTCTTTTTTCTTTTTTTTTCTTTTTCTTCTTCCGTACAAAGGTTTGGCGCGTAACTAGTCCCGCACCGTTTGTCGTAGACCCATGAATGAGGTGTCAAATTGTGCGGCCTATTCGGGAATGGGGTGCTATGACTTTTCTAAGGGCAATTAACCAAAAGGTCCCATAGACTTAACATTGAGACCAACATCAACTGTGACATCATAGCTATGACTATGATGCCACGGCAAGCACCACTCACATTTTCTTCAGGAAATGTGCCTCTTTAGTTTATTTTGCAGTTTCATGCAAAGCTTTTAGGCCCGTCATTGGTGTTACTCACTCAATCATCACCTATACTTATACTCACTCAATCATCACCTATACTTATACTCACTCAATCATCACCTATACCACTCGTTGAGGGGGGCCTGGAGCCTATGTCAGGAGACTTAGGACATGAGCCAGGGTACACCCTGGATGGTATCCCAATCCATCACAGGGCCAACACATACATACGCTTATTCCTACACTATGAGCATTTTATTGGAAATGCCAAACACCCTAATCTGAATGTCTTTAAACTGTGGGAGGAAACCGGAGTACCCCAGAGGAAACCCAACAAGCAGGGGGAACATATGCAAACTTCATGCACACAGGCCCCAATGCAGGAATCGAACGCGGATCCTATAAGTGGAAGGAGATAGTGCGAACCACTTTAATAATTGAAAACCCTGTGGCCTGAAACATTGAAGCCATTTGGTAAATAGTTAAGTTTTTTCTCAAAATTGCAAATTTGTCATTGGTGTTACCAGGAAGAAAAGTAACACCAGTAATTAAAGGTATTAAGAAATATATAAATACGTTAACCTATACTTTTTGTGGATTCATAAAGTTTAAAAGTAAGTTGTTGCTATTAAAGAAGTTCTAGGTGTGAGTAAAGAAATACATCCTGGAGATTTTTATCACCCAAATTCCACCTTTTCTGTATAATGACCCATTATACATGTCTCTCCACGTACCCTAACTAAAGCCTAGATACTAAACACAGCTTTCCGTGGATACGTTTTGATTAAACGATATTGTAAGGCCCACAATACTCCCTACGCCAACATAAAAAAAAATGTGGAAACGGTTAATGTGCGAGTCGACTCCAGATGTTCGATTCGGTTCAAGGACTCGATTCGTTATCCAAACAGTTCGTGCTCGTTAAGCAGTAGACTCCTGCGGGGTTTGCGCAGTTTCTGACAGCAATGTCTCAGGCTCAGGTTGTGCGATTGAACATTTATGACCTTCGATCTGTTGCCAGCGATGTAATATTTAAACACTACTGGAGGATCTGCAGATGAGAGAAATAGCAAAACACATCGGATCGGAAGTTTATGGTGAGACAATATGATATGACGCACAAACTGCTTCCAGGTGACATTTCAAAGCTACGTCTAATTAATTTCCGACGAAGCGATAAACCCGAAAAATCATTCACCTTATCTTTGCTCAAGCTTAATCACTTACATCGCTTTATATGGCTTTGACTCTGACTTATTGTCAATGCCCTCCAGTGACAAATGCAACTGAACAAGTAATGCATATTATTTACCTCCAGGTGTAAAACAAAAAGCTTAGTTGTACTTTGGATATGGCTTTTTCTACGACACACAGCCAGGAAAATACATCCTCAGGAGAATCTGATGATGAGCTATTTTTTGTTGGGGTGTCGGATATCTCAAAGCAAACTTTCCCTCTGCGCTATAGAGACAAATTGTGGTCAAGGCCCACAGGAGAGAGAAAGCCTGTGAAAATAGGTCCACCTAGTCCAGTATTACCACAAGCGAGGCCAACAGGTCGCAGTTTCTCCTGTGAACCACCTCCCAAACCCATCATACACAGACGGGCCCAGTCTCTACCGTCACCTTCAGAAAGGCGGAGGCTCTGTCAAAAAACTGGAGTCCGATTTGTGGACTCGCTGGGAATGGACCTGGAAAATGTCAAAGTTTTCAGAAGTGGAGAAGACCCATTTGTACCAGAGCATGTTTTGTTTAGACTTTTAATGAATGCAGAACTTTCAGCCAACAAGAACTTGGAGATTTCCCTACCCTATTTGAAACCTGTGTTCCCTGAGCAACCTGGTGACTGTTCAAATTTCATGCAACGTTTGTGCAGCCAGCAAGTGTGCATGGAACGTGTTTTATGCTACGAGCCAGGCATCATTGGCATTGTCCAAGTTGTCAACCTAGACTTTGAGAAAGAGGTTATTATTCGTTATTCTTTCACAAACTGGAAGAGCTGTGCTGAGACCAAGGCTTACTGGATTGCCAGTAAATACCTGGAAGGCTTTTCCAGTGGATGCAGCTGTGACAGTTTTCGGTTCCATCTTCCGGTTCCACCATTCATTCTACACCCTGGAGCAGTGTTGGAGTTTGCAATCTGTTATAAAGTGAAAGGGACTCAGTTTTGGGACAACAATGAGGGACAAAATTACAAGTTAGTTTGCCAGAGCTACAAAATTCCTGTGCCCAAGGAATGTGAAGATAGCATGATACACTTTGTGTGATTGCTCTAAAACACTCTATCTATGCACTCTGTATGTGACCATCTTATTCACTACACCAGACTTTTCATTTGGTAAACGTATATACTATAGAGACATTTTGCAATTGTACATTTACATCTTTGGAGGTTTTCAATCATACAGGTGAGGTTACCTGGAAGTTTAGCCATGTCAACTGGACTTCTTTTCACATGGAAACGTTTTGCCCTAACAAGAAAGAAGTTCAGGTGACATGACTCAACTTCCAAAAGTCTACATTAGTGAATGTAGGCCTTCATTGGTGATGTACAATATGTTAATCAGTTAACATATTAACTGAGATATTATTTGGGAAGTGGACCATTAGTGACAATATCATCATTATGCAAGTTGTGTGTGTGTGTGTGTGTGTGTGTGTGTATGTATGTGTGTGTGTTTGTAGGAGTGTCTCTGGCACAGGCTAGCACTACAGTATGTACACTTAACCTAATCGAGTTGCCACTCAGTGTTTGTCTGCTTTTCACCAGCATATGTTTATTGTAATTTGAGGAACAAACTGTTTGCCAAATCTTCTGACATAGTTCTGGATTAAACCAAAACTCAGGTATCCAAATATACAACTGTATCACCAGCCAGACATTTTGCTCTAATGCAATTGTTGTTATGTGCAATGTTTATTAAAGTTAAAACTACTGAATAGACTGTAGGCTATATGATTTTTTTTCTTACAAAAAAGTGTTAAAAAATCTCTACGTCACTATTTGCCAAATCCCCTTTTATCTGAAGTGCCTAAGAAATGGTTATAGTAAGGCAATAAATTACACTGAACTCACTTTTGTGAACTAAGCAATAAAATCTTTACTAAATCCCAGTGTGTGTGTGATTTTTTTTCTCTCTAGTTGATAAACTAGCAATAATGTCATTCACTTCCAGGGTCGGGTTTTGATTCTTTCATTTGGTCTCTGTGTGGCGGGAGTTTGCATGTTCTCCTCTTGCCTTGTGTGTTTCCTTTGGGTACTCAGGTTTTCATCATTGTCCAAATAAATTGTCCCTTGTGTATGTATGTTCCAGTGGCGATTTCTTTAAGACTGCAAGGGAAGCTCAGCTTCCCCTATAATGTCACAAAATTAATGGTCAAATTAT
>JAQMYJ010000015.1:15646251-15658776 GCA_030014305.1 Clarias laeviceps | reverse complement strand
GTGCTCGCATTCAAGTAAAAATGAGCCGTGAAAGTGAGGCCGAAAATGAGCTTCCCCTATTTGACAGACCAGTAGCCGCCACTGGTATGTTCTGTATTTAAAATGCTGCCTAAATAAGAATGGAAGTGACTAATGAATATTTAAATAAAAAAATCTGGTGTGCTTGTTTTAAAACCCCTACATTACTACACAAACGCGCCCCCTGCTGACGAACCTTTGATGGTGAACGGTATCGGATCCTTGAACGACTCTTTGCAGTAATGCACTTGTTTAAAAATATATTTTAAGAGGAACAGTTAGTAATTATGTTAACAGTGTTTTCATAAATACCAGTAAACCAATTATAGCTAAACTTTGTTTAATAAATGTTTGAATGATAAAAAAAATTTACGCTTTACAACAGTCCACTTACTGACACGTATGTACCTTATAATAACAGTAAAACAGTGGATAATGTATCGATTAATATTAATAATAGAAAGTCTTTAAAAGCTTTCATATTTAAGGAAACGTATTATATTTCTAGAATTTAATACATTCGGTAAAAAGAAGAACCAGAGTATAAAAGCGCTTTCCTCCTCAGAGCTGAAAGAGTCATTTGATCAAAGAGTCAAATCTTTTCGCTTAAACGAGTCGGAGTCATTTAAAACAGCAGTTTTCGTGCGCGTGAGCTTTTTTCCCCCGCGCGCAGTGTTTGTGGAGAATTACAGGGGCTTTAATTGACACAAGAGATCCTGAGATTTTGTTTAACCATATAAATAGTACTGTACATTTTGTTCATATTTAGCAATGTTTTAGCCTGAATTATTTTTAAATGAACAAATTGTTAGGATGCTCACGGTTTTAGTTTAAGATCAGGGTAACGTTAACGCACGCGCCATTCAGAGGTGAGGAAATTTGTCGTTATGAGCTAACGAAGCTAGAAAACATTAGCTAACTGTTATCTGTTACACTCTTAAAGAAACAGTCAGAGTTTGGTTAGTAAATAATTATTTTACTTACATCACTTACTACATAGATAAATGCTGCTCAGTGTTCAGGTGCTAAAATATAATAATTCACACACTCGATGTGACTAACCTATAGCTAGCTAGGTAACAGGTGTAGACAAACGAGTTATCCGTGCAGTGTTGCTCATCCTGACACTACATCATAATATTCCTGAGCAAGGTGAACTAACTAGCATGAGCTCTCTTTTTAGGTAAACTATAACTTAAAACAACACTGCCTGGCTAGTTATAGAAATAAATTAGCTGTTGTTCAAATGAACCCAGCCAAGAATATGATATTTAGATAGTAGTGGACCTTGAGTGAAAGAGAAATAAAGAATGGATTAGAAATAAATTCAAAATCACGTTGATTAAATTGTTCCCTAAATAAATACAAATCTATGCATTTTTAAGTGCTGTGTGTCTATAAAATGAAAGCATTTAAAAGTGGTTGTCTTTTATAGCATTTTTTCCTCTATTGTTGCATTAGTAGCTTAAACTGGTATTCTGATGCATCGATTTTAATTTTTAAAACTTCACCACTTGATCTGCCTGTAAATATACTAATTGAATAAGCAATATTTCCAGGTAACGTTCGATGTGATGGCACCTCATCAGGGGATCACATCCCAGGTGAGAATTTATATATTCCATTAAATACTTTTGAACATACAGTAAGTCCTTGACTTACGATCAAGTTATTAGTTTTTCGCCGTGGATCTACAAACTTTTGTAGATGTGAACAAATCGCGGAAGTAACTTGCGTGTATTGCACAAAACAGTTAACACTGCAGTGCACCAGATACCAATATTTATAATTATATACAATATTTTCAGTGTATAAATGATTGTATAAAATATCTATATAGTATGTGTGGGGGTGCAGGAGAAATGAGGCCTCACCGGTTTCAGTGAATCAGTCTGGGTGCACGATGACAGAATTTAGATTAGGTGAATAATCCTAATTTCGGAAAATCCTCAACGAGACAGAGTTCGCAGTCCAATACAGCTCTGAGACAAAATTTAGTCAGTTGAAGCGTGCAGTAAACACCATGTAGCATTGTCCTCCTCAATGTCTTCCTGGTTTCCCTTTAAATGAGGTCGATGAACCCCGCTGCGTCACAATTTAAAGGCTCAGTCTGGGAAGGATATAATGCGGAACCAAAACACCAAACCTGTGTTTGTTTTTTATGCCTTGCATTGTACAGTATATTTGTGTCAAAGGTGTTTAAGGCTCACTTTGTCAGACTTACAAACAAATCCAACTTACGAATGTGCTCCCGGAACGGAACTCGCCTGTACCGTAAGTTGTGGACTAACTGTAATAAAATAATATAATAAAAATTATATTAAAAATCATATAAAAAAATTAAGTAAAATGTGTAGGAGCAGTTTGTTGGATATTTTCTCGCAAGTGTGATGGTTGTTCATAGTGTACATACTGTATATGCACACACATCACACATACAGATACATACAGGGAAGACTCACAGCTGCTTCTGTTTCAGTAACTGTGAAGTAACTGTGAACCTGACCTGTTCTTGATTGTCAGTGTAAAGCCCACACTGTCATCTCCATTATGCCTTTTATGTACATATGAATGCATATAAATATGTCAACTTGCAAACATATTCGTTTAGGTGGAGGAACTGGTTGACCAGGCTTTGAAACACAACTTCAGGGCTTTGGAGGAGTTTTTACTAAACGAGACCAGAGAGGGTATTACTTCAAAATGCTCCAAACAATTCATGTCAAAACTGGACAAATTAATTAACAGGGTGAGTTTCAGATATTCTTTGTGTGTGTGTGTTTATCAGGACTCCAGATGCTGACTGAGATCTGCCTAATGTTTCTCGTTTTTTGTCCAGACAGTCACCAATGATGACTGTCCCCTATAAACGAATCAAAAAGACATGCAGCAATCTTTAATCCTGTAATACTCTCTCCTCTTTTGCACCTGCCCACCTAGCATGAGAGTAGAGGAGCACACATTGTAGTACAGAAGGGCTGCATTCAAGTGCACTCGCAAACAAATTATACTTCCGTCATTCAGACCGTTCATATATTTGGGGGTTTCACAGGGCCTCTTGTTATTGAATGCGGCTCTCATGTAGTAGTATGGCCTCTCTTATACTATCATGATCTGTCCACAGTACCTGGATGCCGACAAGCAGTTGTTTAAGTAACCAACATGTAATTTGGTAGTGTTTAGTAAAGAAGTTGAGACTGAGACAACTAGTGAAAATTCTCACGTATAGTCATCCCAGCCTGACTTTGCTGATAATGCGAGCAAAGCGCAGCTAACTAAGTTAACAGTTTACGTCAACGTGGCTAGTTACGTCATCAAAAAGTTTTATACAGCTCAAATACATACATACAGAAAATACATACAGCTAAATAGTTGGGGTTTAGGAGCCAAAGCATCTTAATGATTTAAGTTTGTCTGGATCCCTGTATATTTAGGTTAAACTACCTAGGATCGCTGGTTCAATTCCCGGGTGATGCTGTTGAGGCCTTTGTGTGCTGTGAGGGGCCGCCTCCCTGGATGGGGCTTGTTTGTCCAACATGGCCCATGTTGTTACATCATACGTCATGTGTTACATCATATTTTATTAATGATTTGTGCTCCATGTAGGAACTGGATCAGCAGAATGTGAAGAATGCCTCTGTGGTATTTACCATCTTTTACAAATTGGGAAACACACTGGTCTTTCCGGGGGGTAGAGGTATATCGCTGATGGTGTCCCAAGGACTTGTGAAAAAGATAAGTGTACATTCAATGGTATTATTTCTGTCTCATATTTGTGCTGCACAAATTTTTATATAAAACACCTTGATTTCATGACCAGTGGCCATGACGTTATGTACACACTACAAGCAAGCTATTCTTGAGTTTGATGGAGGGAAAAACATGGCTTTCACAAAGCTAAGCCATTAGTTAACATGTCTGTTGCGTAAAATTAAACAGACAAATTGGTCTGGTCCAGCTAAACAAATATTTAATGTTATCTATGAGAATCTAATATTCTCGGTTATTAAGCTAATTGACTGAATGAACTTGGTGAATGAAAAATGAGATGTCAAGATTTTTTTTCTCTGACATAGATATTATGACTGCGTTTATTATGACTGATTTTCACCCAATGTTTGATAACTGTTCAAAGCTTAAACACAAAGATTTCTATTAGATCAAAAGCTGTTTAGCCATGTGTCAAATAATGCAGCTTAGAGCAGTTTAATTATGACTTCAAACTCTCCATGTTTAAATGGTACAGTGGTTTGAGAAAGCCAGAAAGATATGGCTTGAAGCTGGACCAAGGAGGAACAAGCTGCTTATAACCCTAGCTGAAGACTTCTTTGACGCATTGATGGTGAGAAAAAAGTGCTGCTACAGCAAAACTAATTAGATCATACATACTGTAACAGCAGTGCTAAAACAAGACAGAAACACTATCCTCCTAATTTCTTGTATGCTCTTTTATCCTTCAGGTTGTACATGAAAGTTGTAAAGAGGGTAAGTTTGTTTTTATGTATAATAAAGAACATCTTCATTAAAACATTGAAGACTTGAATATTTTTTGTCTTTTGCAAGGTACTTTTCAAGTTACAGAATACCTGCTTCATCAAATTGGGAAGTTAGCCTCAGATCCCCGGATTAACGTTCTAATTCAAAAAGAGGTAAGTTATACAATTATTTTAGAACATTACACTATCACATTGTTAATTAACATCGCCTTTGTACAGTATGCTTGTGAAAAGGATAGCAGGCAGAGTAATAGCAGAGTAAAAATTTATTTGTTTGTTTAATTTCTTGATGGTAGGCAGTGAGGAAGCTAAATATGATATTACGAATGATCCCGTTGGAATTGAAGAAAGAGAAAAAGATCTTGTCATCACAACAGGCATCAAATGTCATGTAAAGAAGTGTTTAACATTTTAAAATATACTCTGATTCTAAAATCACATTTTACACATGTTAATAAATGCATATTTCTTTGCTTACAGGAATGATTTGGCTAGTCGAATCCTCAAAGGAGGAGGTCAGTGGTTACTGATAAATCTGTTATTTGAGGGCAAAGGTTTATGTAGACCCATTTTAAAGATATTAATATCAGCAGGGATTAAAGTTCTCTGTCAGATTTCAATCGGTTTGATTGGCACTATCACAAAGTTCTGTCAAATATATTACAGCGAAACGTAAAAGTTCAGTGAATATCCGGATTGGGGAAAAAGCCATTATTCAACCAGTCAATAGACAGAAGCACCCATTACAACCACCTTATCTTCCTACTGAGAATAATCCTAAAGGAATGTTTATTGATAAGAATAGACAGATAAGAATAGTTAGATGAACTTGTTTACTTGCACATGCACACTAATACTTCTCATCTCTATGGCACTTGGCCTTTGAGGACATGCTGTTATGACTGTTATAACATGCCAACTTCATTATACAATATAATAAACTGATAGCACACATGATGTATGACGTAATTTGAGAGTTTTCATTAAAAAAAAAAAAACATTCAGATACACTTCTAATGACTGCCCTTTCCAGTCAGGTCAGGAAATATGTGTGTATGTAGATAAAGCTTAGTGTCGTGTATATTTAATAAAGTGGGTTGCGGCTTGGCGACACCATAAATGTAATGTTAGTGTAATAACTTGGAGCTAGTGGTTGTAGTATAGCTGTCCTCTGAACCGCATGCTCACATAACTTAACGTGCGCGTGCATCTCCATAGCAAGAGCAGTCCTCAGAGATCCATGATTGTCTGACTGATTATACCGGGGGTCACATGACAAATGTACAGGTTTAGAGTTAAACAAGAGCGAAATGCTGGCATTTAATCAACATGGACAGCAACAAGAAAAGGCAGCAGATAAAGCAACATTACAGAAAAAGAAAGGAGTTAGTGGAAGACGCAGGTAAATGTGCCAAACTTACGCAGTTGTTTACAACAGTAATGTGACCAGATTTTAGTGATATACTGTAACTGCTGAGGCAGGTATCTATGGAGCACACACAGTACCCTAACAGTGAATATTGTGATTAAGTAGAATAAAGCATAAAAATAAGTATTAAAGCATAAATTACCTAGAATTTCTAAGTGGCCCATCTTTCCTACATCTTCAAGCTAATTTCAGTTTAATGTTTAGTTAATTGATTTGATAGTTTGAAAATTGTTTGACCATCGAGAGTTCGAGAGATATTTGCTATTCCTGTTGTCTCTGAGAAGCTCTATTCGTATTTGCATTACTGGTGACCTTCTTTGTGTGTTTATCAGTAGATGAGTAAATATCAATCATCTAAAAGGAAATAATGTGGAATTAAAGTAAAAGTGTCTGTTTAAATAGTCCAAGTCAAATTGAAACAATGGTCTAAGTCAACTATAATGTTGATAATGTATTAATTTCTAATTAACTATAGCATTATATATTAAATGTTTTCTTTAGTCCTATTAATTATTCACTTATGTTTATTCAGATATGTGCTAGTTGGAGGCTATTGAGCAATATCTTTGAAAATAAATATTTAAAGGAATTTGAACTATGGATACATCATTGTGGACATCCCAAGAAAGTGTGGACTTTTCAAGTGCTAATCACAGGGTGAAAATCAGTCCCACTTTGCCCCTGCTGACAGTAAAAAATATTTTCTGAAGGAAGCCACTGCACACTACTATATACTATGATTCTAAAGACCAGCCTTACATTAAGTCAGATTTTATTTATTTTTAATCCCTGTATCGTTTTTTTCTCCAGAAGTCTCATGTTACTATAAAAAATTTTGACAAGGTAATCAGGGTATCTACTTTGCTTACATGAGAGGTAATTACAAAAATAATGATTAGCGACAGATTTGTTTCAGCTTTAATTCACAAAAAAGAATTGGAGTCAGTCAGTTAGTTTTCTCTCTAAACAGCCTGGAAGATTTCAGAAAATGATTTAATAACATTCATGTTTCTTACTGGCTGTCCGCAGAAGCATTGATAGCACTTTAAGTAACGTTCACTCAGTAATTACATGTTTTTATGATATTTAAAATGGGATATTGCTGCTTTTGCTTAGTTTGGACAAAAATCAAATATTGTGTGATGTGACTTGGCCACAGTGATCAGCTTTGTGTAGAGCATGTAAAGCATTTGGGTGGGAGTATATTTATGGGGTGTTTGCTGGAAAAGGACTGGTACACAGAAAGTAGATGAGGAATGACTATCACCTAGAAATACTGGAGCAAGATCTCAAGACATCAGCCAGATTACAGCGTGAAAACTGAAACATATTTCAGAATGATGACAAAACTGATTTACCACAGCAATGTAAAAGAATTTGATTGGCCATCACAAAGTAAAAGCAAAGAAAATTTGTAGCTTGAACATAATAATCATATTTGACAGTGGATCACCACAGGCATCTGTTAAAATATTTTCAGGAGGAATGCAAAGGCTTGTAAAATGCTTCCCCAAGTGTTAAGTAATTAGACATCAACTGCTATCAAATACTAACCAAGTGTCCACTGAATACCTATCGGATTTAGTAAATACATTGCAATAACTCATTGAAATAAAGTAGATCTTCTAAATGATCTAACAAAGGGT
Organism: Clarias laeviceps; assembly: GCA_030014305.1. Taxonomy (NCBI): domain Eukaryota; kingdom Metazoa; phylum Chordata; class Actinopteri; order Siluriformes; family Clariidae; genus Clarias; species Clarias laeviceps. The sequence goes on along the minus strand of JAQMYJ010000015.1, from coordinate 15,651,187 downwards.
GGAATAAACTTGTGTAACTGTCTTTTGCCAAGGTGTATATGAACTGTTGCCCTCAACTGTGTAGTGCTACAAGTCAGTTCCAGTTGTTTTGTATTTCCTCTAAAATGTTTTAATGTGTTTGTCTGGTATGGTGTAGATTATGATCTCCAGGTGGCTTTGATGGAGGCTTTGTGTAGAATGACTTCTCGTGCCCAGCGAAGGGAGTTGGCTGATCAGTGGTTCGGCATGGAATTTGTTGCCTCTGCATTCACCAAGATTCAGGACTCAGAGTTTGAGACTGTAAGTGATCATCAGCTAAAATAATCTTAACATAATTGGATGATAAGATACTAGTCTAACTGTTGACTTATAATGAGCATTAAGTGCAACTTAGCCATTTCTTCTGATATCTCAGGTTTAACACTTGACTAAGACAATAAACTTGACCTATATACAGTAAGTACCGGGTACCTACATTTTTACTGGTCATTTCTGAACAATAACTAAAAGACAGGTTTATTTCTGCTTTCATTATTTCACATTTGTGATGGTGCTGTTCAGATTGAAAGCCTCATCCTTTTTTCTTCATACATTACACTGATTTATTATGGTAAAAAACGGGTAAATTTTTATGCCCCTTTGGAGTTGTGGCTCCTTCTTTGCAGGACAGTCTTTCGATCCATGATGTAATATCGAACACATTGAAAAGTGGTGCTGCATACAGTATTTGCTACCTGATGCATCCAACTTTATCCATTACTTAGTTGTTGTTTTAGGATTTAGCTACATGTTTTGAACCAGGGTTTGTTCATCCTGGTTAAGGTAATTTCCACTTCCTTTCTGAGCAATGCACTTTTTGTGTGGTCCTCAGTATTTTTATATTTTTACAGTTGTTTGTATATGTGGTTGTGGTATGCTCCTAAGGAAGAACCAGATTTCTGGAGGTCCACAGCTTTTTTTCCCTGTTTTTAGTGATTTGCTTAGGTTTTCTCAGGGTATAAGCCACATCTGGCTCTAAAGAACTTTTCATAAATGCATTCCCAGTTACTCCTAAATTTTGCTAATGGCCGATTAGAATCTTCTTAGAATCTTTAAATTTGAAAGTGTCAATTTTAAACACATAAATATTTGACCACTGGAAGCTTTAGACAGATTTATATTAGCTGTAAGTCTGTCTAATATTACATCTGAAGTAGACAAGTAATTTACTTGGCAAAATAAATTTATAGTAACATCAAATCGTTGGAATGTTAGCCTATGTGTTTGCTTTTAGCTTATGTGAAGGTAAGTTTTTGGTTTTCCAATGTATTTGGTGGCTCTGACAGTAGTTCCAGGTGTGATGTAAATTATAGCATTCTATAGGCGGGTAAGGCTCTAGATTGTTGGTTTGGGCATCCGAGGATCCGGGTTTGAGCCCAGCTGGTGGTGGTTGTCACACTGCCATACTACCCAGCCACTGCATGCAGTGGCGATCCCAACCCCACAGCAATTGATATTTGTTGCTATGGTAATCATTAGTGACAGGTGACTGGCTTTCTTCCTTCTTCTGCAATTTAACAAATACAGCCGACTAAATGCTTGCAAAATTACAAGCATATTTTTCCAGACGCTGCGAGCAAACTTTTTCAGACCTTAGCGTCAGATGAAAGTCTGACTCTAAGGTCATGATTATGAATGTGAACCGTCATTACATGATCTGACCAAAAAAAAAAGAAAAAACGGAATTGAACAATGTGGCTTGTAATGTGAAAATAGCCAAAAAAACACCCATCTCTGTAGCAAAAAAACAAGGACAGTCATTGTGCATCATTTTGGTGTTGGGGTTGTAGATCTGGTATAAAAAATGTTGAATGCCATAATATTGTACACTTTAATTTGTTTTCTGGAGTGGAAGAAAGTCTGAAGTAACAGGATAATTGCTAAAATCTATTGTCTCAATAGCAGACCAATCTTTAAATTTAGTTGAACAATCACTTCTCCTCATAACATCACATTAAACATATGTTGTGATTTTCTGTTTTTAACTTTCTCTTGTGATGTCCTCTAAAATAGCACACTAATTACCAGGCATCTGGTCAATTCTGCTTTTTACTTCTTTTATAACACACGAGGTACAGTAACAGAAACTACCTTATCTAACAGAAACAATGACTATATCCATAAACAAATGTGATATCTTGTTCATTAATTAATTGTAATCATTGACAACTAGTTGCAATAAAAAACAAGTGGATATAACAAAATTTGGATTATGCTGACAGTATAATGATGCAATGCTGTTGCCACTTCAAATATTATTTTTGCATAAAAGCATAATCCCAAATAACTTGTCTGTGACCATTTAAACCAGATGGTCTTGGTACTGTTTGCAGGTTATTTGCAGTGAGAAAGTAATTTGATCCTGACTCGACTCAAACATAGGAAGAGAACCAATTGTGGTGTGTATTTTGGGTTGCAGAAGACATTTTTCTGTAAAGCAAATCTCCTAAAATTAGCTGTCAGGTGCAAGCTGACCAAAGGCACAAATTCTAGAGACTTTGGACTGATTAACAAAAATAGTAAATAAATGATGAATGTGATACACATGGTTTAAATGAATAAATCCAAAAATTACTTGGTAGTATATTGATTATTGCTTTATGTTCTGAGTTTCTTTTTGTGTAAGATTTTGTGCATGTGTTTAAACGTTACACAACTAACATAATTTGCTTTTTTATTTATGTGCAGTGTATAATGATAATTGTGATATAAGTGATAATTTGTTTAATTATGTTAAATTATGTTTATTTAACAATCTGCAAGGGGAAAAATAAACAAAAATGTTGCAAAAGTATTTATTTTGCCGTGATTCTACTTCAGAAACTTGATCTAACTCATTTGGATCTATGCTACTATATAAATAATTGTACCCTTTTTCCAGGATTGCAGAAAATTTTTGAATCTAGTCAATGGAATGCAGGGTGATGATCGAAGGTATCTTTATTACCTCAGTCAACGTTTCTGTCTCATTGACTGTACCTACCAACGGACTGATTAATACTGGAATGTTTTTATATTTACAGTGTTTACTCCTATCCTTGTTTCGAGGTGTTTTTGGACAAGTATGCGGTAAGTTCTCACTAACTCTTTATGGAATTATGGAAGTTGAGACTCTGAACAAGACTTCAACTTCATATACAGTACAAACAGAATAAAAATTAGTGAATGTGGTGCCAACTGTGAAATCTGATCTCTCAAACGGGTGCTGGGTCTGTCCTGGGGTCTCTGTCCATTAGCAGGATTTGACCATGGGCTGTCCTTGTAAGGTGGCCAAACAATTGCACACAAATGTATTTAATCTACATGAGCAGTGTATCTTCTCTGAGGCTTATCCACATCCCCAAGCTCCTCACCTTATGCTAACATGTAAACCTTACAACCCTGAGAATGAGCCTACAGCTTGTAAACATAGAGGTAGATTGACTGGTAATCAAAACGTACCATGGCCTTGGAAGTACTTTCATTCTAGCTGATTCATGCACAGTGTCAAAACATTTGAATGCAGGTTGCATCCACTGCACAGATCATCATCTGCTATTAATAACAGCAGCCCTGGGGTAAAGTAGAAATCATTACTGACTCGAACGTTTGCCAGATGCCCTGAAATTCATTTCTTGGTTTAGCAGGTAAATCTGTCTGGTGCCTTGTGCAACAAATCCAACTTAGAGTATCACTAAGGGTGATCAGATAACAGCCCTGTGTCAATACATTTGTCAATACACATGGCTTCAAGTCTAATGATTCAGTAGCAAAATCCATCACTAGTCTTTGGCACACAATTTCCGGTATCAAGTACACTTAAAGGCAACGTTTTTTTGCAAACTGACTTGCGAAGAATATTCCTCTCTGAGGTTCATCAGTCCCAGTGTGAGACAGAAAATGAAATGTTAACTTATTTCTGAACTCCTAACTTTGTGGTAGCCTGGGACTAGTGAATATTCTCCAACGTACTTAAGGCTCTCTTTTGAACTCCAGAGTAGTAGAGATACCGATTCTGAACGAGACGTTTGTTACTTTGCATTTCATACACTAACACTGGCTGTGAAGTGACATTTCATGTTCCAAAAGCCATTTTCTTTTTTTACTTTTAAGAGTCTAGTCTTTCCATTCATCTTATGATTGCTGCATGACTAGCAATGCAGCCTTTATCTCTCAGGTTATGTGTCCATATGATGGTGCCATTTAGCGATTTCAGGTTGAGCCTGGCTGCATTACAGGATAGCCATGTGGAACCCACGCCAGGCCTTGTTCCAGGACACATGGACACTTAGTCATGCAATGTATAAAATTACATTTTACATTTCTGCCAGTAAACATTTAAGAGAAAATTTTAAGAAATTATTAATACTGGCTGCATTGCATGCCTAAATATATAGCTTCTACTATTCAAACCACAGTGTTATATCAGGAAGACCCACTAGATGGCCCTGTATTTGTCAGAGGACTAATGGCGTTGAATTATCACTCTTACACACACACACACACACACACACACACACGAATGATCACACTTGGATTTCATTTAGTTTTATTTTGATCTTGGACTTGGATTTGAATGTTCTTTCTGGTTTTAGATGTCTAAACACAGCCGTTTGTCATGTTTGAGGTTCTTGAAATGTATTTGATAGTCACTATCAAATAAGGAGACTACGTTATCCTTATTCACAATTTCTAAATGCAATGTGATTTTTTTTTTTCTAAAAGAAAGACAGAAAAGTGCAGAAATGGTAGGGTACTGCAGTTTAGTATAAGAGAAATATAGTGATGTGCAGCTCATTAATATGTCAAAATAAAAGTTATTCGAACAATTTATATTGCTTATAATTAATTATTACTATAGGACAGTGTTATAGTCCCATGCTATATATATATATATATATATATATATATATATATATATATATATATATATATATTA
>JAQMYJ010000015.1:15608422-15622964 GCA_030014305.1 Clarias laeviceps | reverse complement strand
CTCAATCCTTTACCATAAACCTATGATAAAAATTATAGACCCTTCATTTCATTGTAAGTGGGCAAACTTAGAAAATCCGTAGGGGATCAAATACTTAATTGCCCCACTGTAAAATCATTGTTTGACAGTAATTTCTTTATATACACTAATGCTGTGTTGACTGTATCTTAGAACCGTTCAAGGAGAATGGACCTCTTCACCAAGCAGTCCCTAAAGACCTGCAAGCAACATGTTTCCACTATAACCATGAAAGTACAACAGTACAGGTCAGACATTAGAGTATCAAGGTCACCAATACCTTATTTTCAAGGTTTGACAAACAGTGACATCTTTCTCTATAAAATTTCATATAGGTCTCAGAGACTGGAGACAGTTAAACGAGTTCTGATGGAGGAAATTAAAAACATGGAACAAGATGAAACATCTCTGAAGAACATGGAAGCAGAGCTGACTGTACGCACACACACACACATACATACACACACACACACACACACACATAACGTAAAATAACATTAAAAACAGTCATATTATTTAGTGAGATTTATGTTTAATGGTAGTAGTCATAAATAAAACTTTCCTTCAGGAAATATAAATTTCCTTCAGTTCAGACTTACATTTAATATATTTATTTCTGTTTGACTATTTTAAAGGCTTACTGGAAGAAGCAAGCTCTGGCTTTCCATTCTTACCAGGAAAGAGAAACACAAAGGTAAAAAAGAAAAAGTAAAACAGCAGTAATTGTTCATGTAATAATAATTATGCCCCATATTAGTTGACCTGTACATGCATTTAAAATTAATAAAGGTGTGTTTATTTAGTAAATGCAGTGTCATTTAAAACATATCAGTAAAATACACTCGTCAACCACTTTATTAGGAACACCCTTACCCGTGCACAATCATGCAGTTATCTAATTAGCCAATCAAGTGGCATTAGTGCATTACATTACCTTGACGTTTGTCTAATTAGCTTTTTTTTCACTGCATTTACCTCTGTTTATTTTGCCACGTTTAAATTTTTCTCAGGCTAAATAATTTAAAAAGCACAATTGAAACAAACGCATTCCAAAACCTGGACTATGAGGAGCAGATCTTTTTTTCACAGGTGAGTGTTTAATGTAAGTATAAGTAATTCACTAGCAATTAACAATTCATTAAAAATAAGACTTCCATTTTTCAATGAAATTTCAGATGCATTTGATGAAGAAAGACATGAAATCTGTGCAGGATCACTTATGCAGACAGATGGTGGGTGGCAGTATGGCTTTAGAATTACTGTTTGTTAAAAAGGATGAATGTTTTAATCTTGTCAGACTAAAATTGTCTTGGTCTTTTTGTAGCATGAGAATGAGTTGCAAAGTGTACGTAGAGGACTACAGACTTTGTTCCTTTCTGATGTCCCTGTGTTTTCACCGTAGAAGCCAAGAGGAGGATTTGGTTACAAGTAATGTTTAAGATGTTTAAATACTAAAAATGTTCTTATTTCTCAGCAGTTTAGGTTTAATATAATTTGAAATTGCTAAGCCATTTAAAATGTTGAGTATTTATTGTTTTCAATTTGTATCTTATTTGTTACGGTCCTGTTGGACAGAGTTGTGGTTTTAACACAGTGATTTTAAATACGAATAATGAATAGCTGTAGCAAAGAAAAAAATCGTATGAAAGAAACAGTTGTAAAAACATATAAAATGTAAAAAAAAATTTATTTGTGAATAAACCCTTGACACTTACAGTACATTCAATCCCCAAAGTTATGTTTACTTGTCAGATACTAAATAAAACAACAAAACATATATTCACAGCAGTAACGCATGACAGGAATGGGAAGTTGTCCTTTTTCACTACAGATCAAAAATATTTTAGCTAGTGCCTTTGGTGTAATTTCCATCTTATTATTTTTATCAATATCTAACGTCATTACTACAACACTGCAGTATGGACAATGAGTTCATAGGATGTGTGTAAATTGATGGTTTTCTGGATGCTTTGTTAGTTATGTTGGGATAGTAGAATAATAATTTCTGATTACAGGCTTATGTTTCTCTAGTCCATATAGCTTCCTGAAAGCTTGGACCAGAATGCGTTCGTCAAAAGTTCATTGGGTTCTTGTTTTCTAAAGGGCTTATACTTAAAAAGGGAATGTTTGGGTCAGGGTGAAGCATTTGGATCCCACCAGTCAGGAGTGTTGTAGGGCACCTTATTTTAAAAAAAATAATTAAACGTTGAATTAAGATTGAAGTGTTGGCACATCTGACTTTTCTGGGGGGGTTGTTAACCACCATTAAAACAAACCTTCACCATCAAGGTTCACCAAAACTCTTCACCATGTGACAAGAAATCGGTCAGAAATCTTATTTTCCAAAATTATTGAAAATAAGACAAAGGATTTTCTTTATGTATTCTTAAGTCAAATTAATCACTCTGCAGTTTAAACAGACTGAATTTTATACATTTGATATGAAATTCAAATACCCTTTAAGTGACTTTTTTTCTTCTTTCCATGCACACAAACATTCACTCATAGTCGATTTCTTTCAACAGTCATTTAAAAACTCAGTTTTAACATCACAATTTCTTTCATAATGGCCCCTCTTCTCCAGCCTCAGAGCGGAGGTCCACAGCTGCTCTTCATTCTTCAAGGTGCTGTGCACTTGCTTTGGAACTGCTGTCAATCACTGCACCCAAGACCAGGAAAGCTGGAAGAATAAGCACTTCCCATGGATGACGTCATCACCAGGATTTCGCCACTGTATGTCTATTTTAATTTTCTTCACAGAAGAAAACCCTCTTCTACGGCCTGTGGAACCTGGATGGACAAATACAGTAGATGTTAGCATGACTGACTTTTGTGATCACTAACTTGATAATTATCCTATGTGACTGACAGTAACATGTTGCTAGTTTTACTAGTTGAAGTTAAACTTTCAAACAGTTTGAATTCAACTTTTAAGTTGGTTGATACTTAATTTGAGTGTAAACTGTTATGTTTGCCGTAACCTATAAAATATAACATTCTGTGTCTCCCCTATAAAATGAAAAGGTGAGTGATGACACCAGGATTTCTTCTTGTGCATCTGTGTGTATGAGGAGACCGTGTGCTAGTGCACCATAACATATTACACTGAACCCTGTGCAATTTGGAGTTATCTGATTAACAGGTTATGACTGTACCTTTTTTCGAAAATCTGTAAACTCTATACTCTGGTCATCTCCATTCATCACTTCTCACTTGGTGGTGGTATTTGTGCTCATTCAAAAACCGGTGGATAATACTGTGAGTTTACTTGTTAACTTGCTAGGCTTTTGTGCATCATTTAAGAATTATATCTATTAATTACATATTGTAGCTACAAACTGTTCTGTTGCTCTGCATGGCCACTTATTTGATCTGTCATGACACTATGTGGTTGCACTTTGTCATTTTTTACACCACATCCTATTTATGTCCTCTGGGCCTGTTAATATGTCCTGTTAGTGTGATTAAGTGGTTCTGCCTCACCATACTGCTCACTCCACTGCCAAGCCTGTCAACCCCTCTAACACACAATGGGCCAGAGTTGGGTTTCCATCTACAACTCCCTCCAAAAAGTATCAGAACAACAATCCTTTTGTTTTGGCTATGCGCTGTAGACATTGTGCTATAAGGGCACAGATCACAAGCTTTCATTTCCTGATATTGCTAGATTTCCTAGATGTGTTAACCCTCCTATTGGCAAACCTTACTGGAAAAAGTAAAAATGTTGTAACTGTAAGCCAACAAATCAAAGAAAGGGTTAAACCGATCAACACAGTAAATCAAAACCTTCCACTTTCTCCTGATGAAGTTCTTTGCTGTTTTGCCATTTTGTCTTTTGGGTCTTGCTACATGAGTAAGCTCTCCCAATAGAGCTCTTTTGGTCACATGACCCACAATCAAAACATTCACCATTTTGTCTGGCAATCATGCCCGCCACAAATAATACCACCAAGCCAAATAATGAATCACTGGCTAAATTCACCCCACAGATTTTACTGAACACATGACGAGAGACCAGATAACTGTGTGTTGAGAAACTTTCAAACTCAAGCTCACACTTTTGAGAACAGTGAACTGGCAGATTTCTGATATGCTGATATTTACAGCTGTCTTTCTTTAGATAAGATTTAATGTTAAATTATCATTTAGTAAAATCAAAAATTGTTTAAGCAGATGATCAGCATAGTTTACATTTTGTTATTAAACATGTCAGTTTCTGACCTATTTTTCTTCAAACCTTTCATTCTGCACATCTATGTAGTCTGAGGAGTGAATGGGCTCACTGATTGTTCACTTAAACCAATGTTTTTAGATGTTTAGGATGTACAATGTACCGCTGAGAGTAAACTAGTGTAAAAGAGGAGTTCACTTTCAAGGTAGGATGGAGACAGTCAGTAGATTAACTTTTGTTTTAGCACTCGTTGTGAATTTAGCCACAATCATTTAACACATGCACTTGGGGTGCTGCAAGTGAACCTCTGTCTCTGTTAACATCTAAACACCAATAAATAACCATGATAAGCCACAGGTTGAAAGCATTATGTGTTGGAGGGAACTTAGGAGGCAACCCATGACCATGCTTCCACTGCTACAATCAGACTGGCCAAAATCTACCTAATTTAAGGGAACATAAAAACTATAGCAAACCAACTGAATATCATGAGAAGCCTAATAAGGCTTATAAAACATAAGACCACCCTGGCCTAATTTACCCCCTGCATGTACTTTAAATTGGCAAATCTACCACAAGTTCATCATGGACATTGGATATTTATTGTGTTAAATTTGCCAAGCTTTTATTTCCTGATTATTCTATAACACAAGCTCAAGAGATCACCAACAGGGGGGGCTCATCTTGGACCAGGATTAGCATCGACTTCCTGCTGGATGGCTGATAACGTCTTCTTTGTCTTTCGAATGGCTGATACCTAAAAATCTCTTTTCTGTTTGTCAGTAGGAAACTGATAAAACTGTTGTGCAAGTTTTTATCCCCATATGTTGTGGCATTGCCATGCACCCCGCATTGTAAAACCTCAGACAGATGGCCAGACAAAATGGCGACAGTTTTTTTTTCTATTGGGTGAGACGTCAGATGCAAGATCTTTGTTGGACTGTATGTTTATGTTCACTCTGTTCGCTACCTTGGCTTGGTTGTCACTGGATTTGGATATCTACATACTGAATCTGTGTTAGTGGTGGCCATGAATCCAAGTCAATTGTGATCTGGCTTAATCAACCATCTGATTTTAAATCTCCATGCCCAACGATGAGTAAAGCAAAGAAAACACTTGTCTTCCTAGAAGTGTTGATGACTTGATGCCAGATATGGCTCACTGAACTTTTTGATCCTGGTAGCATCTGATTCCTTTCAAAACGGGACTTCTGCTAACATGACAGACAATTCTCCAATGCAGTCCCAATTTGACTATAACCATGTAAGGGATAATTTTTCCTGACAGTGAACCAACAATATTGATTTGCAACATTCAGGCTTAATATTCAACCATGGATTCATCTGGGGAACAAAATCTGAATTAACCTCTACCAACTTGTATCACTGTCAAAATCTATACAGGTGGACTCTCTGATATGACTGGATGCTTATAGGTAGCACCAAACTTTCTCATCTGCATTGTGTCAGCCATAACAGATTTCACTGGCCCAATGTATAGAAAGGTTTGTTTTTAAGAAAGCCATTTTATAGGGAGCTTTCTCCTGCCCCTAAAAAGTCCTATGGACTTTACATCACTTATTGAGCAATGGTTACATCAGACCACTGGGTTCAGTTCTAACACAAGCAATCTGAACTGAGACCAGGCTCACCCCCACAATTTTTTCTTAACAGTTTTCAGATAACACCATGGGACGGTCAGTTCAGACAACATGGTGATTTCAGATGGTCATTAATTTATATTAAGTTAAGGATGTAACTAAATTCAAATACATTAATGATGGTGAACAGATAAGGTGGCCTAATCTAAATACTGTATAAATACAGATACTAAGAGTAGGCAGAGTATTCAGTTTAAACAAAGATGTTTTTATTTTATTACATGTAGCTTTACATGATATCTCATGAAAGATTGTGAGGGTGGTTGCCAGGTTTGTCTAAATTGCCACTCAAGCTACCACTTAGAAACCACTAGAAGTGTCTTGTCACTCCCAAAAAGCTTTGGCCATGAAATCATGGTTGATATGTATTAACATGCCCAAAGTGTGCCAAGATAACCTTCCACACCACATCCACCAACCTGGAGTTAACTCATGCCAGTCTGGTCATTCTCCGTTGACCGCTCTTATAAAAAAGAGCGGAACACCCTACTTTTTTTCTTTACTTCCCCATTCTGAGTAAACTCAAGAGACTGTTATATTTTAAAATCCAAGAATAGCACACTTCTAGAATGAATTAAACCAGCCTGTCTAGCAAGAACAATGACATCAATGTAATTAGTCATTAAGATCACTGACATCACAATTTGACATCGTTCTGATGGTTGATATAAACTTTGCCCAAATTTACTGGCCTCTATCTGCAGTGTAATGCATATACACACAACTTTTTAAACATTACAGAATTTAGAATTTAAGCATTCTCCATCATTATTAAAAGAAAGTCTACTCAGAAAATCAAACAGGCCTTCCTTCATCAAGAAAGATACAGTGAGAAAATGGGGCACTAACAACTTTACTGCTTCTTGAACGTGGATCTTGGCCGGTAATGACAAAACAATTATGTCCAATCACTTTGATTAGTGACACTTACTGTTTAAGATACTGACCGTCTACATATTATTCATTTTAAATAACTTATTCTCAACACTACATATAATAATACAAATGCTTTGTCTAATTAAGCACAGAGTCCTACTTGGAAGTCTCTGTGATTTAAAAAAAAAAAAGTAGGGTCCTTCATAGAACCTCAAATGAGAAATGCTTAAGAACCATTAGATGTTTCTACAGTATATTTGACAATTTTTATCACTTCTAATATAAAATATTATAATAATATAAATATAATATTTATACTATAGGCCATATTATTTACTTTTTTTTTTGTATAGCGCTTTTAACATCTGTCATTGTCGCAAAGGAGCTTTACACGACCAAAAGAAATTATGGAAGTGTGTATAAAATGTGAATGTGTATAAATCAAAATTATTACATAGTCTAACAACTTTCTAACGATTGAATGTAGACTGAAATGATTAGATTATGTAATCTCTGCTTTGTACTGTGCTCAGAGAGCTATAAATAGAATGGGCACATCACTGCACACTGACCTTGTTAGGTGTTTGCTTGATGCATGTACCTCCATCTCAGTGCTTTTGAACTCATTCAGCTCTTTACGGATGGCAGCCTGCAAGATAACAAATAAGGCTTTTTTAACCCAAATAGCAAACTTGTAGTAGAGTTGTTGTCTGTGGAATACTACAATTTACACTGGTGCTTCCATTGAAAGGCGAATAGAAAAGCACATTTTTAAAATATTTGAATCTCACTATAGACCTTCGCTGACTACTTCTTGTCACTTACCTTGTCGGCTGCAGACAGTCTCGTCCAGGGCTTGTCAGCTCTCCTATCATAATCCTGGGCTTTAGCAACCTCTACGTAGTCACTGAAGCGAATCAGGATCTTTCTCTCCCTCAGTTCATCAACCGTTGGCCGCTGATTGAGCTAAAAAAACAAAAACAACAAAAGCACATTGTATATTCTTTAAACAACATCCACTGATCACTCTGCATGTGACACTGATACTGTAGGTAAACTCACAATTAGTAGTTTTATAAATAGAGACTGCATAGTCATAATCCAATTTTTTTACTCAATGGTAAGAAAAAAACAATATTTTTGGAGAGATTGTTGCAAATGTATTTTTTTATGTTTTCTCTATAACAACAACATACAACTGTTATTTTGTGTCTAATACATATGTATCTTAGGAGGATATTTACCTTTCTGTTTAGTCTCTGTTTTATTTCTCTCCTCTCCTCTTGCTCTGTCTGGTCGTTCCGCTCTAAAAAGAATGAGATTAGGAATGATGCATGACATAATGACACACATGTTGATGTGACTTCTGCAAAGAAACACTTTTACTTTTCCGAGAATTCTGCTAAACAGTATAAACAATGGTCAGACTGTTACCACCTAGCTTTAAGCAGTGTTATTTGCTAAATTGATATTTGTGAATAACTTTACATCAAAGGCTTAATTTGTTAATCTTCTTAAGTGATATTATCATATCCCTTGATGTGAAACTTTATTTAACACTAATAAAGAAAGAGGCAACAAATAACTTGACTTACATTTACCCTGCAGTCTTTATTAGCACTTTCTGCATTTTAAACCTGATTGTACCCATAATGCTTAAAATGCTTGAAACGCCTTTCACTTAGGCTACTATGTCAAAATAATTATAACACTTACGTTTTAAGATATTTCGGCTCTCAAGCTCCTCAACGGCCGGCCGTTGACTGAGTCGCCTGGGAAAAAGAACCAAAATCATTTTGTTAAAAACTGGGCTTTAAAGGCTCTATGGTCTCTATGACCTTATGAACGATGAGGTTACGGCACCTGATTGTAATTCTTTATATTTCTATTTGGTTTAATAGAATGATGTGAGAATATCAGTCACATGTTTCTGTAACCATTTCATGTGCTTTACAGAAGCACAAATGTCAGGGAAGATTGTCTTTTAATGGCATCTGTGGAGCTGCTCTACCCATGTGATTTCCACATGCTGATATTCTCAGAGGTGGAGGGAGAGTGTATGCTAAGTGTATGCTTTCGAAGACCGCATTTCCCTAAATAATTTTAAATTCATATATAATTTTCTAACCTTTTCTTCTTAGAAGTGAGAAAAATGTTGCCTTTGCATTTAAATGTGGATCAAGAAGTAACTCTTATGAATTCAGTTTTAAAGAGACTCATCATTAAATCATAGACTGGCTACAAACATCCACGGGTTCTTGGTTAACATGTTACCTTGAAAATGACTTAATTTTATATATATATATACAGTATAGATAGATAGATAGATAGATAGATATACATATACACACACAAAAAAAATTCAGTTACATCAAAGCAAGCGCTTTATTTGTGCCTTTACCAGCAGCAACAAACCTAATATTGGTTGAGCGATGGTTGGCTTATGGCTCCTGCCGTACATTCTAATTATTCTCCTACATTTTCCTTGCATGTTAAACCTATGGCTCAAAGCCCACTGATTTTAAGGAACCTTCAAATAGTAGGTTGATTTTTTTAAATTATAAGCTGTTGGACCCTTAATAAAGTAATTTTAATTAACTGGTATTAATGTGCGTGTAAAAGACTGGCATCTACGACTTTGGGCCAGGTATTGCTGGGATTGGCTGTAGATTCACAGTCACCCTGTTCAGGATAAAGTGGATACTGATGGTGAATGAATGACTTAATGCACAAAGAGTGTTCAAGTTAAACCGGGATTTGTGATGAAATTTCCTGAGAGCAAAGGCATAAAAACTGATGGACATTTATTGAAGACCTCAAGCACACTACAGTGATGAAACACTTAGCCTCGATAAAACATTTGAACGGTACAAAGATTTTAAAGAAAGGTAAAGGAAAAAAGACTATCCTATCTGAGGTTGCTTGAAGCCCACTGCAGTCGTTCCAGCGACATTCAGCGAGTGGAACACCTGATCCTTGAGAATTAATGGCTAACTTGTCGCCATCTTGTGGAAGAGACGCATCAGACTGTGGAAACTGTACACATAATCATTCATGAACACCACTTGCACATCAAAGGAACTCGACTGAGAGTTATTGGCACATCCACCATCCACTCCTGACCTCGTTCCAAGTAATTTTCACATGTTTGGGCCATTAAAGGTATTCCTGGGAGGCCAGCATTTCAGACGTGAAGCAGGTAGTCTGATCATGACACAGGTGTACTGAGAAAAAAGTCTACCTTGATGCAATCCAAGCACTAGTAAATAGCTTAGATAAGTACATTAGTGTATATGGTTATCGTGCATAATCAAAGGTCCTGGTTTGACTTAAACGCCCAGGTTTCCAGCAAGAACAGGTAAAGTCAACCAGTTAATGTGACACATGGTCACTTTGTGGCTTTGTATTACTGTAGTAGCCAAAGTGAGAAACAATTTCCTAGATTTAATATGGATGAGGGATGGCACAGTACAATCCATTATTTATCTGTGTGAACTCTAAAAATAGCCTGAAAACTGTAGGGCTTTAAATAGTAAGGTTGTGAGACACTGATGAAGAATTAGATGTCGTTCCGTGAGAAATCATGTTGTTCTGAAGGGTCTTTGTGTTGATTCTTATGATGATTCAGACCAAATTGTTTAAAACTAAGTGTTTAACGGTTACATGGTGTAATTCAGCCTCTTTCCATCTGGGCCTTTCCCATGAAGGCCTTTCCTCAAAAATCAATGTCTTTCTTGATAAATGTGTAACTGTCACTGCTCTTTAGAAAATAACCGGAAAAAAAAGACCACTTTACTTGTCTGTCTCATACAAATCCATGGTTTATTAAGCCCTTTATAGATTCCTTTTCTTACTCCACTACATAAACAGTTTATACATAAACAGACATTTAACATATTATGGTATAGACAAATAATAATTGGTGTGAAATGATAATGTTTCAATTATGATTGCTGTATCAGATAAACATCATACTTTGTGAACAAGATTTGTTTCATGTGTTTCAGGTACTAATTAAGTTTTATAAATTTCACAAATCCTTCAGAGCTATCAAAAGGTGGGTGTATGTATGGGGGAGGCTGAAATGTGACCTTAAGTTCTTCTGTTACATCACAAAAAAATCAACACACACAAGTAGTACCAGAAATATACTATACTTGCAACCAGTCAGCAGTAAGTCTGAGGGAAGTTGTAGATTGTACTGCACATGCTTATTAGGCCTTTCCTCAAGTATGCATTACGTACGCATTTACGCAAGTAAATTCACATCAGAAATCACTCACTCATCTTCTATACCGCTTTATTCTGCATTCAGGGTCGTGGGGGGCCTGAAGCCTATCCCAGGAGGCTTAGGGCACAAGGCGGGGTACACCCTGGACAGGGTGCCAATCCATCACAGGGCACACACATACTCACACACTAGGGGCAATTTGCCTAATCTGCAGGTTTTTGGACTGTGGGAGAAAAGTGGAATACCCAGAGGAAACCCACCAAGCACGGGGAGAACATGCAAATTCCATGCACACAGAGATGGGAATCGAACCCGGACCCTGGAGGTGCAAGGCGACAGTGCTAACCACTACACCACCATCACAAATGAATAAAATAAAAAGTTAAAACAGATGATCAACTATTGTAATTGAAAAAAACAAAGAATGACTTTGATAAAAGGACATTGACTAAAGCCTGAATGAATGACCCAAACACAACCTCAAAACAATAAAATGTGAACCTCTATTTGAAGCATTTATGCCAATTAACAGCTATTCACACAATCTCCAACCACATGGTGACATGTGCGTGTCACATACACTCAACAGTCCCTTGAGTGTCACAAACACAACAGCTTTCGGCACACAATGTGTATATCTTATGTCATGCATCACTTAGTTCTGTAATGTTACCTCTCTGTTTAATGCTCTTTTGGAAATATTATTGAGAGATGCAGCTTAACTCCCAAATTACTGTACTTCAAAAAGGTGCTTGCACTCCATCCAAACTGTGTCACATCCAGTTTCACAGATCACAGATGTTAAGTGTTCTTTTTATGTGTGTGCATGTGAAAGGCTGCTTTCCTATTTAATATTTTGCTAATTTCATAATATAAATTTGTTTGTGGAGCTGGTTTTTATTATGCATTCACTAGCTTCAACAGCATGTTTCCCAGTGATCCAGAGTTAAGCATGCAGATTGGAGTTCGAGTCCATCGGTTTGGTATCAATACTGTTTTGAAGTCATTTTTGCATCATTGTGTTAGGGATATGCATTCATCATTATCCCAGTGTCATGCAGCCAACATTGTTCCAAAGTAATTTTATCAAAGTAATTCTCATTTTTAAAAGCAACTTAATACCAAGTGTCCCAATATTTGTAACGTAGGCAAATTAATCTCATTATTAATATCAACCACTTTATTTAAATTATGTCATGTGTCATATACTGGCTTTAATAGCATGATTACATTATTCCTTCCTTGAGACCTGTACTGAATTGCAATCCCATGCCAGACAAGTGAATGCTTACTTGGCGAGTTTCATTTCAATCTGCTGGCGGATTTCTTGTCTCTCCTGGTCACTGCGCACTGGGAAGATGTTTCTGTCTTCCAGCTCCTGTTTGCTGGGCCGATTCCGCAATTTCACGGCCAGCAGCTCCTTTCTCATTCGCCGTGGCAATGTGCCTGTACAGAAACAAATCCTCTAGTTTAAAATGTCACAACATGACACAAAAAGGAGTTTCTTGAAACCCAAACCGAGGTTGATGAACCTACACAAATAAAGTCAGCATTCATATTTATCGAATATGTGCATATCCCAAATGAGCTTCCGTAATTATTTACTGTACAGTAAGTGCTTCCATAAGTGGTAAAATGAATAAAATATACATGGTCCAAAGTGAAATACTGCTAGATCCCTGACAATTAAAGAAGTACAATGGTTGGTATTATTCAAAGCAAAAATAAATATATAAATTCTATAAAAATATCACATGCCATTTATCTGTTAGTGTATCATCATTTACCAGAAATGACGGATTCATTCCAGCTGTCGATGTCGTATATGATTCCTGAGGCATCAGTGAAGCAGTTGCTTTGCCTCATGTTCTCCTTATTCTCCTCTGCCTCCTTTCTGCTTTCTACCTCCCCACTTGGCTCTCGCTCCGAACTGCAGGCAACAGATTTATATATAATCATAGTCATTTTTATACAAAATGATAACCTTTTTGACAGAACCCCAGATTCATACCTCCTCAACCCAGCCTTATGGATAAAAAACACCTTTCAAGCAAGTGCTCGAAACACCAGATAAGATCCTCATATAATAATTCAACAAGTGCAATTATGTTCACACTGCTGCCCTATAGAGATAACTAGTCAAGCAGAACAGACTGGAAAACCTTACTCACCTTTCTTGTCGGAGCTTTGTTGCCAGGGCACGGTGCAGTTCCTCGATGATACTGCTAGGGGGCAAAGGAGGATGCAGTGTTCCTATATGAGGTGAACTCACTGTATTGGAGAAAGGCCCTCTGAGAAGTACAGGACTGGGGCCGTCTGGGACTCTGGGCACCTCTTTAGGGAGAAATGAGTTGGGCTGAGGCACTGCTGTGAGAGTGAAGCTAGCAGGGTCTGAACAAAAATATGCAAGTTTTTAAGAGTTTGAGGTGTCCAAATTTTTCTCTAAATTGTCAACTCAGTATGTCAATGTGATCCAACTCACCTTCCTCAGCGTTAAGCTGAGCGACCTGAATGCAATGATTTCTCAGAGGAGACTGTCGTTGAGGCACTTTGTCTTCATCTTCCTCTCCTTCCTCTGTATTAGAATCTCGACTCTCATCACTATCTACTAGAGGGGGCTCTTCCTCCTCTTCGTCCTCCTCTTCGTCCTCAGTGCTATTAGGTTCTTCTATTGTTGCACCATCTTCTATGGAATCTGGAACTAACAAGCAAAAGTGGGGTGGGGTTAAGCCTTTGGACTATAGATCAGTAAGTCTTAATTGCAGACTCCTTCACCGCTAAGTTGCCTAACCCTTGAGCAAGTTCCTTAACCTTCAGCTGTTTAGATGTGTATTAAGATAAAAATGTAAGTCGCTCTGGATAAGGGAGTCTGCCAAGATGGAGTAAATGTAAAAAGTGAATTGTTTCCTGAAGCTCAATATACACACATGACCGCACCACAGTAGTAAAAATAAATAAATAAAGCAAATATCACCACCTATAGCAGCATCTCTTACTAAGTGTTTTTTTTTGTGTTAAGGTTTATACACATTGCAAACACAATATGAAGCTTTTATTGTACATTTTCTAATGCTTTTTTTTCCTATTTGGCATATATTGCCACTTCCTACTCTGCTATAATGCTGTGTTATGGGGTAAGATGTACTGCTAATGGCCCTCACCGGTAAGCAGATACTCGTGTTCTGAGCTGAGATATTCCATGCTGCTGATGCTGAGGATAGGTCCATGTGAGCTTGGCAGACGGAGCTCCGCGTCTGAAACACTTTGAATGGGAGAGCTGATATTCAAAGGGTGGAGGCCACTGGCCAAGGCCACATCTACACAAGCAAAAAAACACACAAAAAAAAAACACTCAGCCTTAAGTCAGTCACAATAACTAACGTAACTCAAAAATGTGCACATTCAACAACTGTATTACATGTACACATTAAGAATAGCTTATTTGGGACCATGAATTATGCAACACATTTTGCTGTAATACACATTCATTATAATATTTAATGCAATTAACATATACTCAGCAAAAAAAGAAACGTCCTCTGACTTTCAACTGTTTTTACTTTCAGTAAACTTAATGTGTAAATA
>JAQMYJ010000015.1:15581249-15608322 GCA_030014305.1 Clarias laeviceps | reverse complement strand
TTATTTGGATTTTTACAACATTATTGTTGAAATACACAGTCCTGAAAAAGGGACGTTTCTTTTTTTGCTGAGTATACTAATATTTATTATGATGGCTCTTCTGAATGATTTGATATAAATGATGTTGTAAGAAACTGAGCCAGCTTCATGTCTCACTATCTGCCCCCACCTGTGTGACTATAAAATATGCTCAATATGTACAATATTTTACCCCTTTAATTATGTCATATGATGACAACACCTAATTCTACACAAAGTAATCTATATTCAATATGATTATAATGAGGTCTGTTCTATTTATTCTATATCTATTTATTAACATATACATAGGTCTTGTTCAATTACAGTATTTCACCATTTATTTCATTAGTGTGTGCTGTGAAAACAAATAGATAATTTAAAACAGCAAATCGATTCTCTTATGTCATCCTTTACCTGTGGAGCTCTGCTTCATCTTCTCGTTCTTCTTTTTCCTCCACTTCCAAGGCCGGAAGAGACGCCCCAGTGTAGCCAGCTTGCTGTGCCGGCGGATGGGAGGAGTGTGCACACCACTCACCAGGCAACTGGAGCGCATCACTCTCTGCTGCTCCATGACATCTAAAACAAACGCAAAACGGGGGAGAACAGCAGGTAAAATATAGTAAAGTACAGACGGTTCCTCAACACAGGTAAGTGTTACAAGCATGTGCAATTCATGTTCATGTCCAATTTAACCAATGGCTTACCATAACTGTGTTCATAGTATTACTAACTATAGTAATTATAGTACATATTGCCACGGGTCCTGGTGAATCTGACTATAATAATATTTTCAAACTGAGCAGTAGGGTTTGTGTAGCTGCATGATTTAATTTAAAGGTGTGTCTCTTTCATAGCAATATACCAGAAAAATTACATTTCTAAAGTTTAATTTATGCTATGAAAGCTTCTTCCACTTTTGACAATGCTGTGCAAAGTTTGCTTATATTTAGCAACGAACAATGTTACACAACATGGTAATAATGTTATAATGAGCTGTGACCAACAGTTCCATGAGAGCTACAGAAGGGCAGTAGGAGTGGGCTTGTAATGAGTTTACTCATACATCCAACTGCATGTGAGTCAGTGATAGCTATGGGAGCTCTACACATAAAGGGGCCGTCCTATCTGATCATAGAGCTGACAGGGCTACAGAAACACCAGCAGTCTGTATTATCTTTTTGTAACCTTGTGGATTCGCATACAATTATGTATGAGGTAGTACTATAGAAGCATTATAGAGCATTTATTATTAAACAGTGGCATGAATGTGTGTGGCACCCATGAGCTGATCGGGTTTTGCAGCATTGCTATAGGGTTTTTAAACATCTCTGTGTGAGTGCTGGGTCTGTAAATGACCATTAGACAAAAATATACAACCAATCACAGTCCTAATGAAAGGCCAGAGGATGATTAACACAAAGTGTGCATGGGAAAAAAGGGGCTTAATGTGTACTTGCCAAGCGTCTAAAATAATAGGCGCTTGGAATAGCAACATTGCTGCACCTGATGCACTCGCAGCACACCTAAAGTGGCCAGACATGGCTGCCCTTCAAGCCACCCCAGTTAAACATTTATTATCCATCAATCCATTGACTATACCGTTTAAGTGTGATGTCACAGGGGGCCTGGTGCTTATCCCAGAAAACTCAAGGCACAAGGTGGGCTGGATAAGGTGCTATGACAATACAGGGCACAAGACACAAACACACACATTACAGGCAATTTGGAATTCCCAGTCAGCCTTCAACGCATGGAGTATCAATGGGAAACTCTCTTATTTCAGGGAGTGTGTGCAAACTCCACTCAAACTTACTGGAAGTGACTAGAATTTGAACCCCCAGGACTTGAGGTGCAATGCAACAGTGCTACAACACAATGTATTATTATTAGTCATTATGGATACCAGTGTCATATGCTGTGAAACTCGATAGATAATGGTAAAGCTCTGTGTAAAGAGATAGAACGGTTAATAACAGAATGCTCGATGTACCATCCCTGGGAAACAACTTCCAATTCAACTCTCTAACACAAAATAAAACTATTCCATGGTCTTACTGACAACAACAAAATAAGCAAACGCTGTTCAACCTTTTTAACGTAAGAATATTCATTATTACGAGGCATTACATTTCTTCAGTTCTTTATTAAATCCGTCTGGTAAACAGTATTGAATTTTGTAATACGTGTGTACTTAATTAGACATAGCATGGCTGGAGGCTATCCCGGAGACTTAGGGCATGAGGCGGGTTACACTCTGGATAGTGTGCCAATCCATCGCAGGGAACACACACATGCTCATTAACACTCACTCATCTTCTATACCGCTTTAACCTGTATTCAGGGTCGCGGGGACCTGGAGCCTATCCCAGGAGACTTAGGGCACGAGGCAGGGTACACCCTGGACAGGGTGCCAATCCATCGCAAGCACACACACATACACACACTCACACACTCATTAACACACTGCAGGTAATTTGGGAACGCCAATTAGCCTAACCTGCATATCTTTGGACTCTGAGAGAAAACTAGAGTACCCACGGGGGAACACGCAATGCCTACAGACTCGAGGCGGTATCGAACCCAGACCCTGGAGGTGCCAGGCAACAGTGTTAACCCCTAAGGCGCCGTGCTGCCGTCTTTCAAATACCTAGAACACATAATATGGACGTTGTGGCTGATAACAGAGCCTGGGTCAATGAGATGTTGACACACAGACAGACAGACTGTCTTATCAATAAACATAAAGGCAGCGCAGCTCTCCACCCACGACTCCGAGCAAGGCGATTCGAGTTCAAACGCATACACACACGCGCGCGCTTCGCGAACCAGTCAAACTCAGTGTGTTCCCAAAATAGCGCAGTTTGTGGGCAGAAGCGCCGTCAGTGAGTGTGTGTGTGTGTGTGTGTGTGATTCAGGAGAGCTCCTCTGTTCTCTGTACTCGGTATGGACGTCTTCTCGACCTGGCTCTACAGCTAGACGGAGCTTTATGTATGTCCAAAAAAGATAAGACACTGGCCCAAGGGGTCAGGACCTACAAACCCGCACAGCTCGCAGTGATGCCGCCAATCCTGCGCGTAACCGAGCGTGCAGCACGCGCACACCCCTCGGAGACAGGAGAGAAAGGCTGTGTCCCAAACCGCATGCTGCATTTCTTATTATATCGTGCAGACCACTTGCTAGCACCGGGACACCATTTTGGACAGATCTGTTTGCTTTTTATTTTGACATAGGCTACAACAAGCTTCTCCTTAGTTAATAATAAGCAACAGATGAATGCTAAGTGTGCAGTATAGCGCCCTAATTTGGAGAATGCGCAATATGTTTTATGCTATTTTTTTAACTGCATGTATTTGAATGTTTTTAGTAATATACCACTTATTCCTACTCTATATATCCATATATTATATCTGATCTAATCCAATCTAATCTAACCTGGACACCCCTTTTGATACCCTTTTGAGAACCGTGCGTAAATTTGGAACTAGCCCGAGAATGAGCTGCACGAGAGGGGCTGTTGCTACGTGAAAGTCTACAGCAGGGGGATAAGGGGGGAGGGGCGGAGCTACAAAGAGAAAGGTGGCTGTTGCTATACGGAAGTGCTCGCAGAAGATCACAAACAGCCAATCACGAGCCAGCTATTCATAATAAACATATAATCAAGCACACCACCCTTCATAATAGAATAAATGGGTGGGTCACAACCGTACGGCCGAGATGAGATGCGTTTAATGCACTATTTCATTTCGTTTTATTTTATTTGTTATATATTTTCTCTTTAAATTGTATCACAAGCTTCAAAAAAGCTAAAAAAATATATATTAATAATAAAAAACTTAAAAAGAATGTGCAACTAGAAATGGTACACACATTCCAGCATGGGAGTGTTTCAATGTTTCAGTAATTCAAGAAAAATCCACAGGAGACCAGCTTATTCATGAAGGTGATGACAAAGAGCAGAGCAAAGCATTTTAATTAAACCAGTGCAGTCAGCACATGAACCAAGTATACCAGATAGAATAATAAATACTCTCTGACAAGTCACTGGAATACTTTGAATTTAAAAAAAAAAAAAAAAAACTGTAAGGTTTGTGAGCCCTGTGTCTACCTTCCATCGGTGAAAAGGACAACCACTGCTCTGTTATGAGGTGTAGCCACATTGTTAATGCATTCTATACATTATACACTTACTAGCCGTTGTATTTAGAAACATTGAACATGTTCGTTAGGGACCAATGTGTTTTTAATAATCTGCATTTTGAATTTATCATGCTATTTCCCCTTAAAACAATGGTACTTTCTGACTACAGGAACATTCTTAACTGGAGATTAGCTGGACATTTCTACTGGACATTAGCCTTGACATTCAGGTATTTAAAATTTACAGCAACACTCATGTGCCTAATATATGCTGTAATGTACAGAGTTAGGGGCCATGCAGACTTTCCACTACAACAAAATCAATAGTATATTTACAAAGTATAATGAAATCCTGGTAGACTTGAAGAGTGTAAGTGGTAAAAGAATTTAATAATGCCCCCTTAAAATGTGGCTCTAAATGTACAGAATGTATTCAGTACAATTAAATTCTAGATAATCATACACTCACTCAGTCACTCACTCAGCGTCTTGATCCAACATATACGGTCACGGGGGGGCCTGGGAACTATTACGGAAGACTTAAGGCAAGAGGCAGGGTACACTCTGGATGGGGTGCCAATCCATCGCAGAGCACAGAAAACTACACACACTCATATACTACAGGCAATTTGGGAATACCAATTTACCTATTCTGCATGTATTTGGACTGTGGGAGAAAACCCATCAAACATGTGGAGAACATTCAAACTTTATACGCAGACCTGAGGCGGGGCTTGAACGTGGATTCTGGAGGTGCAAGGTGACGGTGCTTACCAATAAGCCACCATGCCGCCCTGTAATCACACACTTAACAGCTAAATCATACACTTAGAAAAAAGGATCATGAACATACTTTAGTTTTAAAAAGGTATCCAAATTTCTTCTATCAAGGAATATCTTTTCATGTCACTCTGAGTAACCATGTACTAAAAATTTTAAAAATATAAAGAGACCAAAGAATGTTTGTTGCATGCTTGTAGTATTCATATGATTTTTTTAGTGTAAAAGATTTATTTCTTGAATCATATATACTGTAAAAAAGTTAGTATGCTGTAGTGTATAAAAGTATATATTTGAGATGAACAATAAATGTACAGACATCATTTATACTGTAGGTTATCCTTAAAGTCTTCATACATAGGATAATTTAACCTTCTGTTAGACCTGTACTGTTGTGTACGTTGCAATTTCTCCTCACGTTTTCTCTTTATTGTCACCTGATAATTATGAATTTAATCAATGTCTTCAAACAGATTAGATATACAAATAATCAATGTGATAATGTTATGTCCTTATATGAAGACATATGAAGACACTGTTTATAGCAAAATATAACTAATTAAAAAATTAAATCTTTGTATACAAAGATGACAAAAGTCATCTCTTCTAGTATTAAAACATCTGGTGTTATACACACTATTGCCTACGGGCAATTTGGGAACGTCAGTTAGCCATATCTGCATATTGGCCTGTGGGAAGAAACCAAAGTACCCGGAGGAAACCCACCAAGCACTAGGAGAACATAAAAACTCCACGCACACAAACCTGAGGCACGAATCAAAACCTCGTCCCTGGAGGTAGTGCTAACCACTGTAAGTGATGATTAAGTATAAAGATTTTTAAATACATTTTGATAAAAAAAAATTTAATTTCTCCCATGCATAAACAGACCCTGTGTTAATGAATGTCTAACTCACTTAACTCAAAAAAATAATAAACAAACTTTTTGGAAATATGCTCTTCTGACAGTTTTATTTTACTACTTATACAGAATTTCCTATGCACACATGACCTCATATCACATATAATAGGCAAAGGTTAGTGACACTATGTAAAATAAACCAGAATAAAGAATTTGCAAGACTGAGAAGTCATTAGTGCACAGCCTATATAACAGAATAGCTACTGGCTTCCTTGGCTATACTTTGATGCCTCTGTAATCTATTCATTCATGCTCAGCCTTTGAGGCCATGCTACGCAAATGCAGAGAGGCTGTTATTGTAATGCCACACCAGAGATGAAAGAGAGCGACTTTATTCAATTCATTACTGACTGCATGGCTTAATATTGTGGTCTTGGCTATCACAGACAGAATTGCCATCTCTTTTTGTTTGCTCAGCTAAAAATGCATTACAGTGTTAGTGCAGGCTGACCTGAATATGAGCACATTGGCACTGTGTCTCAGAATGCTTCTGTATTGAGTGAGCTGCATCAAGAGTTCACATTTGGCTGGAGCCCTAATAGACACTCCCTCGGTGCTGCATTGATCACCTTTTCTGTGTATGAGATTCTGAGGCCAGACAGCAGCCAGACAGCAGCCTTTCTATGACCTTAATGTCTGTGCCAATTTAACAAAAGAAAAAAAAAAATCTGAATTATAAAAAAGGTGACAGATAACTGTCTAGTACTCCTCATGTGCTCTTGTGACCATAAGCACCACGAACCCCATTTAAATTAAGGAAAAAAAAAAAACATTAAGGGAAAAAAAAAATTCTTGTAAAAGTTGGAAATGGAGGGTCAACGCTTTAATTGTGAATATGCACTGAAGACCAAAAGATAAATTAAAAGAGTATATGAGATGGTATATCATGCTTTTTAAGTGATCAAACATATTGGAGTAAACCAAAATAAAAGACTAGAGAGCTGAGAAAAGCAGCTCATATCAAACAAAGCTTGGGGAAAAAAGGGCATTAATGAGAACCATTGACCAAGCATTGTGCATAGCTAATTAAATTGTCTTAAAAGTTTTGAAAAAAAAGTAGGAAACCACAGTCAGCTAAGGACAACAATAGGTAACGACATAAACATTCCAAGAGCTAGGATGAGCTATGGCTAAAGTTATGGAAAGAAAAAAAGATGTACACATAATGGTCACAGATAGCGATCCCTATCTTTTGCCTTTGCTCGCAACAGTCAGTGACATCACCAACAACTTCCACAGGTGCAGTACAGGAGCAGGTGTACACTAGTAGTGTTCAACAATAAGTGAAACACTAGTAGAATACAGTACTGTATATAAACTGTATATATACTGGCAAGTGTATTTAAAAATAGCACTCACTTATTTGGCCTGATTGGATCATAGTAATTGTACAGCTTCCATTAGTACTGACCCAGTCAACAGGTCTGAAAGCATCAAAACCTCAAGCTATGAATATCTAATAACACGATAATGAAATGTGCTTTTAATATTTTAGAACCCACTACAAATGCATCCAGCCTCCACTATTGCTTTCACCTGACAAGCTCAGCTTTTAAATCTTACACTGCAATGCATGTTTAATATTAGTCCATCAGACAGTCCATCAGAGAAGATGCCAACAGCTTTGTGTTGTCTACTATGTTAAGGTAAGGTTATTTGTCAATTATTTTTATATTCACAAGCTATGTTTAGCTTAACTGCAACTGTAGTTCAGGAAATACTAAAAACTTGTTGTTCATTCAGTCATTTAAACCCGAAGCTCAACAACTGTGCTGCCATCTGTCCTTAGAAAACTGCCTCTGATATAGCATCCAAATGAAGTCTTCAAGTGGAACACATAATAAAAAAATGAGTATCTGATTATACTTGCACATAGGTCTAAAGCATTACACAGTGTCGATTTGTAGTAACAAAACAGCAATGATAAAACAAGACAAAGAATGTTCTGTAAAACTGTTAAAAAACAGCACACTTTGTGTGAATAAACAGCACACTTTGTAAATGGTAAACATGCCTATTCATGCTGGCACTGACACTGCAATGTTATGTGCTGTTATATCTTCAGCACACTTTTTGATAATGTGAGAGGACCCTGTGATATACCCAAACTTTGAAAGTAGGTTCTACAGTTATCACACTGTTGCTTAATGTAAATACTATGGACTAAATATCTATAAAAGTTTGGGAGTGTCAGGTTTTCCTGAGAGTCACAACATTTGTGAACATCTGTAAATAGGAAGCTTTATCTCCAGTGTAAGAAGTAGCAACGCAGAGACTGACACTGTTTCTACCTTTCCCTTTTGTTTGCAGTGGGCAATTTACTATCTATTGAACTAAACATTCATGCAGTGCAGATTCAGGTAGAGTCATTACACAGTAAATGTTCTCACATCTGTTAATTTTGTCTTTACCTATAAACCAGACACACCAAGGGCTTGGACCAGTAGGAAACAAGGATAGAGTAAACAGCTGAAACATGGTAAATGATATAAATAAAGAAAATTAATGCGTTTTAAATGCATAGGTTACATACTGTGCAGAAGGAACAAAAATTATTATTATTATTACTATTATTATTATTATTATTGGATGGTTTTATGTTTTTTATTATTATTGTTAATTATTATTATTTTATTTCTTATATTATTATTATTATTATTATTATTATTATTATTATTAACTTTTAACCCTCAATTCCGTAGTTTGTTTTTCCCATTAATAAACTTTGTATTATATTTTCTTTTCTATACATCCAGTAACATATAATGGACACATGCACAGTAATGGACACATATAAATTTTTATATGTCTTTATACTGTACAGTTTAGATGAATAAACTTCCAAAAGTCCAAAAGGTTCACTCAATCCCAAGACAAACACAAAGGAACCGGTGAAAGAGACGAAGGCATCAGGGAATCAGATATGAGAGTGCCCTATATCACCATGGCCTAAAAAGCTATCATTCATGGAAGAAGAAAGATCATCAAAGAAAGAAAAACAGACTGTAGTTGCATAAGTGATGCCAGGATAAATATTTAAACAAATCAAACAGTTTGTTCATAATGATCAAGTGTTTGGAGGAGAAAGGACGAGGCTTTTAATCCGAAGAACACCATCCCAACTGTGAAGCATTATGTTGCATCATGTTGTGAGGTTGTTTTTCCAGAAAAAGCTACTTTGTGTGGCAATTCATGTATTGCCACACTGACTACAAAATCATATTAATTTTCAATTTTATATGTTTGAGGCACCAGTTGTAGGTTTCTTGTCTCCAATGCGGAAATAGTCCGCATTTATCTCAGCATCAGCAGAGATAAATGCAGAATATACTGTAATATATAAAAACTGGTAAAAAACAAACAAAATTTTTTTAGAGCTATTATTTTTAAATGATCTCTAATAGATAGAAATAAAGTAGATTCCCTAAATAGCCTAACACATGAAATGTACTCACTCATTCACTCACTCACTCATCGTCTATACTGCTGTATCCTGTATACAGGGTCGCGGGTGGCCTGGAGCCTATCCCAGGAAACTTTGGGCACAAGGCGAGGTACACCCTGGGCAGGGTGACAATCCATCTCAAACATGAAATGTTCCATAACATGAAATGTGTGGGGTTGTGAAAGACTGAGACTGAGTATATTTAACCTGGACATATTTAAACTTCACCTCTATACTTGTAGCAGAATCAGTTCTTTAAGTCACTTAAAGATCATGGATAGAAATGGGAGGGTTGCATCCTGTGTAAAAAAAAAACCTGTGCCAAGCTAAATGTGCAAATCGAGTGGTCCGCTGTGGAATGGCATCAGCCCTTAATAATGTTTGCATTGTGGTACACCATGTTGCAGGTGGTACAACGTCACTGTTTCTCTATAATGCTAGAGGTAGTACACTCTAAACTTTTCACACATTACCCAGAAGCTCATCATCCTGTATAGTAGGAGCAGAGAGGAATTATTTGCTAGGTTTGTACAGAAATAGCAATTATGACAGATGACATACCATTGTAGAGGTAAATTGTAGCTTTTTTGTTTGATTAAATTTTAAGTTGAATTTTAAAACTTTTGCATTTGCAGTTATTTTGTATTGTTTAAAATGCTGCCCTTGGGTTTTGAATGGGAAAACTAATATTATAAGGAATGGGCTACACTTAATTAATCATGATTCATTACATTTCAATAAAATTTCAATAAAAAAATCTATTTTGTGAAGCTGTGAAATAAAGCTTTAGTTATGACTTCATTTTTAATGGTTTTAAAGGTTTAAAATCATAACAAAATCAGATTTCAAAATTGACCATCACATCGGGATATTTATAAAACCATTGGGGGCGGGGTGTGTGTGATGGGGTCTCCTTGTTCATTTCCATACCTATTGGTGCACCTCAGCTGAAGGTGCATATCTGGAGGCCCACACACACCTGAATGAGTTAAACCACTTCTATGAAAAGCAATGGACAAAAATTGTAGCAAAGTAGTACAGGATGCTTGTTGAACCCTACTTCAAGCATTTGGCTATCCTAAGCTATTAAGCAAGTAAAAGTCAATGCTACCAAATACTAGTTATGTGTATATAAAAATCTGCCCCATTAAAACTCTATTATATTATATAAAAACTGGTAAAAAAAAAAAATGTCTTACAGCTATTATTTTTAAATAATAGAATAATAGATAATAGATAGAAATAAATTACATTCCCTAAATAGCCTAACACATGAAATGTATTCACTTACTCACTCGCTCACTCATCGTCTATACTGCTTTATCATGTATACAGGGTCGCGGGTGGCCTGGAGCCTATCCCAGGAAACTGTGGGCACAAGGCAAGGTACACCTTAGCTTTATAAAGTTTATAAGCTTTATAACTTCAGCTCTATAGCTAGTAGCAGAATCAGTTCTTTTAGTCACTAACAAACACTATTTTTCCTCTCTTAGCTCGTTTTGTTCCCACCCGGTAGTGATAACAACAAAAATCAGGTGGGTGACACTCATATAGAAAAGTCTATTGTCATTTCCTCTTAATTGAATCAGAGCAATCCTAAAAACACATACACTGTAAAATCTTATTTGTTGAATTCACTCAAGTGTTTCTCGGAAATCTAATGCCTGGGGTTCATTTGAGGTAAATGATCTGCTTTTGCATAAGTAACATAACTAAATTACAGAAACAGAAGTTAATACAATCAGTTTCCAGCCACAGTAAACTCAATGCCTCATAACCCACTGCCTTCTAATAGTCTTTGTTAGAGATCTATCACGACTATAGTTTCATTATTCTTTGGATTAAAGGTGCTTAGTCCAAAAAAGTTCTTCTTGTGCCACTTTCTAATGAGTTAACACTCAGTTGAAGTGCTCTTCATAGAACCTTTTTGAGTACCTGCAAAAGGAACACATGAAGAGCCTCTTTTCTCTTTCGAGTGTGTGCAAAATTTATTATACACTATGTGAGATTGTCTGTGAATATTTTTGTTAGTAACCTGGTTGCCTGAGGTGCTCTCTATGGTGCTGAAACACACATTAATGATGTACAGGACGAGTTTCTTTTTGCTCACTCCATTCAATCCCAATACTACTACAAGGGAACTAGAAATACTAGAATGCTTTTGAGTGGGTTGTACTTTAAATTTGTGTCTGTGTAGGTGTTGGGATGAATGAACAGCCTGTAAGTATTACACTCAGTGCTTCATTCACTACAAAAATAAATAAAACAAGTCATAGCCTTTTATGCAGTTTATACACATAGGCAATACAAACCCTTACCACTTGCAAAGTATGTATTTGAACGTAATGATAGAACATGATACAGCATGAACCCTCAGGGTAGTTTTAACTGGCTAAGCTGCTGAACATGTCAAATACAACCCACCAGGGATTAAACAGAAGTATATTTAGAATTGTGCTCACTGTTTTCACTGTACATCCTTATGCTTTCTATACAGACTGCTTATGGGTAACTTAAAAGTAATTTCAACCAGACTGTCTCTCCTCATTGTTCCTTTCTGCCTCCCTTCCCCCTCTTCATTCCTTACCCCCCACCCTTCCTCTCTCTCATTCTGTCTCTGTCTCTCCTAAGCTCAAGCTCCATCCTATTCTCTTTAGGCTGCGTCACAGTGATGCTCTTACAGTTTAACACACACAGTGCCTCAGCGGGTGATTTCACCATCTACTGAATCATTACCACACAGCAGAACCCTCCTAATGTTGACGACTATGAACTGTTATGAATCAGCCTGTGAACAGACAATACCATTTCCGGAACATTCTATGTTTGGAAAAAGAGCTTCATCACATCCTTCACCTCCAGTCAATATTAGCCCTATTGTGCCTGGATGCAAAGCGCTACAGCAGTGCATCTTGTGAAGGTCACCACTGATCACTGATCAGCCATGACAGAAGCTCTATGAAGATTTTACAAGATTATTCAGAAGTGTTTTACCCTCTGCCTGTTGCACAGCCTATTATTTATAGGAATAGTCAAAGAAAACTGTTTAGGAATGTTTACATTACATTTGGCAGACGCCCTTATCCAGAGCAACTTACATTTATATCTCATCATACATCTGAGCAATTGAAGGTTAAGGGCCTTGCTCAAGGACCCAATAGTGGAACCTGGGACTTCTCAAAACGTCCAGTGCCTTAACCACTGAACTACTACTGACCCACTATGCTACACATAATAATGACTTTGCCTCACACTTTTTGTCATTGTAGTACTTGTGGAAGGTGACAATTAAGATGTCATATTGCACATTTTTAGGAAAATGCTTCTAGTTATAAGCAGGACTATTTCTCAAACTTGACATGACGTGAATATTTTTTACTGTAAATGGTGAGTCCACTGAATCACAAATTGCACCACTGAGCGACTGTGTTTTACCAAATCACATAAACTGATGACTCATAGGATTCTCCCAGCAGTCTGCTGGGTATCAAGATGTTTAGTTCTTTTAATAACAGTTAACTGATTCAATATTTTTAAAGCCTTTTATCTCAGTGCATGGTGTAAAATGGCAAAACAAATTCTCAAAGGCATAACCTGCTCAGACATACAAGAAGCTCCAGGGTAAGTTTGCAATTTGCAAGCTCAAAGGGACATCTCCTAGTATAATGCTAAATGTAATTACAGCCCATGAAATATAAAGCATGTTAACCAGATTCAAATATTAAGTAGACAAAAACATCCTTACATCTATAATGCTTGGGTGTATTATTATGAAATGCGTTACATACAGCCATCCACTCATGCCACATTATACCTTAAATCATGGTGTTTTACTGGTCACATTTGCAGCTGCTGTGAAATAAAAAGCAGCAGATTTTAAAATAAATAGTTATAATCAGCAATCGAATTATATTTACATAGGTTTGTATATACAGTATAACTTACTTACTCTCACTCATTCTCTATACAGCTTATTCTGTACATGGTCAAGGGAGCCCTGGAGCCTACCCCAGGGGACTTGGGGCACAAGGAGAGGTACACCCTGGACAAGGTACCAATCCATCGCAGGGAACAAGCGCACATAGACTAACACACCATAGGCAATTTGAAAATGCCAATTAGCCTACCCGCCATGTCTTTTGGAGGAAACCGGGGTAACCCAGAGTAAACCACCAAACACAGGGAGGAATATGGTAACTTCACATGTAACATGTTACATGTGCTTCCTCTAAGATACATGAACGTGCTAACTGGCTTCTTCTTTATACATGAGCTTGCAGATGCTCATATTTGGTTAGTGTCACTCTGATTAATAGGAGAATGAGTAATCCCATTCCTCCCACCTAGAGAGCACCACCAACTTTGCACTCTTGGACTTCTGGTCCCAGTGGGTTTTGGAACTTTCCCGCTGTGCCACTCGGGAGCCCACTCCATAATTTTCACACACACACACACACACACACACACACACACACACACACACACACACAGTGCAACATCTATGTTTATCCAAGAATCTAGTAAACTTTGTATAACAATAAGCAAAAAGACTGTTTCTTTTCAGTTTCAGGTTTTTTTTTTTTTTGGTCTGTCACCTGTAATCAAGGTATATGATACACAGCATATAATACAGAACACGAAGAGTTTCAATATTTCAGTCAATAAAAAAATACTACTTAAATAGCAGGTCTAATAGCAGGTCTAAAAAAATCAGCCTGACTGGATAACCTGATTTTTAGTGGCAGCTGAGGAGAGGATCCCTGGTACTCAGAAACCTGAATCATAGAGGCGATGCCATCTCGCTATATACGACTACTTCCTTGTATCTTCTCTCATACACAGCAGAAAAAGACACACTTTCAAACACTTAATCTTCACCCTGCTACATCTCCAGGGAAGCTGCTGAGCTTGTTGATTTGTTCTGTTTTCACACCTGAAAAGAGACGGAAGCCAGTGGACTACAATGGACATGGAAAGGACTACTGTATATTAGACTATACTCTGCATCAATTGTGCATTTATGAACAAAATATTAATGGGGGACCTAGCTTGTAAAGTTTTAGATGCTAAATTATTAATTATATTTAAGAAAATGAACATAGAAACAAAAGTTTAATTAAAATGCTAAGCATTGG
Organism: Clarias laeviceps; assembly: GCA_030014305.1. Taxonomy (NCBI): domain Eukaryota; kingdom Metazoa; phylum Chordata; class Actinopteri; order Siluriformes; family Clariidae; genus Clarias; species Clarias laeviceps. Next base: position 15,593,882 of record JAQMYJ010000015.1, on the reverse strand, counting down.
TTGGTTAACCAATACATTCTTAATTTTATTGTTTTTTTTCCCCTGCAATTTAAATCATATTTAAAGTAGCTGTATAATAAATCAAGACTTAAACATCATATACATCATAACATATTTATATAAAATCCTTTGTTTATGATTTGAAAGTTTTGTATCTTTATTTTATATAGGTCTATATAGGTTTATATAGACCTCATGCAGAATTGTGCTGTCAGACTTATCCTCCGATTGGTATCTTGGGTGCATTTCCTGCTGAAGGCCATAAATATTTACTTATATTAGTTAATGGCACCACCCCATGATTAGATAAAACATACCTCCTGAAGAACTCAGATATTTTTGTTGTGTTCCCATCAATATTGCATTGTGTCTGCTATATTAGGGTGCAAGTTGCATCATGACACCTGCTGACCCTGGTGAATCTATGATCTCATCTTTCACAGCTCAGCATCCCCAGTTCACTATGAAGCCATGATCCTATAAAACAGGTTGACAGAAATCTCCCACAATGACACTTTATGATTCTGGGGGGGAAGGGCTATACAGAAAACACTAAGATCTATGATTATATGCTGTATGACCAGGTCAAGAGAAAAAGCAACCTTTTTTAATTCATAAACGAAGTTCTGCGGAATGTAAAAATAAAACAAATAGACATAAACTGCTGATCAACAGAGAAAAAGTGATCGATTATTAATCTGAATGAATGCAGACCTTTGAATCACACATTCTATCAAACATTATGCAGCACCTTGCCATACCGAACCAGCTCTCTCTTTCAAGCTGTTTTAGAAGCAAATGATGAGTCATAGCCCACCCCTAGGAGATGGGTGTCCATGATACATTTCTGTCCAGCACTCAGGGACAGAGGCCCCAGTGACAACCCTAAATTACATTGTATCCCAAAACACCAATATTTCTATGAGCAGTCATTAAAAAGTTGTACACACAGGAGCATGTCAGGAAAACCTCAATTTTATGATGTTCTTTTGCCATACAGCGTTTTATGAACCTTAGCACCATAATTAGCACCACATAAATATTGCCCAAGGAGCTTATCTTTCATTAAGTAGTATTTAGTGATGTCACATAGTAAATTGTACCGCTTTTATGAACAGGTGAGTATCCTAATCATAAGTATTAAACTGTATAATGCTGTAATTCTAAGGCCATCACTTATTGTAATCTGTGAAATAATGTCACAAATTCCACTCAAATTTTGTGTGGACAGCGTTTAGTCACATTCCATATCAGATTCGATCTGTGTAAACGCTGAAGAAAACAAAAATCCTCTATTTTAAGGCATTTGCTGGCAGCAGACCAGAAGTCCTCCTACATGCGCTGCTGTTCATTCTGACACCTTGCTCTCTGACATTTTTCACCTGTCGTGTCTGTCATTCGGTCTACCTTTTCCTACAAATAGTTTCATCTGCTTCCTTTAATATAGGCAAAACGCCCAGGAATATAGCAGAAGGTTCTCTGTGAACCGAACCGAAGGCACTTTAATGAGAGAATCCAGACTAAAAATAATAACTGTGAGGTCTTCAGGAACCAAACATCTATTATTTATGCTCAAGATATTACCTGTATATATTCAAGATCAGAGAACCTATCGGCAGTGTCTAGAACAAGAGCCATGATGAATGTTTGAAATAAAACTGGAAATGATGACAAAAGGTTTTGCCTGATAGCATAATGCAGTATGAGATGGTTCATACTGTTATACTTATTAAGGGATTTTACCTACATCAAGAGCTCCCACAGGAGAAAGAACACTGTATTGATAACAGCAACCACTGAAAACTTTATTAACTTAAACACCTTTCCTGTTATACTGAACTTCCAGCCTCAAATCAAAATCGCAAATCAATCCCTGCAATCTGATATCATCGGAATGAGAATGGGTTCCCTATTACGTCTGGTTCCTCTCAAGATTTCTTTCTATTGCCACCACAGGGAGTTCCTTGCCATCGTCGCCCTTGGCTTGCTCATCAGGCACAAACTGATAATTATAATTTATAACTATTTTCTTACATTTTTAAAACTCATTTCCATATTTTTTATTCTGTAAAGCTGCTTTGCAACAATGACTGTTGTTAAAAGTGCAATAAAAATAAAATTGAATTGAAAACGTTCCTCTAATGGAAAGTCTTTAGCACATACATAAAGTGCACAAGAGAGTTTGATACATGAAGTTTAAACTGGTTATTTAATTATCACTTAGTCCAGAGAGAAACTGATGCATTACCATCATTACCTAATACTAGCATAAGTCAATGACAACCAAGAGTCATTATCAAATCTCAGAAGACTCACTCCATTACTCTCTTTTCTCAGCTTCTTTCTAATCACTTCTGGACTCTGTTTTTTTTCTTCTTTTTTTTCTAGCACTTGTACTTAATTATAATTTCTATGGACCACACATTATCAAATGTATAATTTTAGGGAAATGGAGAGTACTTTTCTAGATAGAGAAGAGAATGACACATTTCACAGAAATTTTAGGTGTTGATCATAATTCCCCAAGAATAGCACAGACTAAACAGCTTTCTATGAGTCACGCACACCAGTGAAAACGGTCATGCATGACATATATGTCTTTCACATGGGGTGACATTAAAGCTAAGTTTGCTTGCCAGATCATTTAACAATATCACTTTTCAGGGTAATTTTGCTCAATGCCTTTTCATTGGTATGACAGATAAACTATATAAATAATGAGAAAACCCAGTGCTACCAAACCACGACTCCTCTATTGGTCACACTCTGTAATAAGCCATATTTATCAAGACAAGGGGAAGAGACTGTGCATGCCTACATACTCAGACTAACAAACTGGGATGCATTACAATTGTGTCTTTGTGCTGGACACCTGCTGAGTGTCAAGTGTGCCAGAACAAGAGGGCCTTGCTTCATTACCACTGAGGTCACAACCAGAATAAAACTGTTTAAATGGATGGCATGACTTATATTTAATAATGCAAGTATTTGAGTTAATAGTGTAAGAATATGATTTTGCAAAAGGTATTAGAAAAAATGTACATATAGAAATGAATAACTAATCTTGCTGCTGCTAGTTACCCAAATATATTCCCCCCTTTTAGGGAACGAAGCAAGGGTCCTTATTACTAAAACTCCATTAAGGGAATTTATGCTAAAATATAAGCAAATGAGACATACTTAGCCTACCATACAGTACATGGATTGCTTATCATGGTATGGTTAAAAAATGACAGGGGTAGCATCATGTGGACATGATCTACAGTATGTCAGAAAAGTGCTCTCCGATTAGTGAAGCCCAATTTCCACCCATCCTCACCCTCATCCTGACTTACTCCTTTCAGTCTTCCATCCTTATAGTGGCAACAATGCGCAGTAGGCAAGTGATAACAAATAGCATCAGACATCCCCAGTCATTCCTGCAGCTTAAAATCTAACCATTATGTTGTATTTACTGAACAAACATGATCTTATATTGGGATAGATGGTAGCCTGTGGCACTATAGAAAGACAAAGGATATGCCTCTCTCTCTCTTTCTCTCCACTGAAAATACAAAGCAACACAACCCGTTCTGTTTGCTTCATCATGGACCGAGAGAGTGACACTCACACCACGATCATATTATTATAGTGCATGATTATCAGATGTGCATTGATTTGTGTGTGTTTTTTTTTTTCGCAAAGCATAAGCTCGAGAATCAGCCGGGTGATTTAATTTAGCCTCTTTCAGCGTCCTCGCGCTCTCCGTTTCGCAACATCAGCACCGCTTAAGTGAATGCCTGTTTAACGCCGGTTAGAGAGTCCAGCACGCGCGCAGGGAACTGAAACGCGATTCGCTCTCGGCGCTCGTGCTAATGGCATCCGAACACAATAATAAATCGCATTAGCTCACCTGCACTGTGTGTGGAATCGATGCCCGACTCGCTGAGGATGTTCGGGTCACTTTGAGACCTGCCTCTGTGCAGCATGCATTTGTCGTCTGAGGAAGCCATGGAGGACGCGGTACAGCGCAGGAATTAGAGATTTTAGAAGAAAAAAAATGTGTGGAATTGGTGTACGAGGCAGTCAAGGTCAGCTCACAGAGAAGGTGAAGGCGACGCGGTTCGGTCCAAGCATCCGGCGAGCATGCTTGTGCTGGAAGCGCAGGCAGTGTGTGCGTGTGCGCGTGTGTGTGCATGAGAGAGAGAGAGAGAGAGAGAGAATGCGCTCCTGTAGATTAAGGAGGGAGAGCGCGCGGATTTTCACGAGATGCTATTGTTGTATGAGTTCAATACAGAGAGCAGTGCTATATAGAGAGTCTGTGGTATATTAGGATATTTTTATAGGCCATTATTAATGGAGGAATTTATTTAAATGTCACAGGCCGTACGTGCACAATTAAAATAGTCCTACATCATCCCAGTGGTAGCAGGGTGACACTGCAGCAAGGGGCTTGGGTTACAGCTGGGCATGATGACATGGTGAAAAGACAAGTAGCTACAGTGTTGCACATCGTTTATTTAATATTAATATTTTATTGTATCCATAGTTAAACGATAGACAGACAGAGTTATAAAACGAAGGTAATATGCTGCTGTTTCAACGTTTTTTTGTTACTGCATATGCCTACCTATACTAATTTAATGTTGACAAAAAGGAAAAGTCCTAAACATTTTAGAATGATCAAACAAACAAACAAACAAACAAATAAACAGGGACCAGCCGATACACTATTATTGTGATACCTAGTTGCCAATTTGATCTCTATTGTGATTCTCTTAGAATCACGATTTTATAAATATCCCTGATTCTGTATTCATTTTTCAATTAGATTTTGTTACAATTCTAAACAAACTTTTCAAATAATTTGCTCCTACCACCCAGGATGCTATGCTGCCTGCCAATGCCTGAATAGTTTAGAGCACCCCACCTGTAGGATTATATACTGGCACCTCCATTAGTGGGTTTCCTCGGAGGGCTTCGGTTTTCTCACAAAGTCCGAAGACGTGCAGATTAGGCTAATTAGCGTTCCTAAATTGCTGTAATGTGTAAATGCATGTTTGACTGTTGACTGGAGGTCCTACAACGTTCATAAAAATGGAAATAAATACAATGGTCACAACTGGCCTCAACGGTCCCTAGATGTTCCTTGGTGGATAGATATAAACTTAAGTTTTTTTAATGTAAGAAAGTAAAAATGTAATGTCTTGAGTATGTAATATTCAACATTCTGCAGTGTTTTATATTATTTAATGTAATGATATTGACCTTATTAATTACTTAGTACAAAAGCTTGGGTTTGCCACATGCATAATGTTTTGTACTGAAGCATGTGTTCAGACGACAATGATGGATTTGAACATAATGGATCGTGAGCACAAACTTGTAAAGTCGATGCCAGCTGATGTGGACACCACCAATAACACATAAAGAAGACATACAAAATACTAAGAAACTCACAGAAAGATTTTACTTCAAATTAAGCAAATTAAAGCAAATTAATAAAGCACTACACCAGGCTTGTCGACTTTATTCCTCGATATTTATATTCCTAATGTAATATACGTAGTTATAAGGCCCTCTTCAGGACAAACACGGTACTACAGTAGATGACAGCGTTTTGCGCAGAATTGCGCCGGAGTGAACGGATAAAGACGCTCTCCTCTCATTGGTCAGCTCAGATGACGGCAATACGGAAGTGTTCCTGAAGGAAATCCACCCTCGCGCAACAATGGCGGCGCTCAAGTGGGATTGGACTGCAGTGTTTATTTTGATTTTTTCCAGTCTAATCTTCACTTGTAAATGTGACAGTGTTGAAAATTTAACCGAGAAGGAAGTCACGTTAGAAGCGGCGAGACCCAGTGAGACTCAGCACGCTGAAGAAAGCAGCACAGAGGAGGTCCAGGCTGACACACAGCAGTGGCAGGCGACAGATTCTGGGGTAAATGAGGCACTTGGGGACATCGAGGTTGTCTCTAGAATAAATGATGCCCCTGGAGATAGGAAAAGTTTCACAAAACCGCCCGCTAAAGACCACTTTCAGGAGGAGCTGGTGATCCGACCCCTTCACTCAGGAGACATCTATGCGAGCTTCCAGTTTCGCACACAGTTGGACACAGATTTTGTACAAGAAGGACAGAAAGGTTGTGTTTGCACACAGAGTTTTTGCTGCATAACAGTTTTTTTTCATTATTAACCTTAAAGAGTCATTTTCTATTTTAATGTCTCTAATGGTCATTTGCTAAGTATACATTGACTAGACCGGCTTTTATAGCTTGAAGTGCAACTGTCTTAATGTCCTATTTTTACACATGCATGCAACCCCAGTAATACTGATTGTGCACATAATCTGTAAATGTCCCAAGTCATATCCTTATAAATTAAAGGGTTTCCTGCTTTTTTTGATCCAAACTTCTCTAGTGTCCCATTACCGTCTCTTCCCAAAGTCCCTGGGTCAGGTGCTGTCTAAATTCGCAGTGAGAGAGCTGCACATCTCCTTTACGCAGGGCTACTGGAGGACCATGCAGTGGGGGCAGCCATTCATTCCCGCTCCTCCTGGGGCCGAGCTCTGGGTTTGGTTCCACGACACAGTGCTGGAGTATGTACTGTATAATGAACATTTCAGATAAAGTCGAATGGTTTTACAGCATTATTACAATTATACCTAGTTTAATATCGAGGTAGATTTAATTCAATAAAAATGTATTTGTGTAACTCTTTTAACAATTGTCATTGTTGCAAAGCAGCTTCACACAAAAGAAATTATGGAAGTTTGTATGAAACGTGAATGTGTATAAATCAAATTGATTTAGAAATGTTGTGACTATTTAGTTTATATCGCGAGCACATTTATGAATTCTAAGGAATTATTTTGGTAAGAAAGGTGAATAAGATTTAAATATTGATTTGTATTGTTTCTTGTTTTCTTTGTACTGAAGATTTCTGGATCAATGTAAATATATAATTGTACAAATGTTTGCTAAATTTGTGTTGACTGAAAATATGCTCTTTTTGGCTTTCCAGTGTTGATGAGAACTGGAAAGAGCTCACCAATGTTCTGTCAGGCATCTTCTGTGCTTCTTTAAATTTCATTGACTCAACCAACACGGTAGAACCTACAGCCTCTTTCAAACCCCTAGGACTGGGAAACGGTATGAGGATGCCTTTCAGTCATTTTAAAGCAATATATTTTTATGTCCGCTGTTGTACAAATTTGTAAATTTCTTCTTTTTTGGGCAGTGACTGATCATCGTTTCCTTCGTTATGCCACACTGCCGAGGGAAATTGTCTGTACAGAGAATCTGACCCCTTGGAAGAAGCTTCTTCCTTGTGGCTCCAAGGTGATTGATATTTCTTTTCTAGCTATTAGTACATCTGATCCAATCCAGTAGATGAAGCTCTATAAAAGATTGTGTAACACTTGTCACTCATCTATAGCTCTAAATTTAACTTATGCACATTGGATGCATTATATGTTTACATAGCCAAAAGTTTTGGGACACCTGTCAGTCACAACCATATGTGGGTCTTCCCCAAACTGTTGCCACAAAGTTAGAAGCACTTTGTTTAGAATGTCTTTTTAGAACGTAGCCTTACAAACTAACTGGGTGAACCTAAACCTGTTCGGGCATGACAGTGCCCCTGTACAGAAGTATGGTCCATAAAGCAATGGTTTACCAAGGTTGATGTAGAAGAAATCCAGTGACTGGAGTTCTGACATACTGTGAAACATAGATGAACTGGAACATTAAATGCTCTCCAACCCTTCTTGTGCAAAATCAGTGTTTGACCTAACTAAAAACTAGCAGGAAGGTTAAGCAGGAGAATAGGGGGTTTTATAAGTAGCAAAGAAGAGACAGATTTACTTTTAATGTCTGTAGTTGTGGTATGACCTGTTCAACAAGCAGGAAAAGAATGTTTTTTAAAAAAGAAAAAATGTGTATTATCTGGCCAATGCTACCTAGGCAAGGACATCTGCAATTCATGATATTTTCACTCAATGGTAGTAGGATTCATCAAATAACAAAAGTTTTTCCTCAGCAAGAAAGAAATAGATGAATGTTTTACCTGATTTATGGCAGGGAAATTAAATTAGGCTTCTCTTCTGTGTGCAGGCTGGTCTAGCGGTACTGTTGAAGTCAGAGAAGCTTTTCCACAGCAGTTTCCACTCAGAGGCTGTGCATATCAGACCCATCTGTAAGGTATGTTCTCCTTAATCTTCAAATTCAATTTTGTTTATAGTTTTATCTATCTATCTATCTATCTATCTATCTATCTATCTATCTACCTACCTACCTACCTACCTACATACACACCAGTCTGAAGTTTGGACAAACCTTCTTATTCACTGCACCCCCCCCACCCCTTTTTTTGTGATTGTTTTCATTATACTGAAGAGATTGAAATTATGACAGAACAAATATGTATTTATTTAGTCAACAAAAATTTCTTAAACCTTTTGACAGCTTTGCACACTCTTGAAATTCTCTCAGTCAGCCTCAAGGTAGTAACCTGGAATGGTTTTCCAACAATCTTGAAGAACACCTCAATGCCAGAGGTGTTGAGTACTCGTTGGCTGCTTTTCCTTCACTCTTCAGTCCAACCCATCCCAAAACAATTGGATTTAAATGTATAACTAATGTATAACTGCATATAACAACAACACTCTTGTAAGGCAGCTTGTTGCACATTAGGAATCAATATTCATATTTCTGTATTACTACTTTTGTGACATTAGGTGCATTTTCTTTGACCGTAACATTTCACAAACAATAATATCCCAATTAGAATAAAAATGGATCATGTAAACACCTCAGTTGGAGCATTTTTTTTGGCCATGTAAACATTTAAGATTGTTTTTCTTTTTTGTTGGAATAAATATTTAGTGCACCTACAAAAATTTGTGGGATTTTTTTTTCACAATTACACTCAAAAAGTAAAAGTCATACAGTATATTCTAGATTCCTTACACGTCAAGCTAAATATTTCAAGCCTTTTTTTCTGCTGGAAAAGGAAAATGGTATTTCTATAAAGCTTGTCAGCAAACAGAAGAAAGAAGTACTCTAAAATCTAGTTTGGACTTGATAAAACAGTGGACCCAATACCAGCAGATGACATGGAACCCCAATTTATCATCGACTGTGAAAACTTCATACTGGACCTCAAACTTGGATTCTGATTTTCAAAATTTACTTTCATCTGTAAAGAGGACTTTGGACCACTTAGTAGCAGTCCAATTCTTTTTCTCCGTAGCGAAAATAAGATGCTTCGGCTACTAGGAATTAAATAGTTGTAGCCCATTCCCTGTGTATGATGGATCTTGATGCACTGACTGACTCCACTCCCTGTGAAGCAAGTTTTTAAATTGGCTTGGCTTGACAATCTTCTTAAGGCTGTGGTCATCTCTTTTGCTTGTGCAACTTTTCCTTTTCCTCTTCTAGTCAACTTTCCATAAAGTCGCTGAGATACAGCACTCTGCGAACAGGCAGCCCTTTTAGTGATGTCCTTTTGTGGCCCCCTTGTGGAGGGTGTCATTTATTGTCTTTTGCACTACTGTCAAATCAGCAGTCTAGTTGACCTGAGATTTATACTGAATGAATATTTTATTTCAAGTTTGAGTGAATTACTACTTTAATATTTTGACATAATGGATTTATAATAAATTTTTATCCAAATTCATAACAACCAAGGCTTGAAATATTTCTTTTTACTTGTAGTGAATCTAGAATATATGAGAGTTTCACTTTTGGAATTAAATTGTGAAAGACCTGCCCCATGTGTTTCCACAAGGGAAATTTTGCTTCCCTTCATGATTGGTATATTCTGAATTCCTAATGTCCACGATTGTGTTTGTGTAAGGGGATGTGTATATTAAAATGTTGAGTTGTTTAGTTTTTCAATTGATTGGACTACACTGTAAAATTCTCAATCATGAGTTTTAATTGAGGTTCTGTGACTAGCGGTTGCCTGATTTCCTAAACACTTTATTCAGGATTGGCAGTGTTCAGGCACAGCATGGGAATTGAGACAGACTCTCGGTGTGGTGTTTGATCTCTACACCTCTGGCCAGGGCAAAAAGGGTAAGGGTAACAATACTTTTTTTTTCTAGCATACACTTACACATGAAGTAAAATGACTGAATATAACATGAGCATAACTTGTACATATACCTTTTTTTTTTATTTTTTATTTATTTTTAACAGACTGGTCCCTTTTTAAGATGTTCTCTCGCACTCTGACTGAGGCTTGCCCTCTAGCATCTTCTAGCAAAATCTATGTGGATGTCACAGACAACCCCGAGGTAATGTTCTAGATTTTGGCAGTGTTTTAAAGTATGCAGTGTTCAACTGTAGGTAGAATCCTTCCTCCTCTGACAAAACCTTCTGTTTAAAATTTTAAACTTCTGCCACAGTGTAGTCAGGGACAGACTGAATGTTTTTGTTTTATCCTTTTGGAAAACAGAACAGCTTAAGAACTAGTGACATTAATCAAAGCACACGCTGTATTATGCAACAGTTTCTCAAAGCACTTTGGAGCCATGGAAAATTACACATGAACCCACATTAATTTTTGATTACACTGCTGTTCATTTTTTCCACTTCACATGAACGTGGTGAGAGCTCTACTCCTTTAAACTTTCATAACTTTGTACACATGTCTGTTCAAAATAAAGTTCTGTCTTGACAAATGATATGGGATGTGAATGCAGAACAAGTTGTTCTAATGATAGGTTTAAATGGTGGAGATGGAATTGCATGAAATATTTATATTCTTTGCTAAAATAACATGGTTTCATCCAAAAGGAAAAGGAAAGCGTCGTTGTTGGCAACAGTCAGTGAGATTTAAATATGGTGCTGTTCTGCATTTTATCTGTTCCAACATGTTAGGAAAACTCAACAGTTCAAACTTTTGTATGTGTTTGAACGTCTTCACGATCATCTGCGTCATATTGCCCAACCCTTTAAAATAAAAATAAAAAATGCTGTGCAGGAATTAGTTGTAGTTCCCTTTTAGCTGATTAATTTAGTTACGTAGAAGACACCTACATGGGTAAATGTCAGTCACAAGACACACACAGGCATTCAGTTCTTATGCTCTTTACTTAGACCACTTCATGTCAGGTTTGCCTAATAACTAGCACCATCAAATTAGGGTCCAAAACTTCTTATATTGTCACATAACAGTTTGGATGTCAAGTGGCCTTTTATCTTTTTTCTCCATCTAAAATGCTGTTTAGGATTTATTGGCTTTTCTGGTTTGAAGTGTTGCATTATTTCCAACAATTGTCTCCAGTCGTGAAAAGTAGTCCTTAATAGGCTTATGGCAGGGCTGAGGATGACTTTCTCACTCGCTGAAAAGCTGTAGAGTAATCAGCAATCGAGGGAAAAGGTTCTCCTCCTTAACATGTATTAGCATATTATTAGGCCAAACCTGAAGAAAATCCTTAGGGAGCCCATGGTCAAAACCATCCCAGATTACATTCTATCACATCTAATCTAATTCTATCATGTCACATCTAATGCCGTTGATAAGAAATTTAATTGTAGCGACTGTGCTAACTCATCACTACCTGTACCTATCACTATCAGATGGGTATCACCTGCTTGGGCAAGTTACTCTTCTTGACCGTGTTTTTCGGTCATTTGGCTGATGCCATCATTTAAGAATTTAAAAGTAAAAAATAGATAAGCACTCTGTAGTCTGAAGAGGTTAAGAGCCACAAGCAAGGCTTAAAAAACCAGGGATGTTTGCTCCAATATTCTCTTCAGGGAATTCCACTCCCAAACAGGAGGCACTTTAACAAACCCCAAGCCAGGCAAGCTGGAGTAAAGGCCCTCCCTCTGGCTTTAAAAATGACATCTTGGCTCGCATGTAGGTGGAAAGCAGTATTTGCAGTGTGGAGACACTGCAGTCTCTCCTGGAATGCTACCTAAGATGTGCTTGACCTGCATGAAAATCATTTCTGAATTTAAAGACTATTATTGTTTCCTGTTGCAACAGTAAGCTAATTTTAATACTTTCTGTAATATAAAATCATCTATCTGATGCTATACTAACTAAGAGACGTAGATTGTTTTTAGTAGTGAATAATGCACATGAGCAAAAAGATGACAATTACAGGCATAAATAAAGGTGCATTATGGTGTAAGGGCCTGTTGTATTTTGTTCCTGTCCCTGTGATTGAAAGCATAATTTCTCTCTCTCCTTACCCCTTTTTCATTGCTTGCTTTAATATTTCCAATAGGGTGAGCTGTTTGACCTGACTCCAGCCACACCTATCTTCGACACGGCTGTAATTCTGGGGGATCGCAGGACTTATGCTGTGTATGATCTGACCAAAACAGAGACTTTTGGCCAGCTACGTTCTCTCAATCTCTTAATGCGCTGGAAAGGGGAAGGTGGTAAGCATCTAAAGGCCAGAATGGGGGATATGTAGTGTTTCATGACAAATCTTTATGCCACTGTGACCTGATTTCCATTAACATGCATGTAAAGTGCAATCAGTGGGTCATCAGCTAGATGCAGTTATTGCAAACAAGGTATATGCAACCAATTGTTAAGCCTTATATACTTATATGTAGGGTTGTTCCGATTCCGATACTAGTATCGGAAATGCTGCCGATACCACAAAAAAATCTGGCATCGGTATCGGCG
>JAQMYJ010000015.1:15556900-15569750 GCA_030014305.1 Clarias laeviceps | reverse complement strand
AATGTTTGCTGAAAATATTGTGCATTTTTTCCATTTCCAAGAGAGACTGTGTTAACATCTTTTCAAAAAAAAAAAAATCTTATTTTATTTTATCAGGGTGTGCCTAAATTGTCTGTAGAAACATATGTTATAGATGATGTGATGATGATGACACAATTACACATTTGTAGATTAACTGTATTTTATTATTAGTGTGAAAGGGAATTCATTCACATGTCTAATGTAAACTGAAAGTGGTTGAAAAAGGAGTGCATTAATTTCACCATGTTTCATTCCCTTTCTAAAAATTGACAGTGATTTTATAAAAATAAAACAAAGCATTCATTGTGTTGGGGATAGTGTAGTGCATATGTGCAAGTTAATTAAAATGACTCTTTAAAACATGTACAGGACATACGTAAAAATATTGCATAAATTGCTAAACAAAAGTCCATTACACCCATCAAGTATTTATAGATTTGGGAACTGTGCTAGGTTTCACTACAGTAACGGACCTGTTAAAGTAAAAACAAAAAGCAGTAACATACTTCAACAAAATTCTTTTTATCTAAATACTAAATATAAATACACAAAAGCGTTGTAGCACTTGTAGCATTAAATAATAAAATGTAATCTCTAATATTTCATTCAGTAAAGAAGAACCATAGTTGAAATGTGTGGTAAAATTAGTAAAATAGTGGGTAAGAACACTTCATTAAAATATTATCTACAATCTCTATGAAAATATTTCCCTTAATGCATTTGATAAATATGCATTCAAACCTTAATATTGTCCATTTTACATTGCACCCAGTAATATTTGGGTTTAATAAAAATATTTATGAAAAAATATATTTCTACGAAGCCTGTGCTTGAACTATTTTAATATTAAATTCACTGTGTATTGTGTATACATGTCAATGTGCACAAAAGTATGAAGAAATAGTAAAAATATGTGTTCTTAGGATAACATGATTATTTTCTGCACATAATTAAATAACTAATGAATCCCTAGGTGTGCATTATGACTGTTACTATAATCAGTGTTAAATGCCCTATGTTGGTTTGACCTGGACTATCCCTCATTTTCTAATATGTTCTCTTTAACTACGAACTCCTTCAAATCAGGATGATTCTCAACGTCAACGCCGAGCTCCTGGATTTCATGCAGCAGTGCCTCCCAGCGCCGCTTATCCTTGGAAATCTTCCAACAGAGCCGCACGTTGGTCTGCAGGAGTGGTACTAGTAGTGGGTGGAGTTGCTTTTGCTGTATCTTTTGCATATCCATCGAGGGCACCAGTTTGTTGAGGGCGTGCTCGCAGTGTTCCTGTGCCTCGCTCAGCCTTTCTAGCTCCTGGTAACAATTTGCCACTGCAGAGAGTGTGAAGAGCCTGTGGGATTTGTGTGGCGATTCCAGTTTCTCTTGGAGGCGGAGTGCATTAACCAGAACACCAAGCGCTTCCTCGTAGAGACCAGAACGCACCAGGCTCTGACCGCTGCGCAGTTCACCCAGGTAAAAGAACTCTATAAATAAAGGTGAAGCTCGCACCTCGGTCAGCGAGTGCAAATGTGAGAGGTACTGCTCGAATGCACGGCTCCGCTTGCCAATGGTCTCGGCTGTAAAGTTCCGGCGAAGCTTTTTTCGTGGAAAATGGACTCCATCCATGTCTTCTCTGTGATGCCTGCGCAAAAGATGGTGCAGTCGCTCAAAATCAGTGTAGCGACGTGCAATGACTGCAGGGGCTTTGTCAAATGTGCCAGACTGGAGGACATGGATTGTGTAAAGCTGTTTGAAAAACATGACTCGTATGCATTAATTTCTGATACATGCAACCATTGTATGCCTAGATGTAACACCCATTGGTTTAAAAAAAGAGCAGCTTGAAGAGGAAGGATAATGTCACAGCCTTCCTGTTTGACTACTGTTTAACTACTCAGTTTCTGCTCTCTCTGCCTCTACCCTGACTGGTTTGTTTCCGATGTAGTCTATTATTTTTTTAATGAAATAGATCACTAAATTAATCACTAATTCTTGGCTTATTCTATATGCGTCATGTGTATTTCTGATGTTTTTAGTATTACAGATAAATTATGTTACTTACCACATATTTGGAGTTTGCCTCTTGCACTACGCTGGCGTCAGTCACTTCAAAAAGAAGCTTTTCTATCACACAGCGAGTGCGCAGATTCCTCCAACTCTCTTGTAGCTGTCGGGTAAGCATGCTGGAGCCTTTCATGGTCTGGCTGGTAGGGCTTATGTCTTAAAAAAAAAAGAAAGAAAAAAAAAGTCCAACAGTAATTAAATGGAAATGGGAAACATCAAGAGAACGAACAGTTTTCACAACTCTTTTTTTTATACATATATAAAAACAAGAAGTGAAATTCAACTACCCTTTGAAATTTCTGTCCATCTATTAACAAGTTTATTTACGCTTTTTTCTTGCATGCTGACTGACTACATACAGCAGAATTCCTTTCTTCACAGTTCAGGTTGGAAGGAATTAACCTTTTTGCAAAGTACACAGCTGCAAGCATATGTGGTAGCTTTACCAACTCAACTACCCACAGATTCACTCCAAACCACAATTTTTTCCCTCTTAATTCAACCAATTTGCCTTCTACAAAACTGGATCCAGACATCACTGTGGGGAACAGCAGTGCTTATAGAATAAATGTCCTTGTATGAAGTTACAATCTGCATGATTTGATTATAATTATAAAGAAAATTTTAAAGTATGCTGCGATTTTTTTGACATACATTAAGATTGTGATGTAAACTGTGATATTTACCTATTAAAATGTACCACTTTGTGTGCTGCACTAGCTGGATCAGTATTTAGCTATCGTGTTGTATATAGAATGCAATAACCTAATGCAATAAAAGTGGAAATTAAATACTGTAAATGAAGTAATGCTAATTAACCTGTGCTGCTGCTGGCGATATCCATGGACTCTGCAAAGCAGTCCGAATCACTGTCTGGGCCAGATGTTTCACCTGCGTCTTCTGAATCCAATACACCATCGCCATCAAAGCAGAGCGTCCCACTGAGCCTGGACGAGACGTTGTCGGTTTCGTCCTCAAGTTCTGAGCTTTCTGGAAACTCATCAGTGTCTCCTGTGTCCATATGGAGCTCTCCTTCTTTGAATAGCGATCTGCGAAGTCTGTCCAGCAGCTTAGAAGCCATCAGCACAGTACTGGAAAATATATCACTGTGAATTTGTGAGCCAACGCAAATCTGAAAAAATCCAAACTTCTCAAATGTCATAACTCGACTGCTAAGACAATTTGAAGAATAATAAAACAAACAAGCAAAAATAAACAGTGGATGTACTCAGTCAGCCCTGCATGGATTGTAATGGAAACAGAAAAAGCTCTAACCCTTTGCTGATATGTGAAACCAGAGAGGAAACCCTGGAAGAAAACGAGCTGCATTTATATTTTATTCATAGCGGGCTGTACGAACATGAAACTAAGGAAACAAATGAACCAGGTAAAGTTTAGGGGATTTGAGTTTAGTGTGAACTCTGTACAGAACAGTTTCGAGCAACAGTCTGAAGTTAAAGTTGCCTGTTGTGTCCTGCTGAGAGAGAAAACCTGGTTGTTAGGAGGAAAAACGTCCTTCTTTCTTTCTGGTTAAACCGCCATGATCGTTCTATAGCGTATGGGTTAACCAAACCCATAATTCACTCATTCATTAATAATAATAATAATAATAAAGTCGTAAACAACAGTTGCTCATAAACAATAGTGAGTTAAACATCACAGCTAGCTTATTAGCAGATTAGATGCATAGCTAAAAACTAATGAATAACAAAATTTCAGCACATAATGCAGTGTAAGCTTTAACAGCCAACTAAACCTGGAGGTCATTAATCTCATCTTTCCCATAAAGAGGATTTTCTTTCCCGAAGCAACAGCACTCGTCGGCTAACAAGTTAGTTAGCTAGCAAGCTAATTCAGATGACAGGACTTTGTAAAATAAAGACAATAATGAGAAACGACTTTATCGCAGTTTATTTATCAAAGGAAATAGAAATTTACCAGGAACGCAGCTCAGAGAAACACACAGCCTGGATTCGGTCATGTCGGGAATGACACAGAAGGCAAAAGCTCGACGAAAGTGCTGGATTTCAAGAGTCTGCCTGTCCACTTCGGTAGGCGGACACATGGAGGGGCAGAAACACTCCAGCAGCGGGTTCACAACCGAGTATCTGCCGACACCGCAAAATTGTACATGTACAGTGAGAACGCTTATAACTGCATTTATACCAACGCCGCCCTCTTCCTTTCCCGAGCTCTCGAGATGGCTGAATAAAGCTGTTCAAACAGCGCTTTGCATAGTGTTGACACACACGCGCACAGTTCACCAGAGGAGTCGCGCGCTCGGAGAAGCTTAAAAAAGTAAGACAATAAAATGTTAAGTATCAGCCTTCTGTATATTCTGTTTATAATATTACGAAAATGATTTGTGGTTATTTGACCTTAAATCGTTTATATACTCTGAAGCACAAGCCTACAGATAGAAAGATATATAGTATTATTTATATAATTATATAAATATTGTTATATATTATTTATATAAATAATATTCATTTATATTAATATATTTTCACTATTGTATTTTTTCTCTTTATTACTTTTTTAATTATTTATTTTTTTGATCTACCTATTCCTGTTATTTTCTTCTTATTTCTGAGTTTTGGCAATAAGAGTATCTATATTTGTCATGCCAATGAATCACCTTTGAATCTTGAATCTAGATAGATAGATCATTGGACTGTAAACGTGTTTTCTTTTCATTCACACCCACCCTTACACAGAACAGAACAGTTTTCCTTCCCTATGGAGTTAATTTTAGACAGCACATTTGCTCCACACGGATTTGCATAGGGAAATATAAACGACCGCGTGTGTGTGAGAGAAAGAGAGAGAAAAGAGAGGGGGTGGCTCCCCCTTGTGGACAATCATTCATTAAAAGGAGAGTGGGGGTCACTATAGAGAATACCCATCTCCAATATTTGGACAATAGCTATGCGTGATAAAGGGTATGCACTGTGCAAATGCACTGAAGGTCGCAAAAATCACCCAAACTATAAGGCCTCTCAAAGCCTTTGAGCTTTTACGCTTACTAGAATAAAGACTCTAATATTATCAAACAACAAAAAAGAAGGCTTGGAATAAATAATAGACTGGTTAAATTAAATGGTTATTTGAGACAGAGAGAGAGAGAGAGAGAGAGAGAGGAGATTTACATAGGAAAATGTGTGTGTGTGTGTGCGTGTGTGTTAGAGAGAGAGAGAGAGAGAGAGAGAGAGAGATTTTCTTGTGATTGATTTCTAAGCTTTGGCAAAATTAATTTAAATATTTGTCATGCCAATAAAGCACCTTTGAATCTTGAGAGAGAGAGAGAGAGAGAGAGAGAGAGAGAGAGACCGTTAAGTTCTAGGTTTCTGGCTTCCCCTTGTGGACAATTATAATCATCAAGAGAGTGGGATTCACGTTTAAGGATGTACTGTACTATAGATAAATAGCCATCACCTTCATTTGATCAAACGTTCTATAAGTGATGAAGCTCCCCTTACCTGGTTAAGGCTGTGCACTACTGGAGGTGACAAAACTATAGGACATCTTAAAAAGTTGAAAGAAAAAACTAATGGGGATTTCACCCAGTGAAGTTTAAGTAACAGAACTATGAATATAAAAAGAAAGTATTTGTGTCATATTGATGTAAAACAGTTTAAAACTTTAAAGGTGTTGCAGGGGTGAAAACATATATTCAAAAAAGCAGCTGAAGATAAGATCATTTAAGAATGACAGGACCACCCAAGACATGCAAATACTGCGAAGAGTTCTATATCAGATAATATGCTATAAAATGGTCTGCTTTATGCTCTGTAAAGCCTTAATACCTGAAAATTGGTGGTTTTTGAGGCTGGTAACTCTAAAGTAACAGCAGAGGTAAGTTTTGGTCCTGCTTTCCTGGGATGGTCTTTATGAGAGCCAGTTTCATTATGGTGATTGATGGGTTTTGCAAAAGCACTTGACAATAATGTTCTTGCAAGAACTATTCAAGAACAGCTGACCTTTGTGTCTTAAAATAATAAGTTAAAGTTGTTACTGTTGTTACTTTACCTAATGCCACATTTGTTATTTCATGGTTATAAAAATCCAGTATTGTTCTTAATTTTAGAAAATAAATTCAAACGTGTGTCCAAAAGTTTGACTGGTACTATAAGTGAAGAATTTATTTCTAGTTACTACTCTTACCAACAGGTGGCAGTAGTTCACTTTAACCTCAGTTCGTAGAAGAAAAACGCTAAAGAGGAAACCGCGAAAAGCAAAGTGAACTCGTAATGGCAACTAAAAAGATAACAGCTGCTCGAAAAGTACTGAAAACTGCTTCACACGATTCTTCGAGGTAAGAACATGGTTTACTTTTGTTTTTTGAACTACCTCGATAAAGTGCAATGGCGTTGGTGTCTCATGAGAGTCTGGAGCCTTTTGGTGTTTGTTTAGTGTTTGGTAACAAAGTTAAATTAAAAAGAACAAGTTAAAATCGTTTGTGGGCAATTTTCGATCAAAGTAAGAAATAAAACACGTGCTGTTATAGGAAGCTGTGGCCGATCCCAGAGTTTATACAGGGGCCAATCCATCTCAGGGCACACACACATACAAACGCCTAATCACACATTATTAACAATTTGGGAAGACCAATTAACTTCATCTGCATGGCTTTTGGAGGAAACCACAGCACCCGGAGGAAACCCACCAAGCACAGGCAAACCGGTGGGAATCTGGAGGTGCAAAGCGACAGTACTTAATCACTAAGCCACTGTGCTGCCCATCTACATGCCATCCGGTACATCTGGCGAAGGATGTGTCCCACCCTGGAGATATATCCATCGTCTCTTTGCCAGTTACTTTCAGGTGTCAGTTTGCCAGCTCGACACCTGAATGCACTTGAGGGTGAAGGACCTTGCTTGAGAGTCCAACATTGGTGGCCTGGTGGTGACGGGGCTCAAACTGGGGACCTCCTGATCAGCAGTCCAACCCCTTAACTGCCAAGCTACCCCTGCCCCCAGACCTTTTTCATATCCACACTTTAGATTAGGTAAGATTAGATTAGATTAAACTTTATCATTGTGCAGAGTTCGTGTACAGAGCCAATGAAATTCAGTTAGCATCTAACCAGAAGTGCATAAGTGGCCTATTTACAATAAATACAATGTGCTACAAAAATACAAACAGAGGATGCATTTGGTAATAGAGTTATGGTATATACATTAGGCCTAGATTAGAATGTCTGCCTTACAAGTCAGTAAGTAACGACCATACAAATATAATGTATTGAAATAAAAGCATTGATGGGAAGTGCCAAGGCTGTGATTTTAGAATTGAGCAGCAATATTGTTTAACGAAATAATAACTACACTGCAGATAAGAAGTGAAATTAATGACTCAGCAAAAGCCTGGACATCTACCTTATATTGCGTTGAAACATGCTTTATTACTCACAGTACTTTCTGTAAAACCATTTTTAAATTTTATTGTTTTAGTTTGGCATCTGGAAATGATGACAGCTGTGGAAACAACAGTGGAGCAAAAAGGAAAACTAAATGTAAAGCCGTTAAACCACTTTTTTTT
Source organism: Clarias laeviceps (assembly GCA_030014305.1). NCBI lineage: Eukaryota > Metazoa > Chordata > Actinopteri > Siluriformes > Clariidae > Clarias > Clarias laeviceps. The sequence goes on along the minus strand of JAQMYJ010000015.1, from coordinate 15,562,126 downwards.
TTTTAAGTTGCTACATACATAATGATACTGGGTATTGTTATTGTAGTAAAAAAAAAAAAAAACTTTTTTTTTTTCTTCTCCAGCTTCTGGGACAATTGTGAAGTCTCGTTACATGCAGACTGAAAATAAGTCTACTGTAAAGGTAATATAATAAAATCCTCACATTCTTCCTCTCATCATCAATACAAAATGCCCTGTGCTTTGATTGCATATTCTTTTCTTTTTTTTTCTTTTTTACTTTCAGAAAAATACACCAAATGAGTCCATTCTTTTGCCACCCAGGCCTGCTTCACCTAAATTTGGTAGTGGCCACAAGCCCAGAATTGGGACACCGCCAAGACGGACATTACATCTTCAAACTGTTCAGAATGCCACATGTACGTTTGTGAGCACTAATGACAAGTTTTACTTCTCTATCATTTATAAAACTTTATTAAGTATTGCTCACAATTATGTTTACCTTAAGCAGTTATTTGTGCATATTTTAAGGTTATTAATTTTCATTATACATAGCTATTTTAAATGTAAATACAATATTAAATTAATTATCTGTACGTTAAAATATTTTGGAAGCCCTTTAGTTTATTCTCAGTTTTTAGTTAATTTACTAAGACAAGTAATAATGGTCAGGTTTATATCTTAGATTTTTTAAAAGACGTGCATGACCACCTTTTTGTACCAGGAAAAAATCTAATGATGATGAGGGAGTAATGACAACACTCGAATGTCTTAAACTACTAGAATGCAACACAGTTAGACAGCTACACTTATGGAAGATGCTCAGCTAGAGATAATAAGCTTGTTGGCATTAGTATGAACACTGAATCTTTGGAAGTTTAAATCACTCTTTTTAAGGTAGAAATGGGACTTTAATGTTGAATCAAAGGTGTTGCATCTAATGTAGGAACTTGTTGGTGCAAAATAATTTATCTTAATTATGAGATTAATATCTTAATTAAAAAAAAAGATATAATTAAGATAAAAAAATGCTATGCTTTACCTTTGCTTGATGCAAGGCCAGTTATTTGACCCTATGAAACACAGTATCACCTTTCTTAATATCAAGGGATACATCCTCTGACATAGTTATTTGTGAAATGGGAAGCTCCTCATTGCATCAGTTAAGGGTAAAGTATTGTTACCAGCTGAAATATTAATCACTGCAGTAATTTTCCAAAGGCTATTAATTGTTTGAATATTTAAATCCAACTTTGTTTTCCCATTGAATATAAGATTAATATAAGAATTATTAAAGGTGGATTTTCCTTTAGGTAAATTTGGTATTTAATGTGATTAACTTGAATTAATGCAAATGTCCTACCAGCAGTAATACCCAGCCTTTTAGATTCTTCAAGTCTTGGTGGAAATATCTTGCAATCAACAGTCCTGGATGGCCACTGCATGCGTCCAGACTTTGATCTCTCTGTCATTAAAGGTACAAATAAAAATGTTTGACACTGGATTGAGAGTATAGAATACACATCTCTAATAGGATTGCTATTATAGTATTTTTGCTTTTTCCAGAAAATACAGCACCAACATCACACCCAAGTGCAGTAGACCCGAATGCTAAAAAAAGAAACCTGGACTTAGAAACATTCCTCCTGGCCTTCCTCACTGCTAAGGTTAGATCCCGGGATGATGAGTATAATCCAACAAGTAAATAATATAGTAATTTATGTGAACAAACTTTGTAGCACTTTAGAAATTTCAAACGCAGATTTGGCCAGCAGTGTAGAACATGGTGCTCTCAACATTATCAAATTTTCTCACTAAACAAATACATTTTATTCATGGTACTAATGAAGAGCCTGCACCTTTAGTTTGAAGCAGGCATGTTGATTCATAATAGGACAAGAATGTTTTCAGTATATGTACCTGATTTTGTTAATTATGATGTTCTTCGCTCAGCCTTTTATTTGCCCTAACTAGAATATTTATTTGGATAATGGGTAAGAAAACATAAAATCAGTCTAAACTGTGATGACAAAACACTGTGTGGGAAAGTGAATTAAAACTAAACTAGAAAAATTTAATTGTTTGATAAAATGGCTATTTATCAGCTGTATTTTAGCGCCAAATTCTTTTGAAAAAGTGCTATAAGACCCAGTACCTGATATGTGTCATCAAAACACATGTTTCACAAAAGTGAATGTTTATTGTATGGTAACTTTGCAAAAACTGTTATTTTTTTCCATTAAATTTGTTATAGTTTCATTACTCTTCTGATGTCAAGACCTTTGCTTTATCCAGATTGAAAACAGTACACAAAAACTTAAGCAAGAAGCTGAAAGAAATCTTATTACTTTGATGGAAGAAGATGAAAAGCTGCGATCAAAAATCATGAGCAAGAAACGGCAGTTCCTTCATCTTGAAAAGCAACAGCAACTGAATGATTTACTCGACCTGCAGGTTAAATTGATATGCTGTGGACTGTTTTTAACTGTTTCTAATTGTTGTAAAAAAAAAATCATATTTATATGATGCTTTGTCATGTATATATTTTAGATTGTCACACTTGAACCTGTAGCTGCAACTGCAAAGCAGTTTACAGAGGAGTACAAGACCTTTGCCTCAGCTATAGACACGACACGGCATGAGCTACCTATTAAGAACTTACACATTGAAGATGACAGAGGGGAGTTTCTGGGTTAGTAAAAAGGTTTTATTTTTTAGAGGACAGTAAATTTGTAAAATAAAATATTTCCTTAGTGATAGAAAGAACTTTAAATTTAATTATTTAGCACTTCCTTTCTTTGGTAGCTCCAGATTTATGTCTATAACAAATAACAAAGTTTCAAATGTACTGTGTAAATGCACATTATTGTTAAATTTAAAGTAGAGATGTACTGATGTACATCAGCCATCAGATGTGCACTGATGGCCGATGTACGTTTGTTCTATGTATGACCGGAATTGGCTAGGTTTTCAGCTTCATCAGCCGTTACCAGGGGTCAGCCATTTCTGCAGATGCTCCTAGGGTCGCAAAAGGAATGCATTTGATCTGTCACCTGGAGACATGCACTCTCAAATCAGTCGTAGCCTTCACCCTCCCTGTTGAATTTTAATTTTCAATCAAATTTTCTTTGTACAAAAACTGGAAATCATTAACTTTCAAGAACGTTGTAACTGGTGCTTCTCTAGTTTGAAGCAATTTTGGTAAACAGTACATTCTCCATTGTTTATAGTTAATGTACCTGGTATTTTAAAACAGATTATTACGTTCTTGATGATATAAATAGTTCATTAGGTCATTGGTAGGAGGTTCACAATTCCCACCGACTCATCTTACCCTTGATTATTTCTCCTGTTCTAGATAAAGCAGTTGTTTGCTTGAATCAGAGTCGGTGTATCCTGGACCAGTACATGAAAGATGTTTCCACAGACAGTGAAAGCACTGCAGCATGCCTCAAAGAAATAGAAAGTGCAGCACACGGGATTGACCAGCATTTAATCCGGTACAATAGCTACGATAATCAGCAACTACAGTAATCTTAAAATTTCTGTACTAACTGTGCTTGTTTGTTGGATTTTGTGAATGCTGTAATTTATCCAACACCTGTTTTTTATTTTACAGTACATCTTCAGATCTGTTGGAACTATCTTCACTTGTGAGTCAGAAGACAGTGCTGGTCCAGCAGTGTTTGGAGGAAGATAAAATTGGACTTAATACAGTACAAATTCTCTTTTCAGATTAATGTTAATGTTTTTGTAAATGTGTAGAGTAATTATTACAGCATTGAAATCATTGCAGTTTGTGTTTATTATCTGTACTATTTTATTGACTTCTATTTTCTTTAATTACTGATAATTTGCTCTTGATTTCAGTCAATCATACGATTACGAAATTAAATTACTTCAGATTAATAATTCTTAGTGGATGTGGCTTGTTAAAAATGTATTTACTTTAAGTTAAATTAGGTATTTTTTTTTTAAATAAGACTTATTGATTTACCCATCAAGACTTATTCAAAACTGTATATTCTGAAGTCTATAGCAGTGTTTAACATTTGTTCAGGGGTCTAAATACACCCATTTTATTAGGTACACTTGTATTTAACATTAGAATTATTTGCATGCTTAAAAAATTTGCGCCCTTTTTATTATTGAATATTACACATAAGAATTCTGATTTACGAGTGTGTTATAGAGACTCATTTGCTTAATCCATTTTAAGATCTTTATTCCCTGTTAAAATTAAAGCATAACTATGGAAGAACAGTAAAGAAAATGCTGGAAGAAGAGGTGAACATGGGAAATACTCATTTGAAATAATTATTGAAGAAGTTACATGGTGCATTGGTAATATTGCAAATACGATAGCAAGCATTGGAGCTGCAGTTTTCTGGATAAAATGCCTCAAAATGTTTACTTTTTTATTGCAGTGAGTTGTTATTTTATATCTAACAGGAAAACTTTTGCCTACAGTAAAGATATTATACCTGTATACATTACTGTAATATAAGCTATTGTGTGATCTTCTGCTAAAAATAATGTAGCTGAACTGCTACATCTTACTTAATGCTACAATGCCATTTTGGGCTTCTTATGCTCATTTGTCTAGGTTAATAGACAAATATTTGACATGTGAATCTAGTCTTGTATAGTTATAAAATCTTTTCCCTCAAAATATCACTTTTTTTGTTTTAATATTTTACTCAAAATATTAAGACTTTTTCCATAAGATATTTTTAAAATTACAAACCTGTTATCATAACTTTTTTTTTAAAAGACCTTACTTTTTTTTTGGTTGTACCTTTAATGTGATTTAATTACACTGTCACATTATACTATATCAAACTTGTATTCCGAATAGCATGTGCCTGTTCCACAATTTGACATTTAGTCCTAGTAATCATTTCCCTGTTTTAGGTCAGTTAGGCTCGTTATTTTAAATTATGAAATGTCAATAATGAGAATAGCGCAACTTCCCAAAACTATAGTATAACATGAAATAATAATAATAATAATAATAATAAACAACTAGTTTTAATAACTTCTACCTAAGTGAATGTAATCTTACAACTTACACTGCATATTTGTACAATTGTACTAAATTGTGTAAATATAGAAAGTGGTTTGATTGCCTGTGTGTATGTGTGTGTGTGTGTATATGTATGTGTGTGTGTATATATATATATATATACACACACTACCGTTCAAAAGTTTTAGATCACTTTCTAACTCCATGATGGTTCCTGATTTTTATTTCTTTCTACATTGTAA
>JAQMYJ010000015.1:15529842-15539974 GCA_030014305.1 Clarias laeviceps | reverse complement strand
TATATATAAGGAATAAATATTAATAAAAAGAAATACAGAAGAAAATAAATTTAACTAGTAAAATAAACTGTACAAATTAGGGCATAATAAAAATATTACAAAGTATAGAAATATAGAAATATAGGGGGGGTGGGGTAAAAAAAAAAAGATATATAAACATTTTAAAGTGGCACACAATGTGAATAAAGTATTCACAATTATGTGCCACGTTGTGTTGGTCTATCACACAAAATCCCAATAAAATACATTTACTTTGTGGTTATAATGTAACAAAATGTGAAAAATTTCAAGGTATATGAATATTTTGCAAGGCACTGTAGACCATCGTGTGGGGTCTGGAGCCTATCCTAGGAGACTTATGGAGTACACTCTGAATGGGGTGTCAAGCCATTGACCATCTGTTATAATTAATTGCCACCTCACAGCTCCAGGCCTGTCTGTATATAGTGTCCCAGTGGCTTTTCTCAGTGCTGTATTTTATTTTATAAATATATTTCATAAATATATTTTATTTTATATATGTATTTTATATTGTATTTTGTTTTGTTGAAAGAACAAATGGCATTAGGTTATAAAGTAACAGCAACAACAGTCAGTTGTTATTTTAAGACATGAAGGTCAGATGTTCTGGAATAGTTGTTGCAAGAACAATATTGTCAAGTGCATTTGTAAAAACCATCAAGCACATGAAGGCTTTACAGAGCATAAGTAGCAGACACATCTCAATATCAACTGTTCAAATGAGATTATTACATAATTTGGATGCCTTCAGCATCGTTTGACAATGTAGAAAGAAATAAAAATCAGGAAGGACATGCTATTAGAAGGTGTGTCCAAACTTTTGACTTACTCCTGGCCATATGGGGGCGGCAGCGCAACAGTTAGCACGTTTGGTAGAAACAAAAGAAAAACAGAAACTCGACTAGACGTAGAAGAAGAAGATTCAAGACGCTGCATTAGAAACATGGGGGAGGCTGAAGTTGTCACAGCTGATGAAAAACAAGTGGATTCAGGAGCCTGTGCTGCGGATGAGTCAGTGGTGTGGAGCCAGGAGGTGGAAGTGTGTTTGTTTCACGCGATGTTGGGTCACAAACCAGTCGGTGAGCTATATTTCCGGTTTTATTGTGCAGCCTTCCCGCAGTAGGCCCTGAGTCCTCGATGTAAAGTGCAAACAAACCCGAGCTTCCCCGAGACAGAGTGCGCGAGGAGAGAAGTGAGAGGCTGAGACGTGGATGCGAGCTTCTTACTTAGATTTAGTCTGATTAAATCGTACTCGGATTCTAAATTAACCACAGGAATTATCTAGAAATATATAAATTACTTCTGATATAATTTAAACTTTCTGCATTTTACTTTTTAAAAAATGAATAGGGAACCTATAAAAAAAAAACACATCTGTCCTCTTGTAGATTTTCTTTATAATAATGTTTCACCCTTATTTTATATTCAACTATGCTTAATAATAAAGCATCTACTGTCAGTCAGCATCTGGTAAGAACCCTTTTCATGCATGCCTCTATACATCAGTTCATCCCATGTAAGTGAGATTTTACAGTCAATCCTATATAAGCCCATATTAATGACAGCCTGATTTAATTAAGTTATGTGCTTGTTCATAAAATACATATAGTTTGCTTTACATCTGGTACGGTTGAAAAAGTTTTAAGTGTGTGGCATTTCCATAAATACCGAAGATTTTTCAATTGGCTTAGAAATAGAGGGGTTATCACACAGCATAATTTTTTTTATACTGTACTCATTAGTCAAAGTCAACTTTATTGTTACGTGCATACATATAGAGAATTGAAATTGCGTTACTCTCAGTCCCTTTACAAACAACACTAAGTACAAAAAAAGTATTAACTTAAAAATTAAATTAACTTTTACTAATAAAAATTCTAATGGTTGATATCAAGTGATTCTATGTTTCATAGGCCTGGTGTATCCTGGCACAGGAATTAAAATCAGTTACAGCAAACTGGATAGTCCTTGATTATTAATGGCAGTAGAAACAAAGCAGTCTGTAAATTATTAATTCTTTCATCTTCTATACCGGCTTATCCTGTGTACAGTGTCACTGAGGAGCCTCCATGCACACAGACCTGAGACGGGAATTGAACCTTCGACCCTGTAGGTGCGAGGCCACAGTGCTGCTGACTGTAAATTATACTCTGGGAAAATATCAAAATGAAGAAAAAATAAGATTTAGCTCAACTTCACCTCATTCCACATAACTAGCATAACATTCCTAGCAGTTCTGGACAGTAAGCAACACCACAGCAAATTGTCTAGAAAGAGACCACATTGGATAAAATACAAATAACAGCTCATACCCAGGTTATTTTTGAAAGTAATGCAGTAAATTACTTGCAGCTTTACAGAACTAAAAAAAAAAAAGCTGTTAGCAGCCCTAAGGTAATAAATGTGATTTAAGGTATTAAAATAAATCTTGCAACATAAGTGTATGAATGTGTTGCGGGAAAAATAAACATGATTAAATAAAATTTGTTGTCATCTCTGATTGATAATACAGCTTAGTAAGAATCAATAATAATGGTATGACCCTCCACCTAATATAACATTTTCGTCGAGACATGAACTTCACTAGACTTCACATGGTTTGGCACCAGCCTGTCAGTAGCAGTCCTGCAAGTTGCAAGGTGGGGCTTCCATGGATCAGACTTATTTTTACAGCACATCCTACAGACGCTCAATTGAGATCTAAAGAATTTGGAGGCTAAGTCAACACTTCAAACTTCTTGTTGTTTTCCCTCAAACCATTTTTGCAGTGTGGCAGGGAACATTATCCGGATGGCCACTGCCATCAGTATATACCATTTCCATGAAGGGGTGTACTTGGTTATCTGCAATGGTTAGGTGTGTGGTACATGTCAAAGTAACATCCACATGTATGGCAGGACCCAAGGGTCCCAAGGGTCCCGCCACACTTTCTAATAGATACAGCATTAATCTTTTCAGCAATTTCAGCTCAATTTGAAGAGTTCCAGTTCTGAAGTTTCTCTGACTCAGTCATCTAGTCATCACAATTTGGCCTTGTCAAAGTCGCTTAAAACGTTATTCCCATTTTTTTCTGCTTCCAACACCGCAGCTTTAGGGACAAAATGTTCACTTGCAATCTAACATATCCCACCAACTTCCAGGTGTCACTGTAAAGAGATAATCAAGGTTATTCACTTAACCTGACAGTGGTCATAATGCTATGGCTGATCAGTGTAGAATCACTTAAGTGTTTGTGAGTAGTGGGGAGTGTAGGAGACATTTATTCATGTAAAAGACTTGAATTTTAGAATATTTGAAAATCAAGTTAAAACATGGTTGAATTAACCAGATTAATCGAGAAAATCATCCAGCACTACTTGTATGCATGTCCAGTCTAAAATTCTGTTAAGTAAAGATTTTTTTTTAACTGATCCTAATTTCTGTTAAGCTTCTTTAAGTTTGCGTTTCCATTAAAAAATTACAACCATGTCAAAAATATATCTCATAATTTTACCAGCATGTGACCATTGAGACTGAAAATGTTCTAATTCTAATTAATTTATTCTTATTAATTTATTTTAATAATTACAGGAGTCAATCGTCATTTCCACATGATTTGTATACGTGATAAATTTAGCCAAAACATTGGAAGGCAGGTGTCATCAAAGGTCATCTGGGATCACCTGGGAACAATGTATGATATGCAGGCACTGGTGAGTCAACCTGTTAACTATCTGATGACTCTCGACTGTTGAACATAATGATGTTTGAAACCTTGAACATAATGAGCTCTCGTTTCTTATGCTCCGCAGCACGAGTCCGAAATTCTCCCTTTCCCCAACTCTGAAAAGAGCTTTGTTCTGCCTGAGGGCATAATACAAGAGGTCAGAGAAGGTGAGCTACCTTTGCCTTTACTTGTGAGTTTAATATGTCATGAGCTATAAGAACCCAGATGATTCATAGCTTGCATGATGGTTGTACCTTTTAAGATCTGATGTCTGAGGTGTTTGCTATTTAACAAAATGTTTGCTCTTCCTTAATTGCTACAGGGAAAATAGGTTCAGAGGATGATATAAAGGAAGAGATTAAAGAAGAGAGGGATCTTTCAGCCACCCATGAAGAAGGTTCTCACACCCTTAGAGTCTCCCTCTCTCTCTCTCTCTCTCTCTCTCTCTCTCTCTCTCTCTCTCTCTCTATCTATCTATCTCACCTCTAGTACATAGATCCGATTCCTGAAGAATATGTGAGCCTGTGTATCATTCCTCTATGCCTTCTTCCTATCTTCAATTCCCCCAAACCTCTCTATAGGGACTGATATGGTCCATCAGGGATTTTTTTTTTTGTTGTGCTATCTGATTCTAATATTCTAATCTGCTAATTCTAGTTCAAGCCCATAAAACCGTGCACATAGCTGAAAACCAGACATTAAATGCACACCTGGAGAGTTAATGTAATATGACATTTCTTTGCTCTGGCTGTTCAAATTAAAGTTGAAAATAGGTTCCACAACAAGCAAATCATTACAATGCACCACATACTGCTAATGCATATAATGCTCATTTTGTAAAAAATATAATGGTCATATTTGTCCCAAATCCTTGTCTAGTATTTATTTATTTATTACTTGAAATGATCATGTTGAGACCACTGTAGTTGAAGTGTTTTTATATTGAACAGGAATGTAAACACTTCCAAATGCTTCATACAGTCCTTCTTTTCAAGAATTAACTTATCATTTTCCTGTTGTGTCTTTGTCCTACCAGGTAGCAACTCTTCAGTGAAGATTACTGAACGCTCAAGCAGCGGGCGAGAGAAGGAAAAGGATCGTGAACGTGAGAGGGAAAAGGGGAATTCAGTCGAGTCAAGTGGTGGCTCTAAGGAGGCTGCAGGTGAGAAGCGGAAGAGAAACCGGGCCACAGAAAAAACCCTGAGCACCGGCAATCCATCCAGCCCTGGGGGAGCCAAACGCCGCAGAACATAGTGTTGGTCAACAGGGGCGCATTTGGAGCATCTAACTCATTGGGACTGAGTGATGGCTTAAGTTAGGCCAACCAGGGTCTCAGACATGGTTAAAGTAAAGCATTGTGAGGCACTGTTTCCGTATGAATGCAATAGTCCTCTGTTTGAGCTTTTTCAGAAGCTTGGTGTATTTGGGAACACACCAGTGCACACATGTAAACTGTGTACTGAAGAATAATCAGGACTTTGATAGAAAGTATAAGCAGTGGACTGAGAAGATCTTAAAAGCCTCAAGGTTGTGGAACATAGTACAGACCCGTGTAACTCACCACCTTATTTTTATTCCTGATATGTAAGTTTTAAAGTAGCAGTTTCTCCATTAAACAAAGTGACCTCATGGAGTAATTCCTGTACATGAACTTTTTTTCTTTTTCAACAATGACTGTGGATGCCATGATGGTCAATTATAGGGATAGGAGGCTTAGTGTTAAATTGGTAGTGCGGTTTAATGCTTCTGTTATGTCCTGCTTTGGATTTTCAGACTGTCTAAATGGTGTGTGTAATATAACCAAAATGAACTTAAATCAAGTTCTTGTATTTCCATTAGGTGTTTGTTAAGGAGGAATTGGGTTTTACAACCATCTGTATTTATTAACTTTCTGTTTTATAAAAAAAAAAAAAAAAATGTAAGCAATGATAGTTTGTTGTTTATTTTATAAAATAATAAATGCTGGCCTGCATTGGTTCATGCTTCGAATATGTCCCCCTTTACATTCTTTTGTTCTCAGAAAATAGTGTCAAAGATGAAAAATGCTGGTGGTCTCTACAGTACATCCTCAGCCAAGTTAGGAGGGAAAAAGTGATTCCTCAGAGTTTAAACCTGAAGAAATTTCAGTCAATATGCTGAGTCACTGAGGTTTGTGTGGTGTGTGTGTGTGTGTGTGTGTGTCTCTCTCTCTCTCTCTCTCTCATCCCTACCTGCCTGCTTTGTCCTGCTGCTGTTGCAGTTCTCTCTTCTCTCCCTCTCTCTCTTTCGCTCTCTCTTGCTCTCTCTAGCTCTCTCTTCCCCCCCACTTAAAGTGCTGCATTGCGTTCCCTGGGCAGACACAGTTAGTGTGCCAGCCCCAGTGTTCTTCAGAGTACTGGAGGAACACACAAAGCTCCCTGTTTACAGCGGTGGGTAAGCGACCAATGGAAGCTGCCTTTGCTTACTTATGAATGCATAGGACATTTTTTAAATGCAGCTCGTTTCATTTCTATATATTTAAGTGTAATGTAATAATTTACGTCATCTTTTAATAAGTGTGTATTTGTATATTACTGTAGAGCTTGTTCATAAAATTTTTAAATCCACTGCAGGGAGACACTGGGTGGACACATTCTATCTCTTATTTACATCAGTGATTTCTTTGTTATGGGGAAGGAGAAGATACATATTAATATAGTTGTGATTGGTCATGTCGATTCTGGGAAGTCCACCACCACTGGCCACCTCATTTATAAGTGTGGTGGCATTGACAAGAGAACCATCGAGAAATTTGAGAAGGAGGCTGCAGAGGTAAGATGAAATTTAAGCATAGTTCTACCAACTGCTCCCATGTTTTGTTCAATAAGTGTTATTTTTAAAGTTGTTTCAGGAAGCAAGTTGTAAAGGAAGAAAACACAGAAAAACATGAGAGTGGATTTTAAGTGAATCCTTGGACTGAGTGAATGGAGCCTAAAGATTTCTGGGAGTTGGTTTTAGAGTTTGCACAGACAGAATCTTAATCCGATTGTGTGATTTATGTAGATTATGAAAGTGGAAAGAAGTCCTAATGTCATGGTGCCCTTCTCATGTCATTTTAGCTTTTCTGTAATCATGTGGTGGTTATAAAGTAGTTTTTAGTTAATTTAAGTAAATGTCAGTAGTGCATACCATAGTATACACTGTATACATACTGTGATTATTGTTCTTCTCTTTAATGCATGAATAATTTTTCATTTATTGTAAGATCAATAGCAAAACAAGTTTTGAAATCAAAGTAATGGTTGTATGTCTGTTTAAAGATAATGTCCTTTTGGTTGCACAGATGGGGAAAGGTTCATTTAAATATGCTTGGGTTCTGGACAAGCTGAAGGCAGAGCGGGAGAGGGGCATCACAATAGACATCTCCCTGTGGAAGTTTGAGACCTCTAAATACTACATCACCATCATTGATGCTCCAGGACATAGAGATTTTATCAAGAACATGATTACAGGGACTTCCCAGGTGAAGCAGTGTGGATAAATATATACGTTTTGCAATACAAACCTCACCATAGCATAGTTTGTTAGCTGAATGGACAATAGATCTCCTTTGTTTAAGTCATGCAAAGGTGGATAAGTAATTACTATTATATTAATTATTATACATTAGATTTTTATTGTTTAGACTCACTCACTCATCGTCATTGGCAAATGCAAACATGTGAAATATGTAATTATTATTACAAATTGTATATAGGTAAATGTACTGTATATACAGGTATATTGAAATGTAGTGAAACCAATTAGTCTATAATTGGATATTGAATAGAAATATTTGGATAATGAAATGGGCCAAAGGTTCTATATAACAAACTAATTCTAACAAAACTACTATGTGAAGGTTGATAGTTTAATATCATGTTTTTCTAAACATCTAGACATAGTGCTGTGTCTTCTTCTGTAGGGATTATAGGTGAAGGATTGTGCTACTGTGTAAACAGCTTTTAAGTGGGAATTATGTAGAAGGTCCAGTCATAGCTTTGGTTGAATTGGAAACAAGGCCTTTCTGATTCACTGTAAATAGTTGCTGCCTTTACTAAAGGTCTGAACATCTCTTCTTTTATGTCTTACAATAGTAGTTACAGTAGGATATTTTGTAGCAGTCAATAATCAACATTATATATGGTGATGGAGGTTGTGTGTTCAATCTTGCTATGGTTTGTGTTGTATCATTGAAAAATATATACTTTAGGGGTTGTATAATTGTCAGAAGTCCCTACATTTGCAATCAATTTATACCCTTATTCGTAGAAGGGAATTTAAAATATTTGCTGAAATGCATTTATTCATGTACTTAATTGTGTATTTAATTAAGCATTTCAAACAAAAAAAAAAGGACAAAACGGTGAACTTTATTCTATTTGATCTCACTACCAGGCAGATTGTGCTGTTCTTATTGTGGCAGCTGGGGTAGGTGAGTTTGAGGCAGGTATCTCCAAGAATGGACAGACACGTGAACATGCCCTCCTGGCCTACACGCTGGGTGTCAAGCAGCTGATTGTTGCCGTTAACAAAATGGACTCCACAGAGCCTTCTTACAGTGAGAAGCGCTATGATGAGATTGTTAAAGAAGTCAGTGCTTACATCAAGAAGATCGGCTACAGTCCTGCCTCAGTGCCCTTTGTCCCTATTTCTGGATGGCATGGGGACAACATGCTGGAACCTTCCGCCAATGTAGGTGTTGAGAGCATGTTCATTCATAGTGTGTGAATGCATTATATTTTAGTTTATTTATTATGCTTGACATAATACTCTGCAGATGTCATGGTTTAAAGGCTGGAAGCTTGAGAGGAAGGAACAACATGCCACTGGAATCACTCTCCTTGAGGCCTTGGACACAATCATGCCTCCTACACGTCCCACAGACAAGCCTTTACGCCTTCCTCTGCAGGATGTTTACAAAATTGGAGGTCTGCAACCACTTAGATGAGGTTGATGTACCGTATATATTCACCTCATAGTGGATATCCAGTAATTTGTCCATGTATTAAAAATCCTAATTATTGTTAAAAGCTTTAACAAGTTTGCCAAGAAGAATTAGCAAAAATATCAGGATGCAGATGTGCAAATCTCATAAACAGAGATTTATAAACTAATCCAGTTCTTACAGGTGCATCTCAATAAATTAGAATATCATCATAAAGTTTATTTCAGTAATTCAAAAAGTAAAATTAATATATTATGTAGATTTATTACACACAGACTGATATATTTCAAGTGTTTATTTTTTTGGTGCTTATGACTTACAGCTAACAAAACCCCAAAATGTATTATCTCAGAAAATTTGAATATTGTGAAAAAGTTAAATAATGGATACTCCTGGTATCACACTCTAATGAGCTAATTAACTCAAAACACCTGCAAAGGTTTCCTGAGCTTTTAAATGGTCTCTCAGTGTGGTTCAGTAGGCTGGCTGTTCCAGGCATATTAAGGGAAAGTTGAATGGAAGGAAAACATTTTTGGTAGAAATGTGCATAAGGAACAGGGATAGTCCGGGGAATCAGTTCAAGAGCCACCACGCACAAACGTATCCAGGACATGGGCTACAACTGTCGCATTCCTTGTATCAAGCCACTCTTAAACCAGAGACAACATCAGAGGCGTTTTACCTGGGTTAAGGACAAAAAGGACTGGACTGTTGCTCAGTGGGCCAATGTTCTCTTTTCAGATGAAAGTAAATTTTGCATTTCATTTGGAAATCAAGGTCTCAGAGTATAGAGGAATAGAGGAGAGGCACAGAATCCAAGTTGCTTGAGGTCCAGTGTAAAATTTGCACAGTCAGTGGTGGTTTGATGTCATCTGCTGGTATTGGTCCACTGTGTTTTTATCAGGTCCAGGTCAAAGCAGCTGTATCAGGAGGTTTTAGAGCACTTCATGCTTACCTCTGCTGACCAGCTTTATGAAGATACTGATTTCATTGTCCAGCAGGACTTGGCACCTGCCCACACTGCCAAAAGTACTAATACCTGGTCTAAGAACCATGGTATCCCTGTGCTTGATTGGCCAGCAACCTTGCCCCACCTAAAAGAGAAAGGAAGAAGAGGAAGATGTGAGACACCAGGTCCAACAACGCGAGGCCGCTATCAGAGCAACCAGCGTTTCGATAACACCTCAGCAGCGCCACAGACTGATCACCTCCATGCCATGCTAATTTTTTTTTTTTATTAATAATTTTTTTTTAATTGGTCTTAAGTAATGTTCAAATTTTCTGAGATATTGAATTTTGGGTTTTCATTAGCTGTAAGCCATAATCATCAAAATGAAAAGAAATAAACACTTGAACTATATCAACCTGTGTGTAATTAATTTATATAATAATATTTTAACTTTTTGAATTGAATTACTGAAATAAATAAACTTTTGAATTATATTCTAATTTATTGAGAT
>JAQMYJ010000015.1:15519418-15529742 GCA_030014305.1 Clarias laeviceps | reverse complement strand
TATATATACATATACACACTTATACAGGGCAGTCAGAAATGCACTGAATGGTAATTTTCATAGGCTGAGAACAGAGCAAGCTTGATGTGTTGATTATTGATTCTTTACTTAGGCATCGGGACAGTACCTGTGGGCAGAGTGGAGACGGGCATCCTGCGTCCGGGAATGGTGGTGACCTTTGCTCCTGTCAATATCACTACAGAAGTAAAGTCTGTGGAGATGCATCATGAGTCACTGACTGAAGCCGTACCAGGTGATAATGTAGGATTCAATGTGAAGAATGTGTCTGTGAAGGACATTCGCAGGGGGAATGTGTGTGGGGACAGCCGGTCAGATCCACCCCAGGAAGCTTCGGGTTTTACAGCACAGGTTAGAGAATGATTTAATTGCAATACGTTAATAAGTATGGTATGTCCAATAGGAATGTCACCACAAGTCAGTATTTCTTATCAGTTGCACCAATGAGGTCAGAATTTTTCAGCACACTAGGTCAGGTTTTAGAAGTTCAGTGCATTGGATACACAAATAGTTTTGCATTTGGATGGCTTTTACTAAGGTCTTCTGGTGAATACTTCTATTAATTTCTGTTTTTGTACCATGATTCTCTCTCTCTCTCTTTTTTTTTTTTTTACTCACACAGGTTATCATCCTGAATCATCCAGGTCAAATCAGTGCTGGCTACTCCCCGGTTCTCGACTGTCACACAGCGCACATTGCCTGCAAGTTTGCTGAGCTGAGGGAGAAGATTGACCGTCGCTCAGGAAAGAAACTGGAAGACAACCCCAAGTCCCTGAAGTCTGGAGATGCTGCTATTGTGGATATGATTCCAGGGAAACCCATGTGTGTGGAGAGTTTTTCACAGTACCCACCTTTGGGTGAGTGTACAGCAGTCAAATATAATTTAAATTATGAGTGTTATTTAGTCTTTGTCCCTTCAAGAACATATGGCTATTAATCTTATGTTGAACATGGTGATTTCTAAGTGTTGAGCATGTTACATGTTTTGGAAACAAATAGATTTATTTGGATACACATGCAATTATTTCACATATAAAGTATTTCCAAAAGAATGTGCAATATCAAGCTATGACATCATTAATTTAACTCTGTTTGACAGGACAAACTACAGAACAATGTGTCACTGTTGTGTTTTTGTGAGTATAATGTTATCTGGATGTGTTTACAGGACGCTTTGCTGTGAGAGATATGAGACAAACCGTTGCTGTTGGTGTCATCAAGAATGTAGAAAAGAAAATTGGTGGGAGTGGCAAAATCACCAAATCAGCTCAAAAAGCTCAGAAAGCTGGCAAATGAAACTTGAAACCCTTGGAGTGCCTGACTTCTGCTTCTGCCCTCCAGTAACCCCCATATTAAAAATGGGCATGCTCACCTGGCCTACTGCACTACAGTCCCATTTTACATCACTGATTGGATGACAGTCATCTCAATGTGAATGACAGAAAATATTTATTCATGTATTTGACATGGCTTTCTTGTAATTTAAGCTCTCAGACCGAAGTCTATATAACTCTACTATAATATGGATTATAATACTGATGTATATGTAAATGTGTATAAAATTCATACATACTGTAGTAGAAAGTTTCCATCAGAAGATTGTGCTACAGTTATAAAATGAAAGATGTGATCGGGTTAACCGTTCGTTGTGGATTTATTCAAAACTGTGGATGCCAGTTGGCTTTGTCTTGATTCCTGCTTTTTAAGCTTGACTCGATGAATGGAGCATTTAGGAAAAATAAATGAATGGTGTTTAACGTTTTATACTGGTGATTAACTAGTTTGCAATGGCATTAGATAACATGATTTATTTGTACTGAATGAGGGGAAAGTCATAACCCTTAGGATTAAAAGAATAATAAATTGTCAGCTATTAGCAATCAAGTACTATGCACCAATGCTGTCTGCTGTTTCTTTTAGTGAAAGCTATTCAAAATAGCTTAATTTCAAGAACCGTTTTAAACACACTTTTTAAACCAGCCTTTAAATTAATAACACTGACTAGAAAAACATAGAGCGACAAATTGCTCTGATGTTGAAGGACAGAAGGCGATGCTATGTTTAGTGATCCTCTGCTCAGATTGCAGAACAATCAGTAATAGCCAGATAAGCCTTTAATCACATACAGCTGGCTACTCTAATAGGCTTTCTATGATTTAGACTTTTCTCAAGCAAATCCATGTTAGTAAACCATTGATTAGTAGATAACTTGAAACCCTGTTTTAAATGTTTAACGCATGTCTGCAAACAAAGACAATTGGACGTAATTGCCAGTAGTCTTGGAATGCTTATTAGAAAGGGAATTTAAAGTTTTATCTGTTCTGACCGGATGAACTTCCTCAGAGAGTCAGTGACAGAGTAAAATGTGAATGTCTATAGTTTTAAACTTTTTACTTTAAAACATTAACAACCCATGAGGGAAAGTGAATTGGAACCAGTCATTCTTATTGACTTATTTGCTCGTTTCACCCACCTTCTATTTTTTCTTTAAATTGCAATTATTTATACGTGATGTGCAAGAAGCTACACTCTATAATAAATGAACGTAATGTCCAAACAGTATTTTTCTTAATTCACATACTACTTTAATAATCAAAGTTTTTATTATAATAATAATATTAATAAACATTTAGAGGGTTTTCCTCATTTGTCGAGGGAAAAATTATTAAAAACTAGATATAGTATAGACAGATTTTAGATTCACTGTTTGTGAATTTAAAGTTAATAAGAAAGCTAAAACTTTATAAAAACTAAAATAAATATCCTGAATGATATCCAGTTTCATTTTACTTCATGGTTTCTTCATTTAATATGGTTTCTGTTTTGTTAAAAGAAATCATTATTAATTAATGAACCTACATTGACAGTCCTGAACTGTGTTTCAGATATTCTGCAGAATATTATTCAGAGTAGATTATGCTATAAGTTTTTTCAGTTTCATTTCCATACTTAAAAATAATGTTAAGGATCATTTACTCGTCTTTGTTTTCCTCCATTCTTTTCTGGCTTACACACACAAAGAGAGTGAGTGAGGTATGTGTGTGTGTGTGTGTGAGTGAGAGAGTGAACCAGTCATATTCTTGTTACGGGTGGTATAATATGTCACAGATTTAAATAAAATCAACATGAGCAATGCATAATTAACTATACAACCTGTTTTCCCTGGCACTTCCACCGGGGGTCAGTATTGCACCTTGAATATTCTGCCTATTCTTAGGCCTGTGGACACATTCTTCAGTTCAGACCACATGTTCATTAGTGTACAAGTTTGAGACTGAGATGTCCATGTCCAAAACCATACGTGTTAACATGGATGGGGTCATCACCATGTTGAAAAATCAGTTCGCACCAAAAGTAGGATTTTGAAAATATTTATCATCTCACATAACGGAAATCCTTTAAATATGCAGTATTACGAAGAATCACATAAACCCATTTAAAAAAACCTGATCCCATCCACCATTTTGCTGTTTTTTTTCCTTTTACCTCATTCCTTTTTTTTAGAAATAAAAAAAATCAAAGATGCATGAAATCTTTATCTTAACTTTACAGAACAGTTCACAGACCAGTAAAAGGCAGAACAAATGTTTCTATGGTAATGATGCTCATTAAACCAAAATATTTACCAGAGTAAACACTTTTTAAGTAATCTGTGTTTCAGTTACATTTTTGTGTATTTATTGCTATTAGTGTTCTTAATTAAAATTAATCATTGTTTAAACAGTCAGTTTCTGAATATCATTTCCCCTTTATTGTAGTGTATTATGGAAAAATAAATCATGGCCTTCCCCAAGCTCTTTGACCCTCTGGTCAACAACCAAGAGCCTTAACCACCTGAGGCACCACTGCTCCATGGAAATAATTTACTTAGCAATATTTCTATAGTTGCACCATTTTTTTTTTTTGCAGAAACACAAACTAATTTTTTTTTTATTGAGGACATAATAATAAATAAAAAAGCTGTAATCCAAGGTTTAAATAGTTAATGGTTAGAGAGAGATAAATGCTGGATTTCATCAAACTACACTTTATAATTTAAACAGTAGATATGATGATAATTCCATATAGAAAAGCAAACCACATGCAGCTAGAAGCAAGCTTTTTGCTGCACACTGTAACTTTAGATGGCCTTTCTGTTCTTTCAAGTGCAACACTAAAAAGAATCTCGGGTGATTACTGATTCCAGTCTTTCATTTGAAGCTCATGTAGATAATATCACCAGGATAGCATTTTTCACCTCAGAAATATTGCCAAGATAAGGAATATATTGTCACTAAATGATGCAGAAAAATTAGTTCATGCTTTTATCACCTCCAGGTTGTACTATTGTAACGCCTTACTGTCTGGTTGTTCAACTAGGTGCATAAACAAGCTTCAGTTAGTTCAGAATTCAGCAACGTGATTCCTCACTAGAACCAGAAGATACGAGCACATCACCCCTATCTTATACACACTATATTGGCTCCCAGTGAAATTTTGCATCAATTTTAAAATACTAGTTTTGTCGTATAAAGCATTAAATGGTTTTGCGCCGAGTAGTATCTTAGTGAACTGCTACTGTCTTATGATCCACCATATGTTGATCAAAGGATGCAGGCTGCTTGTCAGTACTGCGTATTATGAAAACTACAACTGGGGACAGAGCTTTTTCTTACAAAACCCCAAAGTTATGGAATAGCCTTCCAATTAATGTTCAGGTCTCAGTCTCAGTGTTTAAGTCTAGGCTAAAAAACTATTTATTTAGGTTTAACCCTGCTATCCGTCATCACCCAGATGAGAATGGGTTCCCTGTTGAGTCTGGTTCCTCTCAAGGTTTCTTCCTATTGCCATCTCAGTGAGTTTTTCCTTGCCACTGTCGCCCTCGGCTTGCTCATCAGGGACTATCTGACCATTTTGATTCATACATATTCACATTCCATACAAACTTAAATAATTATTTTGATTGTGTAAAGCTGCTTTGCGACAATGACAACTATTAAAAGCGCTATACAAATAAAATTGAATTGAATTGAATTTAGCCAAGCATTTTTGTAAATAGATCTGGGGGGACTCATGGACAGAGTATTATGGTAAACTGGTATGTTTAGATGCTGTCTTGCCCACTCATTGATCACTCAGGTTTGTTGACAGTGGAGTGATTGGTTGCTTTACATTTTAGGGAGCTCTCATGTATGTTTCCTTTTGGCTCTCCCTTTTAGTTAAGCTGTCATAGTTATTCCTGCTGGTGTCCCTGCTTGCACTCTGTACTATATATCCATTTACCATATATATTATGTGATCATACCTATCTCTCCTCTTCTCTCTCTCTCTCTCTCTCTCTCTCTCTCTCTCTCCCTGTCTCTCTGTTGAGCTATACATGCTGTTCCTGGGCTGGTACCTGTCTGACTCATCCTGGTGCCCCGCTTCTGGTTGGAGATTTCGTCACATGGATGCCCCGTGTGGTCTGTCTCGGATG
Source organism: Clarias laeviceps (assembly GCA_030014305.1). Taxonomy (NCBI): domain Eukaryota; kingdom Metazoa; phylum Chordata; class Actinopteri; order Siluriformes; family Clariidae; genus Clarias; species Clarias laeviceps. The sequence goes on along the minus strand of JAQMYJ010000015.1, from coordinate 15,524,269 downwards.
CATGTGGTTACTACGGTAGGGATGGTCCCACTTTGATGCAGACAGCTGCTCTCTGAGGACTTGTGACTGCAATCGCTCGATAGTTTAGGACTGGAATTTCCTACAAGTCTGCCTGAGCCTCCAATAACAAAACTGGACTTTTAACTTAAAGACATCAACTGTTCTATTAAACTGCAAGCCGCCTAACACACACCGTCACCCTCAGCTTGCTCATCAGGGACAATCTGATCATTCACAAACTTCCATAATTTCTTTTGATTGTGTAAAGCTGCTTTGTGACAATAACAATTGTTAAAAGTGCTATACAAATAAAATAGAATTGAATTGAATTTCTTCATAACAGCATGTTTACATCATGTCCTGTAAAATAGTGTCAACTTTTTTGGCTGCTATTTGACCATACAAAATAATCAATGCACTGAATGATTTTCATAAGTTGGCTGCTTGTATCTTTATGGATCCCTGAGCATACGTAACACCTGGAAGCAGACATGTTAATGAAAGGCATCCGCTGCCTGTTTACTTTGTTCTTTTAATCATGTTTAATCTATCACCAAGTGTGAATTGTAAGCTGAATTGTAAGCTAATAGAGAGAAAGAGAGAGTGAAAAGAAGAGAGAGAAGAGGAGAGATAGGTATGATCACATAATATATATGGTGAATACTGTTAGTTGGCAAACAATGCAGTAGTATACACACCAATCAGCAATAATATTATGACCACTCACCTAATATTGAGTAAGTACCCCTTTTTGCTGCAGATTTGAGATATTTTGACCCTCATCAAAATTTGGCCCTTGTCACAATAGCTAAAGCAAGTAAACTTCCCTGAAGTTGATGTGTTGGAAACTGAAAAAATGGGGAAGGGTAAGGAATTCAGTGAATTTGAGAAGGGCCAAATTGTGATGGCTAGATGACTAGATCAGGGCAACTTAAAAACTGCATTTTATACATATAGTCTATACTGAATTTGTCACTGTGGTAAATAGTTTATGTTAATTCTGTTATACAATTTTTTAAAAAGTTTATACAGTACTACTGTCTTCTGACACTTTCATTCCTGCATTAATTACTGTTTTTTTTTTTTTTGCACTGGCTTAGTATAAATAACATGCAAATATGTGGACTGATGATCAGATATTACATTAATCAGATATATGATTAAACCTACTGACATGCAAAGTGTTTCATATTAATTTTCTCATTAAAGTGGGGTGATATATTCAGCAGTAATTGAACAGTCAGATGGCATACATATGCACTATTGAAAGGAAGCAAGCTGGAGGAGGCAGTGTGATACTCTGAGCAGTGCTCTCCATGGAAATCTTGGGGCTTGGCATTTATGTGGATGTTACTTTGACACATACCACCTACTTAAAATTTGTTGCAGATCAAGTACACCCCTTTATGGCAATATTATGGGTAAGATAATGTGTCCTTCACACTGTGAACATTGCTCTGGAGTGACTTGAGGAATATGACAAAGAGTTTAAGATCTTGACTTGGTCTCCAAATTCCCAAGCTTTTGATCCAGCATCCATGGAATGTGCTGGATGAACTATTCCAAACCACCGAGACCCCACCTCATAACTTACAGTACCTAAAGAATTTGCTGTTAATATCTTTTTGCCAAATACCACAGCACACTTTTAGAGGTCTTGTCTTTGCCTTGACAGGTCAGAGTTGATTGGTGACAAGTTGTATTGGGCAGGTAGTTTTAAAGTCGTGGCCTACTGGGTATATACATTTATTTATTAAAAATAGATTCCCACTGTATGAAATCACAATGAAATGAATTTTCACTTCTACATATTTTGACAAAATTTTTAAAGTTTAAATTTTAAGCAACCCTATTGCTCATGCGTCTACTACTTTATATACGTAGCTATGGGCTGAAATATCCCCATGTTCTGTCTATGTATTTTGTGTTGTTTCCTGATGGGCTTAAAATTATGTTATAATATGCAATGTGCATTAACTTTGTGACGCTTTTGTTGGCACATTAAATAACAAGGGAATGTACTGAATGTGCTGCCACATGCATAACGTGTGTGGTGTAAAATTGGCTTATGGGCTTACCATGCTGGCATAAAATGAGCTTAACTTTACAAATCAAATTCTTTTCAAGGCTAAGGATTAACACAGATGTTAATTGCTGACTTTATTCACAATAATACAAAGCGTAAAAAAGGTTAAATAAACAATTATATAAATTTTGCATTACCTGTAATTGTGTTGAAAACTGAAACATCTAGCTAACTGCTGGTAAAGATATTTGAAAAACTATACAGTATATACTGTATTTATGCGTGATTTGCAATTGCATACATAATATCAGTGGTGAGTCAGTTAAATACAAATTAACTATTAACTGTTGGATCTTTTTTCTGTTTTATAATGTGATGGTCTTGAATGTGACTGATAAAACATGGGTAAAAATAATTTCTAGGTAAAAAGAAACAATTAACCCAAAAGAATATCACAGAAAAGAGCAGTGGTTTGCTATTTGGTTATAATGCTTTGCTATTTCAATCCTACAACCAGCCATCCAACTTCTAAATAAATCTAACCTCACTTTTTAGTACTGTTTAATTAAATGTTAGTCTGTAATGTCTTCTGTGCTTTGAGTGGATCAGTAATTCTTTCAATAGATTATTTTAGTATGTACCAAGGTCTAGTCCCTGGTTCGATAAAAGTAGAGTGAAGTTTATGGAAAGAAAAAGATGTTATTTATCTATTTTAAATCAACAATAGTTTGGAAAATGGCTTGAACTAAATATTTTTGAGGTTGTCAGCACTGCACTGTGTAGAAATGAGCTGCATTTTTTCAGGCTTTCTAAGTTAACTGTTGGTATTTTGCGCTGGTATACAAATAATAGTGAAGGCCTGAATTAATCTCTTTAAAACGCAATTGTAATAAAGGCGGTGGGTAAATGAAAATCGGTGGTAGACAGTGACAATAAATAAAATAGCCTGAAATGCGCAGAATGCAAAGGGTCTAAAATGTCCTTTAAAAAATAGTTGTAAAGTTTACACAAAACCAAAAATGTTTTTGTTTTTGTTCAGTACTGGGGAGAAACCCATTAGAAAAGTGTGTTCTTACTAAGGAGTAAGTAACCATAGAAGTAAACATTTAAATCTAAAATACAACAGTTACATTGATATCAGTTGATGAAACCCACCTCATTGCCATAGTATGAGCCATAGCCAGCACCAGAGAGAGAATTGGGGGTACTGTACCTACCTGTAGAAGAGCCAGAGCACCCCCAAGAAATATCTGTAGTTTATTTATTTATTTATTATTATTATTTTTTTAAATGTGTGAATATGTTTCATTAATAAAATTCATTCAATGCATTTGGTGGGTGAGGCACAAATTATTTTTATAGTTATTATCTGTTTGCGAGACTATTTCTAACATTAGGCTGTATAACATTAGGTCTATAGGGCAGAATATTGTTCATTTACTAGTTGTAAACCCATGCGTGTGTGTGTGTGTGTGTGTGTGTGTGTGTGTGTGTGTGCGTTTGTGTGTGTGGGCCTATGCCAGAACATAATCGTGTCAAATTTTATATTCAGAGGTATATATGTAGGCCGGCTCGTGAACCTTTCACGTATATTTTATGAGCTGGATATCTACCCTTGTGTTTAACTCACTATAGCATTGTAATGTTATGAAGCAGGTACTGAGTAAGCATGTGTACTGTATGTGCAATGTATGTCAGGAGCGTTGAAAATTAAACTGTGCTAACTAGCATTAATAATAAAATCCTAAGTCCCCCATCACACTGTGATGAAGACAATTATCCCACTGTGTCCTAAAAATATATCAAAACATGCAGCAGGAAGGGGGTCAAAATAGAAACCATAGCACCATGCTCTTTCCAGGAACTTATTTCACGCTTACTACATTGTCACTGCATCTGACAGGTTGGAATAAATACCCATGACACACTCAGGGCTTTACAGCACGAGGTGATGGTGTGAAAAACTGAATTAATATTGAATTCAATTAAAGTGACATAAACATGCTGATAACCTGCTGCCTTTGTGCCATAAAAGTGGTAAGCACCACAAGAACAGCATATGACCTTAATGCAGTCTTCTACAAGGTGGCATGGACCTACAATTGCCATATCTCAAGCCTGAAGAGGTTGTTGTGAGAACTCCATTGAGCAACAGCCCAGTGACATCCCAATAATAACTTGGTCAGAACGCTATCTACTCTTTCTGCACCATGCTTGTAGTATGTCACTAAAGGTCATAAGAGATGTTAGTAATGCTAGTAAGTGGTCTATGCTGTAATTACAATGTTCTTATTAAGTTACCTACCTGCATCTTGGTAAAACCGTGTTCTCACCAGGCTTTTTTTTTTTTTTAAACATGTAACAACTCCACCTCATGGGAGACAATATTATGTCCTTACCATTTCTACTGCATTCCGGCTAAGTTGTACAAGTTCTTACTGTGTACCCTGACCAAATAAATTCAAGCATCCCCACAGAACCAGCAAAAGAAAACCTTTGACACAGGCACTGATATGAACTAAGAGCTGTGAAATGAAAAGCAACGAGTGCTTTATACAAGTTCAAGTTTTAAATAATAATAATAATAATAATAATAATACAGTGGAACCGTGGAAACACAGAGTTGGATTACAAGCATAATTCGTTTCGGAAGCGGGCTCGTATTTCAAAACACTCATAAACCAAATTTTCCCATAAGAAATAATGGAAACTCAAATTCATTTCACAGCCCCAAAAAATAAATACATTAAAATAATTAACACAAAATATAAAGTAAAAATAAAACAAATTAACCTGCACTTTACCTTTTAAAAAAAGTAAAAATA
>JAQMYJ010000015.1:15405121-15429243 GCA_030014305.1 Clarias laeviceps | reverse complement strand
TGTTATCAGCACTAAATTAAGGTCACCTGTCTACCCCTGTGTGTGTCTCTATATATATCCCAGCCGAACCAGTAACCATTTGTCTGTTCACTGTTGTGCACCTTCCCTCTGGTCTGAGGTCTCTTAAGTGTTTTTCATATAATTCCCTCCAGGATTGAGTGGTGTCTGCAAAGCGGGACCGAGAAGCGTCAAAGGATATCCGTCCAGATCACGGCTGAAAGTGCCTCAGCCCTCCGTAAGTGACCAAGGCGGATTAAAGTATTTACGTCGTGTGTTTCAGTGGTTCGTTCAAGTTTTCTGCTAGCCCGCCTGCAGACCCAACCCGGGGAAAGGACGTTATTTTGTGTTCGTTGTTTCTTTGAGCTGATCATTATTAATTAAAGTGACTAAAACTAACCCCTGCATCTGCGTCCATCCCTTCAGAGACATGACACTACTTACAATTGAAAACTGGAAATTGCAGCCGTTTTGCAAAATGTCCCTTTGCGCCACCTGGCATTCATTTCACGAATGACGTTGAAATGCGACTGATTTATTTTGGCCACTCTCATTTTGCCGCGCCAGTGAGCATGGCAGTAATTGGCATTCTGATTGACTACCTACTGTATGCCTCATATTATAGTACTCCCAGGTGATTTCACTAATAGTTCTAGCCTATCTGGCTGAATAGTTTTGCTAATTAGAATCAGCTGGTTTAGTTGTTGAATTTCACTTTTGTTTAAATACTTTTGTCCCCCACTGTATATGATGTTAGCACTGTGTGCCTGCTGAAATGTTAATGACCTTTGGGAAGTTAAGGTGATTAACATGTTGCAGTGAGAAATACTCAAGTGGTTCACCGTATGGTTCTTTCCAACGCTCTGACTTAAATACTTATGTTGACATGATAGCATTACAAAGTTGCTACAGATTTGTTGACTGCACATCAATGATGTAAATCTCATTCCACAAAATTCCAAAAGTGCTCTATTGGATTGAGATCTGGTGACTATGGAGGCCATTTAAGTACAGTGAACTCATTGTCATGTTCAAGAAACCAGTTGGAGATTATTTTAGCTTTGTGACATGGGGTATTATTCTGTAGTCATAAAGAGATGGACATGGTCAGGCATGAAGCAGACTGTGGCATTTAAACAATTCTCATTTGGTACAATGGGGCCCAAAGACAGCCAAGAAAATATCTCCCACATGTTACACCACCAGTAGCCTAAAGCATTAATACAAGGCAGGATGGATCCGATACGTTTATGTTGTTTACGCTAAATTCTGACCTTAGCATCTGAATGTCAGAGCAGAAATTGAGGCTCATCAGACCAGGCAAATTTTTTTTTTCAATTTTGGTAAGCTCGTGTGAATTGTAGCCTCATTTTCCTGTAATTAGCTGGCAGGAATGGCACACAGTATGGTGTGTTCTTCTGCTGTAGACCATGTGCTTCAAGGTTTGATGTATTGTGCATTCACATCTGCTCTTCATCATTCTTAAGTTGTAAGGAAATGCTATTTGAGTTGCTGTTGCCTTTCTATCAGCCTGAACCAGTCTGGCCATTCTCCTCTGACCTCTGGCCTCAATGAGGCATTGTCGCTTCCAGAAAACACCCACTTTTTCAGACCCTTCTCTGTAAACCCTACGGTTGTGCATGAAAATCCAGCATTTCAGCATTTTCACAAATACTCAGACAAGCCTGTCTGGCACCAACAACCATGCTACAGTATGTTCAAAGCCCATTCTGATGCTCGGTTTGAACTGCAGCAGATCATGTTGACCATGTCTGTATACCTAAATGCATTGTGTTGTTGCCATGTGAATGGCTGATTAGATATTTGTGTTAACAAGCAGGTGAACAGGTGTAGCTAATGTGAAGTGCTTTACATTAACCCACATTTAAATACTTACAGTTACACTTAATCAATGAATAAATAAACAAGTGAAAATCATGTGAAAGACTCATTGCTTAAACAGCCAGAACAATAAACTAGGAAAATTGGTATTTAGGGATACAAAAGACACAAATATTTTCCCTACCTTTCAATGTTAATCTATATTTTTATTGTCACAAATAAAAGTATTCCACTATAACCGGGGCAAGATTATTATGGACATGGACAAAGGACAGACATGGCACTAAACTGAACAATTAATTCTGTGGTAAGAAGGACCGTTTTAGCATTCCTAATTATCTTAAAAAATTCCTTTGTAAAAATGTTTCCTATTAAGACATTTTAATTTTATGTATGTCTCAGATTAATGTGCCACATGTCCCAATTCTTTCCAATCCTTCTCACACTCTCTCCCTCCCTCAATCCATTCCTTATTCAGTTGCATTGTGTTCCCATGTATAGTGATTATTATTATTTCCCCTCCTTCTTTTAGGAGTTACCATGGTGTCTGTGCATGAGGGTGGTCCTGACTTGCTCTTTTAGCAAGAAGCACAAAAAGCAAAGCCCTGAAAGAGAGGAGCAGAGGAGTACAAAAAAGATTGATGGAAAATAACAGAGTGGAGAGGGTGCAAGGGGTGGGGGTGGGGGATGGGGGAGTGAGAGGTTGTCCAAATGGGGGGGGGTCACTAATTTGCACAGTGCCTCTCTTTTGGAAAAAACAGTTATTAGAGGGTGTCCATTTTGTCTGTAGGGGCTCTCACTGTGTGCTGAGAACATTTATGGGTGATTTAGTATTCATTTAGTATTCAACAATGCTATCATAAAACAGCAGGGAAGAGATATGTAGAAGACTCCGTTGTGCACAGAGGCAAGTTATCTTACATTCAGTTGTCTTTTACAACTTTAATTTCACTCCAGTCATCACTTCCTTGGAAAATTACTTGAAGGGTCATTGTGTGTAAAGTATATTAACATTGCAAAAATAGTGGTGGTAGTTCTTCACGGTTTCATAATAATAACATTTTTATAATCAGGTAATACATACAGTAGTTTACTAATTAAAATTGATTAATCCTGCTTCCAAAAATAAATTGTACAAAAAAGGGATCACATTAACAGATAAATAGACTAAAGCATCTAACCTGGCAAAACTGTTTTCAACTCACTATCTGCTGTAGGGTCTTGCTGGCTGATATGGCACAATTCCCAAACCAGACAGGGATGCAGCTGCTCAAGATGCTCTCGATTGTCCCTCTATAGAAGGTGGTGAGGATTGGTGGTGGAAGCTGGGGCCTCCTCAGCCCTCTCAGGAAGAAAAAACGTTGTTGGGCTTTCTTGTGCAGAGAGCCTCGTGTTGAGCTCTCCAGGTGGATACCCAGGAATTTTGTGCTCTTGACAATCTCCACAGAGGAGCTGTTGATGTTGAGCAGAGAATGATCGCTCCGTGTCCTCCTGAAGTCAACAACCATCTCTTTTGTCTTATTGATGTTCAGAGACAGATTGTTGTCCTTACACCAGTCCGTTAGCCTCTGCACTTCCTCTCTGTATGCTGACTTGACGTTCTTAATGATGAGACCCACCACGGTCGTGTCATCAGCAAACGTGATGATATTATTGGAACTGTGTGTCGCTACACAATCATGAGTCAGCAGTGTGAACAGCAGGAGACTGAGCACACAGACCTGGGGGGCCCCAGTGCTCGTCGTGATGGTGCTGGAGGTTCAGTCCCCGACTGGGGATTTTCGGTCAGAAAGTTCAGGATCCAGATTCAGAGGGAGGTGTTCAAGCCCAATAGGCTCAGCTTCCCAATCAGGTGTTGGGGGATGATTGTATTGAATGCTGAACTAAAATCTATGTACAGCATTCTAACATAAGTGTCCTTCTTGTCAAGGTGTGTCAGTGCCAGGTGGAGTGTGGTGGAGATGGCATTGTCCGTTGAATGGTTTGAACAATACGCAAACTGCATTGGGTCCAGTAAGTGGGGCAGCAGGGTCTTGATGTGTCTCATGACGAGCCGCTCGAAGCACTTCATGATCATGGGTGTGAGTGCAACAGGGCGGTAGTCATTGAGACAGGACACAGAAGACATCTTCAGCACGGGGACGATGGTGATAGACTTGAAGCATGTGGGAACGATGGCGCTGCTCAGAGAGATGTTGAAGATGTCATTGAGAACATCTGCTAGCTGTTCTACACGTTCTCTGAGCACTCTGCCTGGGATGTTGCCTGGTCCAGCAGCTTTACGTGGGTTGACTCTACGTAGAGTTTTCCTTACATCAGCCTATGTGAGACACAGCACCTGGTTGTTCGGAGGAGGGGAGGTCTTCCTCGCAGTCACATCGTTCTTCATGTTGAACCGTGCGTAGAAGCTGTTCAGTGCATGTGGAAGGGAGCCGTCACTGTCACAGGCAGGTGATGATGTCCTGTAGTTGGTGATGGCTTGTATGCCACATGTGCCGTGTGTCACCGCTGTCCTTGAAGTTGTTGTGGATTCTCTGGGCATATGCGCGCTTTGCATCTTTGGTGACCCGTGACAGTTTGGCCCTTGCTGTCCTTAGGGCCACCTTGTCCCCCGCTCTGAAGGCAGAGTCTCGGGTCCTCAGAAGTACATGCACCTCCGCAGTAATCCACGGTTTCTGGTTGGGTCATGTGAAGTCGGTGAAGTCACCGTAAGTCGCAGCATCCCTAAACATGTTCCAGTCAGTGTTCTCAAAACAGTCCTGAAGAGCAGAGATGGCTCCTGCTGGCCAGGTTTTCACCTGATTCAGAACCAGTTTTGAACACCTGACGTGTGGTCTGTATGCTGGAATTAGCATAACAGAGATGTTGTCTGAGTAGCCGAGGTGGGGGCGGGGCTCTGCCCGATATGCGCTGGGGATGTTTGTCTAAACAAGGTTCAGCGTGTTTTGCTCTCTCTTTGCAAAGTCCACATACTGTTGGAAGTTTGGAAGCACTGACTTGAGATTTGCATGGTTGAAAACTACAGCAACAATAAACAGTCCATCGGGGGGGGGTTCTGCAGATTACTGATCCTTGCATACGGTTCACAGAGCGACTCCTTAGCATTAGCGCTAGGTGGAATGTATACTCCGATAATGAAAATGGTGGTGAATTCCCGTGGTAAATAAAAAGGTCATCTAACAGTCACAGTAACAATGTCCAGCAACGATGAGCAAAAGCTAGAAACTAGCACAGAGTTCTTACACCATTCCGTGTTGATGTAAACATGCAAGCCACCGCCACGAGTTTTACCGCACAGAGCTGCATTTGTGTCGGCGCAAAACGAGGTTAGCCCATCTAGTTGAATGGCGGCGTCTGGAACTCTGTCGCTGAGCCATGTCTCCGTGAAAACAAAGACGCAGCAGTCCCTAAACTCATGCTGTGTAGTCTGTTGGAGTCGGATGTAGTCCATTTTATTTTCTAGGGAGCAGACATTTGATAAGATGATGGACAGAAGAGCCTGCCGGCTAGGGTTTGTTTTTAGCCTAGCACAGACTCCCGCCTGCTTGCCGCGCTTCCGCTCCCTCGCGTACTGCTTACGATGTCCCTTCCTCCGGCCACCGGCATCAGGCAACGCTGAGGACTGGAGGCCTGATTCCCGAAGCAAGCCAAGGTCGCATTGCTTCTCACGCAGCTCATCTTGGATGTATTTTACCGGGTTATTTAGTTCTAAAAGTGCTTGGCGGTGGTAAATATGAACCCATGTCCATATACTGCGTAAAATAAACGCGCTATGACACAAAGGAGCACCATTTTGGCTCCGGAGCGGCTGCTGCATGCTACTGCCGCGCCGCCATCTTAGATCCCCACTTGTAATATCCCTCTTAATATCCTTCTTCAGTTTTCAGCCTTTTGCCTGTCCTCTCTCCTTTTTTTTCCGCCAAAAATTTAGGCCATGCTACCGGTTTCCTTTCCTCAATAAAGCAAATGTCTGTCAGTTTTGTATAACTTACTCCATTTGTAAGTACTTTACATTAAATTTATGCTTGCCCCACAGAAAGCAACTTACAAAATTCCTATAATATTATAGTACCTTTTTCTCAGATATCTTGAAGCATTGCTCATAACATGTACTAAAATATGTCTGCCCAGCAAGCAGTTCTTCTATACTATAGACATATTTGTCACTTTCAATAATAATTCTAGTCCTGATTGATGTGCAGACATTATGAGGGGCTGTGGCTCTAAACTGAAAGAAGACCACCTTCCTGATTTTGCATTGCTTAATGCTGCCACCCATCAATTTGATTGTAATAGATGTGTAAATGCAGGGCTCGATTTGAAGGGGATTACAGGAGGATGGCATCCCCACTGTTAAAAAAAATCACCAAAACCATTCCCTCTGTAAAACTACTATTCCCTTTAGATTAATAATGTTGTGTATTATGTAAATTTGTCATGAAAATTAAATATTAAAACTTCCTACGTATGATCATCTAAGAACGGCGGTTAGCCAATCAGAGTTCAATATTGTAATGCGCTGCTTTTTTCATGAAAAAAATTTCATGCTGTTCGCATTTTTGCAATGGTCAAAAGAACAGTTCAAGCACAGTTTTTGTCATATTTCAAAAAGAAGGGAACGAAGAGTATGATACATACAGTATGCACAAATCATCTCAGCGGAGACGTGATGAAATGAAGGATTCGGTTTAATACGGGAGTTTTCGAAATGACTGACAGATTTAATGACTATAAAAGATGCGTTCTTTACCCTATTTGTGTAATTTCATTCACAGTTTAAAGAAGAGGTTTTGTTTTTCATTAGACTTGGTGGCTTCACCTACATGCTTGAGTGCAAAAGGGTCAAAAATAGATTTTTAAATGCCATAATAGTAATTCGATGGTGTGTGTGTGTGTGTGAGAGAGAGAGAGAGAGAGAGAGAGACTGGTGCATAGTCATACAAAACTGCAGTACTTTTAAATCAGATTTATTTATTTAATTACTAAGGTTTATGTAGATTTTTATTCTACTCTTCCTCCTAGAATGAAAGCTATGGAAAGGATCAAATGAGTTTTGACAATTGGATGTTTAAGTGCATGTGTTTTGTTTTGATGGCTCCAAGTTGATTTAATTAAGCTTACATTTTGTTAATAAAACTGTCATTGACACATTTTGCAATCATTTTGTATGGCTAGTTGTAGGTTGTTGTTTAGACATCGGACAAAATAACTACTTGACCACACTATCCCCCTTGAAATTTTTCAACGTTGCACCAGGGTCCTTTTTTTAGTTACTTGTTTTAGACAGCAGAAGCTATGTACCTATGTAAAGCACTGAGATTTTGAGAAAACGTTTTTTGACACAAAAGTGAAACCACAATATCCAAACTTTAAACATGAACTCTTAAAACTGGAAAACTACAGTATGAGTTAATGTTTCATACATTAGAGCTGAGTTTTTTTTAAATCAATTATACAATTTAATTGATCTTTTGCTTATTTAAATGGATATTTTGTTTATTAATCTATGTATTTAATTTAATTAATTTAATTTTTTTATTCAGAATTGATTCACACTTTAAATTATTTAAACAAGCTTTCAAATGTTAAATTCTCTAAAAGTGAAGAATTCAAAAATTCTTAAATCTAATTCTTAAATGTAAAATTTTATATATATTAATTTTTACAACTGTGGTAGGACTTCTGGTCAGCATTCACAAACTACAGCCAGTTAGCCTAATCTCCATATCTTTGAACTGTGGGATGAAACCAGAGTACCCGGAGGAAACTCACCAAGCACAGGGACAACATACAAACCCCATGCACACAGAATATGTGGCAGGAATCCAACCCGGACCCTGGAGGTGCAAGGTGACGGTGTTAACTATGTGGTATAGTGGCCGCTATACCACAAAATTCAAACTGCTTCCAACTCCCATGTTTTGTGAGAGCATCTCATCATCTTCTATATTTAAGTTTCTAAGAAAAAAAGATAATCTATTTGTATTAGACATAACATTTAAAAATATCAACAACACAAGTTAGAAAGTAAATCAATGCTTATTAGATACTTTTAGTAGTTTCAATACATTAAAACCAGTAAGAAAGTTAGCAGCTTGAAACAAATTAGACGATACAAATCAATCGAAAATCCCTCGATTTGCCTCGAACCAACATTCTACTTATAAATCACAGCTCTAGTATACACTGCATAAACTTTTTAAAGTACATTTGGCAAATTCATATTAATTGGAAATGTATTATACTTCACCGTATCATCTGATATGTTATTATATATCATCAGTTATATATTTGATTGTACTCATCTCATATCTCCATTAATGAATACCACAGAATATCTGAATTACAATAATAAAAATGTGTTTCTTTGTATGATAAATGTAAGGGGATAGCAGCCATGTTATCCTTCAGGAACATAATCAAAATGCTGCTGCAAGAAACTGCTCAGTGCTTTTCAAATCTAAAACTGTAAGCATGCAACATCTCAAACAATATCACAAGTTCTGTTGATGTTAACTTCTTTTAAACTACTCTTAGCTTTTTTCCTAAATAAGTCAACATTAGCTTGCCTATATTTTAACTAGCAAGCTAGCTTGCCAAGATTAGTTCAAGTGACAACAGGTTAATGTAAAGGATTTTAGTTTTTAACACTCATTAGTCAACAAATCCTACTTCTCAATGCTATTATATAACCATGATTGATAGAAAGCCCTGGAGACAGGCTGGTGAAAGTATCAAAAAAATTAGCCATATTGATGATGGGATAATTAAACAAATTAATTGATTTATGCCAAGTAGAGTGCTCAGGTCTGACGGGAATAGCCGGGAATAAAACAGTTTGTAAAGCATTTTATTACAAGAAAGTACACACATTGCTTCATGATGTCAATTTCTGGTTTTACATTGATCACTTTTTGCAAATAGGTTACATTTGCTTGTGCTTACAGGTACTGGCAACGCACTTACAGTGCAAAGATATAGAATAATAATTAAAAAAACATATCTTATTTATTTTATTTATTTATTTATTTATTTATTTTTATTATTAACAACTATATTAGAATATTTTCATTATTTGTTGCAATAACAAACCCTTGCTACGCCCAGTCTACTTGTTTGTACCTTCGAGGGTCTTCATGTTTCGTCTTCATCAGCTCTGTAGTTTGTTGAGAGAATATAATTCTTCATTATGGGTATAGTGGGGTAGAGAGATTGTGCTCTTGCCCAGGGCTGCCAGGCTTGAGCTTCTATTATTTCTTGGCACACGAGTCATTTATAATGATTAGGATGCTGTTAGTGAGGGCCTGGCTAGATAGGAAGATTGAAAAAAGTGGGAAAAGCAGAGAAAGAGAGCAACAACAGGAAAAGTGTCAAATACACTTAATAGAATGATAAAGAATTGCCCATACTTATAAGGACACAGCTCTGGTCCATTGGGCAAGAACCAACAGGATTGCCCAGCACCTACTCTCTTTGTCACATAATGCCATGTGGCCGAGTTGGAGGAAAGGAGCATATATAATGCAGAGGGGGTGATTCGATGACTAATATAACTATATTAATAATACCAAATTGATATTTTGATTAATGAGCGTGAGTGTATGTGTGTGTGCCCTGCGATGGATTGGCACTCAGTCCAGGGTGTATCCCACCATGTGTCCTAAGCCTCCTGGGATAGGCTCAAGGCGCTCCCGCGACCCTGAATACAGGATAATGATGAATACGGTATAGATGATGAGTGTGTGTCTTAAAGTATTTTAAAGAGTTCATACTGTCAGTTTTATACTGTTAGCACTGAGAATATCTTGTATATATGATCTGACTGTGGCTAAGCCACCCCTTGTGCAGCAAATAAAGTATAAAAAGTGTAAAATCCAAATTCATTTTCATAGCAGTCTTCATATCACATGCAACTATATGGAAATGAGTAAGCATAGCCTTTTTAAAAGCAATGGACACTTAAAGAGAGTGTGGGAGCTTTCTTAGTCTAACCAGCATGCAGTCTATAATGTATAAGTACAACCTTTCTTTCCTGTGGTCTCAAATTCACAAAGAGAGAGTTGAAGGAACTTTTTTTTATTTTACTCAAACAGTGGGAGGAAATATATTTAGATTATCATCTTCCTACTACCTACTATTTTAACAGTTGTTTTCTCAGTGTTGATGCATCCTACTTTGAGTAACGGAAATTATTAAAACTATTTAGGATGTTGACATTTGAGACCTACTGTAACTGGGAGGATGCATATTTTGAGTTCAAGAAAGCTCTAGTAGCTCTAGTATACATTGTGTAAACTTATTAAATACATTTGACAACTCAAGCTATTGGAAATTTATTAGAATTAAATTTATTTTTATTTATATAACGCTTTCAACAATAGTCATTGTCTCAAAGCAGCTTTACAGAATAAAAAAGATACTTAATTATGTCATCTAAAAACATGTATTTGATTGTACTCATATCATCATGAATGAATACCATGGAATGTAGTATATGCTGTAATAAAGAAACTGTATTAATATCCTATACAAGTGTAGCGGATAGCAGCCAAGTTATCCTTAAGGAACATAATCAACAATCTTAAGCAATATGAAAAATTATGTTGAAGTTAACTTATTTTAAGCTAATGTTTGCTTTTTTTCAGAAAGAAGTTAATGTCGACATTAGCTTGCATATATATTAGCCAGCATGTTTTTTTTGACCTTTCATTTATAGCAGACAAAAATATGATTTTTAAAAACAGAAAAGTTTGACTGTAAATCTTGCTGACATCTAACTGTCTTATTCAATCTTTTGCATCTGACAAAGTGGGTTACAAGAGAACAAAAGCAACTTGCCTCCTGGCCCATTTTTTCCACGTTTATCTGCATCATGCTTTGGATGTAAGCTGCTGCTATCACTGCCCTTTTCTTCCACACTTTTTTCCTGACAACTAGAATACTTAATGTTTTATTCCAGGCTGAGTTGTGCTCAAAAAAAGAAAACCCTTGCAGGCAGTGAATAACCTTAAGGCTTTTGGACATTCAGCATGTATCATGCATTCTCTCACATGCCCCTTTGCCATGTCTCTCCCACACATACTCGTTATTCATTTTTGACATACTTTACTTTTTGATACCTTAGCTCCTTTTTCTATTTTATTTTCATACACACAAGCATGCATGGAAGCATGCACACCTTCCTACACACATGCCATTAAGCTATTTAACCAAATGTCCATGTGATGATAAAACACCACAAATAAATTGATATTTGGCTGTATTCAAAGTTGGTGATTTAGGTAAAAAAAAATGCCTTAATATTTTCACAGATAGTAGGTAGTAGTGCCACATTACACCATACAGTCAAAAGTTTAGACAGAGTTTTGGGTTTATTATTCTTTTTTTAAATTCTAGAACAATACTGGATATTTCATAAATAGGAAAATATGGAATTAGGCAATTAAGTAACAACCACTACCTCAACAACAGCCACTTGTTATTTTAAGAAATGAAGGTTGTCTGTTCTGGAATAGTTCTTGCAAAAACAGTATTGTCAAGTGAATTTGCAAACCTATTAACTACCATGATGAAACTGGGTCTCATGAAAACCATCCCAGGAAGACCAAAACTTACCTCTGATGCAGAGGAGAAGTTAATGTAGATTTACCAGCCTCAAAAATCACCAATTAACATAATCTCAAATTAGAGCTGTTACAGTTGCTCTATAAGTATATAATATGCTTATAAATGCTCTATAAAGCCTTCATAAGTAACAGACAGATCTCAGAATCAACTGTTCAAAGGAGATTATTGCATATTTTGGATGTTGTCAGCATTGTTTTAGAATGTAAAAAGAAATAAAAATTAGGAAAGACCATGGAGTTAGAATGTGTTTACAAACTTGTGAGTAGTAGCGTAGCTCTTCTGTCCCAGGTTTGATCGGTTACTGTCTGTGTAGAGTTTTTGTGAATGTGCTCCTTTCAAAAACATGCCAGTCAGTAGACTGTCTAAATAGTCCCTAGGTGTGAATGAGTGTGTGAATATGTGCAGGTTTGTTGGCAATAGCCTGGTGTCCCATCCAAGGTGTCTCTCTGTCTCATGCCCAGTGTTTCTGGGATAAGATCTGGCTCAATTATGGTTGAGCAGCTAATAAAAGTGAGTGAGTGAGTGAGTGAGTTTGCTGCACTTGGACTCATGTTTTGAAGGTGCTTAAGGCAATTTTTTCATGGCTTTTTCAGATTATTAAAATTACTTGTGTAAAGTTGTTACGTCCTGGTCTAGGGTCCGGCCGCAACAGACAATAAAATAAATTAGGAAAAGGGAAAAAGGTAATGGGGAAATAAACGGGGGGGGGGGGGGGTTGTGAGATCAACTGCAGTTTAATTCTATGTACAAGTATTTACAAAGATGGTAATTTGAGCCGACAATGCCAAAATAATAAACCAAACCCACTAACTAAAAGTCTACCTAACCTAACAACAAAAACACACCAAAATACATTGAGTCTTACCTAACTTCCTGACTAGCATAACCAGGAGAAAAAGGGGGGGGGGGGGACAAAGAGGACGTCGACTCCCTACTAACCACTATATACAGGATGATATTTACAAAGTATACAAATTTATGTACAAAGGGCAATAACAAAAATCGATATACAATAAGTCAAATATACACAAGCAAAACACCATAACAAGACAAGCAGTTCTCTCGAGCAGCAGGCAGGATGGCGTTTAAATACAGCTGCGCAAAGTGCTTGTCCAATGGAGATACAGGAGGCGGGAGTAAGGCACACATCACTGACTGATCCTCCAATCAGCACCCCTCTCCACGGTAGAGGCCAATTAAACCTGCTGTACAAACAGAGAGAGGGAACACACCCAAGAGAGCAGGCAACAAAAGAATAATATAACAAATATATATGTATATAATATGTCAGGGTTTAACAAAAGTACCTCTGATCTTCTTGAGGAGAGTTACCAGATACGGGAGTTTTCCAATAGCCTTTAGCCCACTGCCCACACACAACTCAAACAAGTGATGGAACTCTGAGGAAGGTATGGTTCAGCAGAGAATATAATCGCACACTGCAATTTTAACTTTTAAATTGTGACAACATCAAAACCTGGTGAAGATCTTTTCCAGTCCGAACTGGAACCCACAGACATACTGGAGTCCCTAGTGGTACTCTTTCAGGACTTTTTTTGTTGCTGCCTTCCAATGTTGGGTGTAACGGGTTACAAAGTGACGCGTTAAAGTACTTGGATTACTTTTTTGATGTAACGAGTATGAGAACGAGAACTATGTCTGCCATTTAAGTAGTCAGTTATTTAGTTACTTTTTCAAAAATGTAATCCGTTATTCAGACAATTTATGCAATCCGTGAGCCAGACAGCAGTCATTATTCCCAATCCATTATTGTATGTGTGTGTGTGTGTGTGTGTGTGTGTGTGTGTGTGTGTGTGTGTGTGTGTGTGTGTGAGAAAGTTGTCCTACAAGCCCCGCCCCCGATAACCCACCCCCCTCTGTTATTCCTGCTGTTATACCCCTTTCTCATCTATGTGGTTTGACTATGCGAGACCGACGCGCGGAAAGATGGAAACCTAATCACAGCGCCAAACACCGCTGTGAATCATGATGAACCGTATTTACAGCCACCGCGTGAAACCACGTAGGTGAGATAGATAGTAGTTAACAGATTATGGGCCAGACTTCGCTGAGTGTTGATAGTAGAATAATTATAAAGGTCTTGACTAAAACAACATGCATTAGGAATCACCGGGAGATTTTCATTTTCTGCAATGGAAAAGAACTCTAACTAGTTACTTTTATCAGAAAGTAACGCTGTAATGTAACTGATTACTTTTTAGTGACTGTAATTTTGTAAAGTAATTAGTTACTTTAAAAAGTAATGTCCCCCAACCCTGCTGCCTTCAGTTCCTTCTTATTCTTGGTGTTATACCTTCAGTTTGGCTTTCAGTTTTGTTCCCGATTCCTATACAAGTTTAATTATTCTAAATACCCACAAGTTAATTTTAAAGTTGGTTCTTTGAGCATATATGCTATTAAGTTAAAACTCCATGTAAACTGTGGTAGATGACAAAGTAAAATATTAACAACTCTGTAAATGTCCAAATATTATTGGACCCAGCGGTGTATATTATGCAGCCTTAGATGCACCTTGCTTACAAAGTTGATGAAGTAGGTACAGGTGCATAAATAAAGAATACAGTATACAATACATAGCTTTATGGAAAAGCCCTATAAGCCTCCACACATTGGCACCCACACACAAATAATGTGAGTGTGGCAGCTGGTGGGAACCCATGGTGCCTTTAAACAGAGTGCGAGGGGGCAGGGTACATAGGAGCCCACACACACACACAGATGGACAGAGCAGACATATCTGCAGATGGGAAGGTAAATCAATTGACAATACAGCTAAATGCATGTTAGTAAAATTTGAACTTGGTGGATTTCTGTGTACTTGTATGTGTACATTGCCATGTATATAAGGTAACTATGTGAACTGCAAGATCCATTTGACTATAAGTGACTAAACAGGTTTGTGTTTTTTTTGTTGTTTTTTTTAATCACTTGTGAGTAAGTAAAGATTATGTTGAGTCGTGTATATAAGACACTGGCTCTCATATCACTTAAAAAGCTATTAATACAACAGAAGGGTATTAATAAAGTCAACCCTTTTTCTCATGATCTCTCTCTGTCTCTTTCTCTCTCTCACACACACACATTTATTCACGCTGTGTGTCTTTCTTTTGGGGCAGGCTCCGCCTGTGGTGCTCTAAGAGTGTGTTGTGTGTTCAGATTGGGCACTGGCAGGGAGTACGGCCCCCCTCTCTTCTCTGCCACTGCCTCTCCTGCACAGTGCGAGTGTAAGAAAGGCAAAGAGGGAGGCATGTTTCAACAGATGGCTTTTGGTGTCCCAGATCAGCCAGCGCTATTTTTTTACCACACTTAAACCTGTCATGTCTAAGAGAAAGAAAGATAACAGGATACAAATCGAAACAGAGACAGAGAATGAGGGAGTGTAGTTTATCTTAGGAAACTGAAACTGCTTAGACAAGAAGTTCAGTTTTTCAGTTTCCTGTGTCTCAAAACTTTTTTTCAACACCCTGTCTCCCATTCACTGCCTTTATGACAGGCGTCCTTCACAGAGTTTTCTTTAGTCTTAAGTCGGAGTACACCAAAAGAGATAGATAGAGCGAGGGTGAAAATACTCGAGAGAAGTGTGCCGTGACTGGAACATTGCTCAGTGTTGCTCCCTCAGCTTTGGGGGTTCCTCTGCAAGACATAAGGGACAAAAAGCACCACCTGCTCCCTCTGCAGCAGTTTTCATTGGACCTGCAGTCTGGTGTGTGAGGTAGGCTCATGTGACATGCCCTACTTTCCCCATCTCTCTCGCTCTCTCTCTCTCACACACACACATACACTTTTCCCGTATGAATCTGTCTTCTGCACTTACACACTTTCTTTTTCTAATGCTCACCTCTCATAGGTTCATCTCTCACTCTTTTCTTATTTCTCATCTTAAATAAGTAGATGGTGTTTAAGACGGGAATAATTTGACATTTACAGCTACTTACATGGCTGCATACACCCATACATACATGTGATGGCATGTGGCTGACATTGCTGAGTTAAATGACATGGCTCATTGATCTTGGAATGGGTGGGTCACACTTAGTCTGATAATTTAATTAAAAGGATGTATGAAGTGGTTGTCTTCTTTTTGCTCTTAAAGAAAACAAAAAAGGGCTGTAAAAATTGATGTTGCTTCTAGTCTTTTGACAGATTCTTTGATCTTGTATCAGGCAGTCGATCAGATAACCAAGCTTCAAACAAGAAAACAGGATATCTTGTAAAATTGGTTCACAGAGAATGCACAGAAGAGTAAATAGTATAGTTGTCATTGGCATCATCTTGTTCTACTATAATTATGTGCTGTGGTGTGGAAAGCCAACTGGATATTGCTGTTCCTTATTTCTAGACACCAACCCCCCAAAAAATTGATGTTGACCAAGTTTCTATTTCTGGCTATAAAAAAATTGAGCCCTTAAGAAATCTGCTTCATTCATGAATATTATCAGAAACTGATTATAAAAAGTCCCCAATGCTGTTGTCCCATCACATTACCATTAAATACAGATATTAAAGCAGACACGAAAAGTACAATATTAAAATAAAAGTATGTAAAATTTGCCCAAACTTACTGAATTAATTAGGGATTATTTCAGGACTCAAATACAACCATAAGTGTTTAAATTCCCTTAGGAAATAGGATGAGAAAGAGAGAGCAAGAGACTGATGGAGGGTATGCTGATCATCAAAGTGATGTGTACTGGTGTCTCAGTGGAGTTGCATTATAATCTTTAAATGCAGTTTTCTTCTCTTAGGGAAAATCAGATTTTAAAATGCTTGAACTATGTTTCTGGAAGAGACACTTGCACATATTTGCAACATTTAGTTCAGTTCATATAGGACAATAAATAGATGAATAAACAAATGAATTTAAAAGAAGACCATGTAAAAGTTTTTTTAAGGACTGATATTTACGACATTTTAAGTGGCATGTATACTTTGGAATTTGACAGTGTTTTGTCTGCAATCATCTTCCTAATTTTTACATTTAATTACAAATTTCACACAGAGCAGCAGTTTGAGGCTGACTATACACCATATATTAATAGACATATATAAAAACACCAATGCAGAAAGTTCTTTCAACCTTCTGACGTCCTCTGCAATGAAATCTTTATTTCATCGTATTTAAGCTGTTTGTACTGTGTGTGTGTTGTATATTTTGTCATAACCTTAACAAAAAAGAAGGCTTTGGAAATATGTACATGTATATATTTACTATATATACAAATATATTTCCTTTTTTTTTATGCAGGAAAATTAAACATCCTTTCTCATTTTCTTTCTGTTAATTTTTCTATCTTCGCCACTCACAGTCAGCTTTTATTTAATCTTTGATTCTCTCAAAGTTTCACAGAGTTTCCTGTGAGATGCTGTGCGGCATCCTGACAACTTAATATAAACCTATAAATGGCCCCACCCTCCCTCAATGCACAGGCACATTAGTTCATTTTAGCATACATATTTTTATTATGAACAGTTATTTTTAATTTCCTTTGTAGCCCAAGGTTGTCATTACCATGGCCTGGATGATGGCTGTTGCTTTCCTCACAGATGATGTAAGAAATGAAGTGATTATTTCCAATGGAACAAAATCACCATCCTTTGTTGAACAAAATAGCAGTCTCGGGCATGCTGAATCTGTTTTTTAGTCATGTGCGTGTGATGGTGTGTGGGTATGAATAGAATAAGTGGATAATTTCTGCTGTATTCAGAACAGATTAGTGTGTATGGGTTGCTAGGTGAGTCTGAGCTCTGTGTGGTTTTCATTGAATCTTTATTACTGAGCGGCACTTTTGTGAACTGCCTGTTATAGCCTTTGGGTCAAAGGCTAGAGTGTTGCAATAGGAAATCTTTAATACCTTTTACGTAGTCTGAAGTGTGTGTGTGCATGTGTGTGTCTGTGTTTGTGTGTGTGCGAATAGATTTTGTAAGTGTTCAGGTATGTGCGTGAGAGAGACAGCACCCTGGAATATAACGCATGACTAAGGACATTCGTGACAGCCTCACATCCAACTTGTTTACATTATAGCTTTAAGGTTATGGTTCAGAGAAAGAGAAAATGTGAGGTGGATAGGATTTTCTCTTAAGTGTGTGTGACTTTGGGGTGGTGTTGAATAATGTCTGGGCCATGTTTTAACAGGTTATTTGAACACCACCTCAATAATTAGAGTATCTGAAAGTTTTGTCACATTTTCATGGGTTCTCATGGTTTATTGATAAGATGTACAAGTACAGCTTAATTCTGATGTAGGAGCACACAAGCCAGTGGAAATTTCTGCAACCATGCGTGCGTGTGTGTGTGGTCTTACCGGCAGGGGACGGGGGGCGGGATGTAGGTGTTGGGGGTGTAGGGCCCCTTTCTTTCTCACTTAATTCTTAATTATTTCAGTGCTCCTATGCTCACTCACTCATCTATACCGCTTTATCCTGTATTCAGAGTCACGGAGCCTATCCAGCCTATCCCAATAGTCTTGGGGCACGAGGCAGGGTACACCCTGGGCAGGGTGCCAATCCATCACAGGGCACACACATACACTCACACTACGGGCACTTTTGGGAACACCAATTAGCCTATTCTGCATGTCTTTGGACTGTGGGAGGAAACCGGAGTACCCGGAGGAAACCCACCAAGCACAGGGAGAACATGCAAACTCCATGCAAACAGAGACGGGAATCGAGCCTGGCCGGGATTTGAACCCGGACCCTGGAGGTGCAAGGCGACAGTGTTAACCACTACACCACCATGCTGCCGCTGTTATACCTGATTGCTCTATTTATCTGTGCGTCTATTTCTTCCATCTGTAAATTCAGTCACATTCAACTCCTGTTACGAACTCCTGTTGAATCTTGACCTTAGTGACATTTTTCCATCTATATCCATATCCATACCTATATCACTGTGTATACGTGTGTGCATGCATGTGTATGTGTGTAAGCACACATGTATCAAGATTGGATCAACTGGTTAAACAAAGGATAAATAAAAAAGAAATAAATAAAAATATGACAACATACACACTACGTTTAAACCATAGTTGATTACAGAACACAACTGTGTGGATGTAAACAAAAAAATTGCAAAAACTATATCATCTCTGTGGTTTCTGTATTGTATTTATATTGTTCCTTTGAGCTAGCAATTTTTAATAGCACTGTGCAAGCAAAAGCAATTTTTTGCATGTCCAGTATTTATGAAATGTTAATTCACAAACATGTTAAATGCATACAAAATAAAATTGTTATATTAGTTCTTTCCTCCCTCTTTCTCTTCTGTTTGACAAGTGAAGCAGGATTGACATGACTGCCAGCTCACAGGGTCACCTGGGTACAAAGAACCGGGGTTTTTACTTAGGAAATAACAGTGGGGTGGGGGGGGTGAGGGGGGAGAGATGCCTGAATTTCATGGCTAGTGGCTTTTTTCAATTTTGTTAGATGCAAACAAAGTCTTAAGTAAAGAAAAAGTGGTCTGCTCCACTAACTCTTGTGTTAGCAGTGAATGGATCAGCAGGGAGCTTGGGTGTCTGATTCAGGATCACATCACCCATCTAATAGTCTGTTTGCTAATCAGCAGGGGTTTGTGTTTGCATGTTTCCCATAAGTGCTCGTGTCAGGTTTTTTCACTTTAGCTCATCATCTCTTTATGTGGTCTGGGCTGGGTGACGTATGCACTTAGTGAACCCGCAGAATATGAGTAGACAAGCTAAGAAAAACTTCTACACATGTATCAAGAATGTGTACAGTAGGAGAGGTATACGTGACGGCATTATGATTCACATGTACATAGAATTAAGGTTTATTACATTTCACAAACATAAAGAATGCTATATTTGATTTCATTATTTACATTTGATGATGCACATCGACATTGCTGATAAAGAACGAAAGCCTTCCTAGACATGCAACCTGTAGACAAACATGTTTACACACACTTTATTGCTCACAGACACATTCTGATTAGATTCAATGCAGGATGTTATGTTTGTAATGTGGTTTTTGTGTCATTCACAGCAAATCATATCTTACATCTTGTTACAAGAGTCTTGCCAATATTCCAAAGAAAATTAGGTATAATGAAATCTGAAGTGGACAAAAAAAAATCACTGCCTTACATTAGAGTGTTAATGTCTGGGTGCACTTACTTGCCTCAACTCACTCATTAGTCATGATTTCAGTCATACAATCACTAAAGGGTTATACTGCATAAAAAACTCAGGCTTAAGCTGATATGTTTAGGGTAGTACACAAAAATATCAAAAGTACAAAATATACAAATATAAAAATATGCAAACATATAAAATATACATTATTTTTATAAATCTTTAGTACTTCCTATTTTGTAGAAATTAAGTTCACAAAGTGACACAAACTGCAGAGTACATCCATAGTTCAGGATTCCATGGATGGAAGTGATTCCATCCACCAACCTTCCTAATAAACCCTAGACACAAACAAACATACAAACAAACAAACAAACAAACAAAAACAACCAGTTGGGGCCAGTGGTCACTCAATTGGTTAAGTCTCAGCACTGCCAGGCTTCCCCTGTGCCCCTGAACAAGGCTCTTAACCCTGTCTGCTCCAGTAGCGCTGTATTCTGGCTTCCTAGTTTCCTAACTGGGATATGCGAAAAAGTCATTTTACTGTGCTGTAAGGTACATGTGACAAATAATTATGTGTGTGTTCTTAATAATAGTAATTAACAGTTACAGGATTGTGCACTAATATTTGTATCCACAGACCAGACCACAAAACAAACCTAAGGAACATGTGGTTATAATAAAATGCATATGAAAGCAAGAGCACAAAATTCTGTTTCTCAAACTGTCAGATATAAGATTACATAAACAGTATTATTTTAGAAATTATGCTGATGCACACATAAACCCTGTTATTTCTTCCTTTTAAAAGCGTTCACATTTAGGTGAGATTCTGCTTCTTATAAAATAGGTTTAGATAAACTATGTTGCACAGAAAATACTTATTCCATTTAGATAAAGATGGATCTGTGCACATCTAACAATATAGTTAGCAATACATGGACAGACATGAGGAGTAACTAATTTGACAGGTCTTTTGCTTTGATTTCAACGTCATTTATTTTTGGGACAATAATTTTGTCTGTGTGAATTCCTGACCAGCAATTCCTCCATGTCCATGTGATTCTTACAGGCCAACATAAACATTTTCAGTACGTTTTATCACTTGGGGCTTGGCCTTAAGCCACTGCTCACAGAAACAGATTCACTAGAGCTGCAGGAATGCTAGAAACACACACACACACACACACACACACACACATACACACACTGAGGTAGGAAAGGTTAGCTCATTTAACATACAAATGGTTCAATATATTTGTGCTACCTCTGGTGTGTGTGTGTGTGTGTGTGTTTGGGTGGGTTGTGGTAGAATAGGCAAATCTGAACATTTTACAATAGTTTAAACATTTATATGGCCTCATAAGGATACTTTTAAATTAAATATAGGCATAGTGTTAATTAGATGCATTAATAAGTATGTCATTGGAAGGTCCTAACAGTAAAACAGTAAAACACCTGACCATCACACCTAGATGTTGGCACTTCTCACACTGTTGCCACAAAGTTAGAAACAAACGCTTATTTAGCACGTCATGTAGAAAGAGACAAAACCTGTTTCATCATGACAATACAGTAGGTGCATTTGCATGAACCTCATATTCCCTTATGAATTTTCAATCAGAATGAGAATTGAAATAAGAATAGATAAGTATTAGCCATGTAAATACTTTTCTACTGTATCTTGCTACAATATATTTTTCCTTTAACTTTTTCCCGTGTGAGTATAACCTTCAATAATGGGATGAGTTTCTGGAATAGATATTTTGTCTCCCACTTCTTCTGCTATATTTTTGCCAAATTAAAGGCTTTACAATGGGCAAACCACTTTGTTCATGATGAAATACTCTGAGCAAGTAATGCACATCTTATCAGATTAGCAGCCATGTATAAGAAGTTAAGCTGGAAACTCTAACCAGCATGATTTCCATCAGATTAAAGTAATATTATCCTAATGTAACTATTGCGCCAGTGCACATAGCGAGGTCCATAAAGAAATAGTTTGAACCTCCCTAAACACCTTTGGGAACAGCTAGAACATACAGTAGAATAGACCTCATGTTCACATAGACTAGAGCATGCACCTTAGCCCTTGCTGTCATCAGTGTGTGATATCACAGATGCTCTTACCACTCAATAAGTACAAATCCCCACAGCTCAGTTTCAAAATCTAGTAGGACGCCTTCCAAAAGCACATGTGGGTGGATTGATCAAGTGTCTGCAAACCTTTGGCCATATAATGCGACAAGGGGCTCTATGTAAGCATTTAGGTCAGCATGAACTGTAACAGAAAACAGTTGTGGTCAGTGGAGGCAAACACTCTCTCTCCCTCATGCATGCACTGGGTGCGATAAAAGCGTGTGGAAGGCTGTTTTGGCGTTTTACCAAGTTTTTTAAGACTGCCGCTTTTCCCCACTTTATTCTTTACTAGTGAATGTTATTAATAAAATGTATATAAAAGTTTAGAGTGAGAGAGAGTGAGTGGGGCACCATGGCCTCTGAGGCCGGTCAGGAGACTCTCACATGTCTCCCCGACATGGCGTTAGGTGTGTTCCAGAGGACGGAGTACAGGAGGAGGAGGTGCTGCTAGCAGTGGGAGAGCAGGTTGGGTGTGAGAATATCTACTCTTCCTCCTGGATGAACAATGCAGTGATTCCACAATAAACCTTGTGAGTACGTACACTGATAAAGAGTGTAATATGTGTGAAAGGATCTGCGGTCCAAGGTACCCCTCTGTCTGCCACTGCAACATGAGTGGTGATATCTAACATGCCCCTATTCATTAAGGACGAGACAATCATGAAGGAGCTGGCCCGCTTTGGGAAGTTCGTCAGCCTCATAAGAGCTATCCCTCTAGGGTGTGAGAGCTCCAACATGAGATGACGTAGTGGTTAGGAGCCACAGATCTGCATACTACCACCGACACCTAAAAAAAACACTGGAAAAAAAAGAGAAGACAAGTCCACTACAGAACCGGACAATCACAAAACAGAAAACCCGCAGTCAGACCCTGAGTGCAGCAGCACAGGAGAGTGAAGGAGCAGGGTGCAGCACAGCATACACACAGAGACACACCCATAGACATTAAGGAACAAATCAACCGCTTTTTACAGCTGTCCAGTGGAAAAAATACATGTACTGTGTTACATGTGTCCAGTGGAAAAAATGCAAGTAGTAAAAACTTACTTTGTGAACAAAATAAACTGCAAAAAAAAAAAAATCCCCTGTCACTCAGGGGGAAATGAAAATGGACAATAGTTTTTTTGGACAAAAAAACATAAACTTTAAATAGGACTGCAAATCAATGGACAAAAAATTTTAATGGTGGGGAAGGGGGGTGGGGGGGTCTTAGTGTAAGTTCTTTTACTACAAAAATAGTAAATATGTAAATAACACCTGACACATGAAAAAAAGTAAAAATATGTAAATAAGTTTAACATTGTTTCTTTAAAAAGTGTATTAAAATCTAAAAAAAAAAAAAAAATCTCTCTCTCTCTCTCTCTCACAAACACACTGTGAGAGATGATCTGTCCTATGTTCTTTGATCATTTCAACCTGAGCTCTGCTTTTTCTGCTCTCACACTTCACTCTCATTTATTGTTTTTTCCCCCAATCTCTTGGCATTAGCCATCCTGTCCCAGTATAACACCCTGCTTATGGAGATAAGTGAATGAATTCTGCATGTTGGTTCTTTTACATGTGAATGCTTAGGAGGAGTCATACTGTAACCTGTCATTAAAGGTCATTCTCACATATTATCTGCTCTTAGGGCCCATATCCTAATCCCTGCAGAGAAAATAATCTGAACTGTATAATTTCAGTTTGAAACCAGCTCCTGAACAGCAGCTAAGTAATTCATCTGAGATTATATACAGAGCAGGGGAATTAAATTCAACAATTTAGGTTAGCAACCATGAGTAATGACTTGGCAGGCTGATCGTGCTATAGGAATAGATTAATGCAGAACATCAAGAAACTGAGAAATCTTTGGTTCTGAATATAGACAAAAAAAAAAAAGATTTTCAGGGAAAGTGTTTAATGTAATGTGTGATTGAGATGTTGTGATTTTGAATGACTATGGGGCTTAAAGTCTTCATCAGACTTGCTTTAAAGTTAAAATATGCAGTGGACATGAGTGTACAAAAACAGTTAATTAACACCAAGCTAATAGAGTTAGAGTATATAAACTGTTGTTTCTACCTTCAGTGCCCTGTCTTAGAAAACTTTCATAATAAGAAAAATAATTACCAAAAAAAAAAAAACCCTACTGAGTGATTGTTGTGTGTTTGACAAAGTGAGAGTGATGTGCAAGAAAAGTGGCATTCCAATCATTTCCTTAACAAGTCACAATATATGCAAACACATTCACAGGCATTACAAGCCAGAGATAATGCAACATGCATTGCCACACTGAACATCATTAAATGACATAAAAACAGCAAATAAAGGTGAATTTTAAAACCTTCGCACCTTCATTAAACAAACCTATAGTGCACTGCAAAAAAAAAAAAAAAAAAAATATATATATATATATATATATATACT